>KE372510.1:64382-93944 GCA_000418225.1 Zizania latifolia | reverse complement strand
TGGAACGATTTTATTCTAAAATTCGTTCGTCTTCGATAACGTATCGACATGTCCATTTCGACGATATTTCCGAAATCCGGACGGGTCGTTACAACCGATTACATGTAAAAAGGTTAAAAAAACGTCTTTTTAGAATAGAATTCAAGACTTATAAATAACTTCTTCTTAGAATGAAGCGGTATCATGCATTTACCTTCACTTTCAAACAAACCACCAACCAATTGCATTTGCTGGCTTGTAGATTACTCGTGCAGTGCACCGATGGATGCGTCCGAATTCAACCCAAAAGCGTAGAGTGCCCGGGTGCGAAACAAGCACAAGAGTTAGAGAACACGGCGATTTGGATCTCGGGAGCAGAATCGATTATTGAGGACGAGTTGATTTGACAACGCCATTAGCTTCCAGATTAAATTAGCAATGCGACCATCCAACCACCCCCCTGTCACTGCCGCGATGCCGCCGTTTTTCAAATCTTGTGCTCGAAACCATTGGCGCCTCTCCCAGGACAGCCGCAACACTGCCCGTTTTGCCCTCGGCTAAACTCGCCACGGCCTCTTAAAAACCAAACCTTGCCACTTACCAGAGTGCAAGTCACACACCGTGCTGAGGTTGCAGCTAGCTACAGATGCCACCGCTCAGTCTTGGTTCCCTCTTGCGCGAAGGCGGCGGCGAGACGGAGGATATGTGGGAGGCCACATTCTCTGCTAGCTCCGAAGACGACTCCGGCGGCGGCGGCGGTGAGGAGGAATGTGGCGACGTCGCGGTTGGTGAGGGGGGTGGGGAGACGTACTCACCTGCGGGGTCGCTGTGGCTGCGGATCGGGGAGGACATCGACTGGAGCGAGGTCGGGGCGGTGCTGGAGCGGGAGGACTCCACCAAGGGCGCGTCCAACCCCAAGTCGTCGGCCACGAGGAACAGCAGCGCCGCGCCGGCGGCGAGGACGTCGTCGTCGTCGTCGTGCGCCGGGGGCGGGACGCCGACGAAGGCGGTGGCCGTGGTCGTCATCGCCGGGCTGCCTCCAGCCGCGGGAAAGATCTCGCGGGAGCACGGACGGAGCCGCCGCCGGCTCGGCCGCGCCCGCGCCGGCGCGCGGGTGTTCGCCGGGGAGGCCGTCGAGGCGGAGCCCGGGTCGCCCAAGGTGTCCTGTCTCGGCGGTGTCCGGTCACGGCAGCCGTGTCCCACCGTTGGTGCTGCAGGGAGGCGCCGGTGGTGGTTGCCGTGCTCGGTGAACGCGGCATGCCGCCGCTGCTGGAATCCGCGCGTGTAGTTCAGATTAGCAGGAGAGGCATCGACCGAGTTCAAGCCATCTCAGTCGCCACACGCGGAGGAGGCCAGCGGGCGGCGGCGGCGGAGGCCGGCGATTCACGGCTGGTAGTCCAACGAGACTAGTAGAAAGCCTCACTAGTTTGGTCAGGAAATTGTCGGCCACCTTGAATCGTGTTTAGTGCTTTGATCTGCTTTACAACTGTATGTACAATTTGAGTATGGTGGCCGTTAAAAAATTTGACCTTGGCCTTGATCGATCTGCCTCCGCTATTGCAAGTCTCAAGTTTTTGTTTGAATGGCGGCTTGTGTACAGACGAAATTATGAAAAGATATGTACAGACAAAACACCAAGAAAATTAACGATATGCCATTGATACGTGACTTTGAAAAAATATCATTATTTATACTGTCAGTTTAAAATACTAGTATTTATATTTTTCTTACTTGTTGCCATTTCGGGTTTTAAAATTTATTTTAAATTTCTTTTCCACAACTATAGCACGCAAAATGATCAAATTGCTCTTATCTTCCTCCTCTTGCTTCATCCACTCCCCGTGGACTCTGTTCTTCCCTCCCCAAATGGCAGCGGCATGATGTGGATAAGCTGGGGCGGCGGTCAGGGACTGACATTGGGGACACAACATCCACGGGCAAGGAACTGACGGCGGCGACGTTGAGGCTTGGGATCGGAGGCTCGGTGCGGCGACTCGAGGTCCATGCAGCGACACCCGGTCAAAGCCGAGGAAGACAACCTCAACCGCCGCTGCCGAGCTCACGCCTACACACCTAGCTCCCTTGAGCTCCCTTCTGGTTGGTAATGGCGCCAATCTAGAGCAGTCGCCATGCCTTGACCTCGAGACGCCACTGTTGCCGCATCTCCGGACTCGAGCCACCCAAGCCACGACACCAATGGCGAGCCGATGAATCTGTGGTATCGTTGGCGTCGAGCAGCCAAACACCTTTCTTCCGTCGCCGAAGAGGTAAAGAGGTACTCTGCATTGGCCGGATGCCCTCGTCGACGGCCACGCGGCGCAGGGTCGCTCTTGCTCCTACGAGGATGACGAGCACGGAATGCGCCCAGGCTAAATGCCATGCCAGCGTACGGTCCAGTCCACAGGTCATTGGGCCATTTCCCTCCTTTGAAGTACACCGTTTTTTTTCGCAGGAAACGGCGAGAGCGCCGATCAGTTTTATTAAGGTGAAGAAGAAGAAAAATACAGGGTGCCTAGGATTACAAACACAAATGAACCAAAAGAAAACAAATTGCAGCAACGACCTAGAGATTAGTCAGAAACATAAACAAGATAGTACCAGCTCGTTAGGGACTTGTATAATTTACATGGACAAGATGGCACAGCAAATAGCCAATACGTACATTTCCGATTGTAATTCACATCAGTAACACACGCCAGGGGCATGCACTTATTTATGACTTCTTCCAAGTCTAAAGAAAACTGAAAATACCGAGTAGCCACTATCTATCTGCAGATTTGCGTATCAGATGTACGTAAACAGAACAGAGCAGCACCGGATCATGCGGTTGATTTGGTCAGGTCATCGATCCATTCAGCTTGGATGAGCCCCCTCGCTCTTCTGCAAAACACGATAAGCACAAGCAGATCATCACGCGGTGCCCAAAAAAACGAACCAGTTAACGGAGATATCAACCGAGATGGGGGGTTGCAGTGCATGCAGGTACGTTGATTTACCTTGTCTCCCTTGGCGACGGCCGCCATCTTGGCGGCGTCGGCCTTGTCCTTGTCGGCCTTCATCTTCAGCTTCTCTAGCTTCTCCCTCTCCATCTTCTGCTCAACCAAAACAATCCAAAAGTTCAATTAATTCGGCCAACGTGGTCGGACTGAAGCTAGTAAGCACTAGCAATCGTGCGGCGACTGACCTGTATGTAGACGTTCTCGACGGCGCGCTCCTCCTCGCTGAGCACCTTGCCGGTGCTGTCGCTGAAGTAGCGGCGCCCCACGCCCTCCATCTTCCTCCCCACGGCCGCCACCCACGCTGGCTGATGAGGAGCGATGCCTCTCGCCACGGCCGTTCTGGTAGCCATCCGCTGATCGAGCTCTTCTTCCTGCTCCCAAGTCCCAAGGCCAAGAGTACTAGAGTAGTAATACTCCGACGACGACGTGTTGATCTGCTCACTACGTGGAATGATCCGGGGACGCCTACCTATTTCTAGTAGGCCTGTCACTGTCAGTGCTCTGGAGATAAGGATGAGCCATGTGCCGGCCGGATCGGGAACTAACGAGATAAAGCGGCCAAGCGGCGCGGAAGAAGCGGTTTTGGGAAAACCGTGACTCGGACGATCGGTTTGGGCCTCGAAACCGCCTAGGTTTGGGCGTAGACTAGGCCCAGGCGCCCAGCCCAGCCGAATTAGCTAGCAGACGGGGGAGTAGGCGAGGGCTGCGAGATGGGGGGCGGGCGGGCGGCGGCGGCGCCGCGCAGGGAGGAAGGTGTCGGTCGCTGCCGTGCAGTTCGCCTGCACCGACGTCGAGTCCGACAACGTGTCTGTGCACCGAGGGCTTAGTCAGTTAGTTGCCTACGACGGTTGCCCCCCTCTCATTCAATTATTGTGTCACCTATTGCCCCCCTCGCAGTTGGTTGATTAGTAGTCACTAAATAATAGTGATATGTTGCACACACATCTTCTTCTTTCTGGACTGTACCACTAAGGTACTAACGTCATTGCAACGCGTTATTCCACACTAGGTTATGACGTGAAGATGGAGTTTTCCGGAACACACCATGGCGACGGTGACAGCGACGATAAAACCATTGCTCGGGAGTCGGGAAAGATATTTTCTTTGGCCCGAACAGATCAGAACAAACGCGAGAGTCCACAAGCTCCAAAAATTAATAGTGAGGGGACAAGGAAGATTGACAGAGGACCTATTTGACTATTTTGCCTCTGTACATATGGGATATTCTATCTAAGATACACCCAAGTGATGTAATTTCCCAACAACCATAGCTCAGGAACGGCCCTCTATGCATTAACAATCTTTTATTTTGTTTTTTTCCTCAAAAGAATAACTTGGCTTGGCTGTGTTTTCGTTTGTCGTTTCAGGTGTGCTACAGGGGCCCTGATGTATATGTCTATTTTTCTTGTAAAAAAACGAATATGTTCTTTCTTACCAGAGCTGGAAAGTCAAAATTGACACTGGGTGATAGTATGCATTTTATTGTTATTATTACAGAGTTCCTTTCATCGATCGTCTACCGATAATTTCCTGACACAAAAGAGACGAAGCATTTCTCAGCATATGATGGAAGAATGTTATCCGTGATTTATAAAAAAGTACTTATAAGAAAATTTGAAATTTTACGATGTATAGTCAGAATAAAAAATATCACGAGGTGTAGAGAAATTCGAAAAAATGATGACAGCTGTGGGATTTGAACCCACGCCCTTTCGGACCAGAGCCTAAATCTGGCGCCTTAGACCACTCGGCCAAACTGTCGACTTCTGTCAGGAGAGGATTAAAATCTTAAAAGTGATGACTATTTGGTTGTTTCTGAAATAAAATGGAATTACACGGCGTACCTTTCCAGCTCCTGAACAATTGGGACACCTTTCGGTCGTCGACCACATATGGCCATTGCCACATGAAAGTGAAAAACTTTTGGTGTTCAATAACAGGCGCATGGCATGCACCTTATGATGCAGAAGCAAGTTCAGGTGTGAGAATGCAGCAAGATACGTATCAAAAGTCTCAAAAGAAAGGATAGTTGGTGTTATATGTACATCTTTTCTTCTCTTGCTGCCTGTCATTTCTCACTTCAACTAACATTAAGGCTGAGATTACACTAAATGCACCACCAGAAAAGGATGCCACAATGGGATCTACCTGACTGGACGACGACCAAACAGTATGTATCAAAACACTTGTTATAAACACTTCTGAGGAATCTAATAACAAAGAGAGGCACTTTCAAGCACCTCAATTGGAGAGGCAAGTGCATGGCCCTTATAAAATCTTCATAAGATGTACCACCTAGGCCTAATTTCAGCTCAAGCTGCATCAAAAGAATATATATTTAAGAGCCATGATACTAAGCTACTAACTAGGAAATACCAAAACGGAGACAAAGCCATTACAAAGCTGACTAATACTAACTACTCCTATTACAAACAAAGGTGTTTCCTTTAGATGACATTCTTAAAAATCGTGCTCACTTTTTGTCTTTTGATTTGATTTCCACTCTGAAGTTGCAAAACAATAATGTTTTGATAATGCAGCTACAGTAACCCGAATCGCCGGCGGAGGAGAGCCGCCGCAGCACCTGCTGCTGGCTGGAGTGCTGGACACCACGCCTCCGCTCATCCTCGCCCACACAGCGCAAGGCAGCACACCGGACCGCGAAGGCGGAGGAGGAACCGCCACCACGTAGAGCAAAGAGGACGCGGCCCTCGCCGATGCCGCTGGCGAGGCCGCCGGCGACGCGGCGACGCAAGACATGGACGGTACCTGCACGCAACTTGCCGCTGCAGGTAACACCGATTAATCAGACTCTCGCGATCAGTTAGCGACGAAGTTTTAATTGGGCTTTGGTTGGGGTGCGCCGGGGCCGGGCAGTAGTGCAACGCCAGGACGACACGCGAGAGCCCCAGTGGCAAGCCACTGTGGTGGGCCCTCCCCCACGAAAAATAAATTTAATATCGAAGTGGGCTCATGGCCCACATATCAGATATTAAACTGATAAGAACAGATACTACACTTGATCTTAGCCAAAAGGCCGAGAAAGGTATGAGTAATAGCTGTGCCCCCTCCTCCTCTTATATACCCAGCGCCTACCCCTCCTCTCCCTCAACTACCGATGTGGTACTAAAACCAAACCTTCACGTAGCCGGTAACTCGGTAAGCCCCACCGTGGTCAAATCGCCGCGATGGACTTTTCTCACCGTGCCTGTGTGGGGTAAGCTTCGAATCGCAAGCCGCTGCTAGTTTAAGCTACTCGTCGTCCGGCACAAGCACATCCTTCGTGGCGCCGCAACTCGAGTTTGCCGTAATCTCTCACTTATCTGTGTCACTGTATTATTGTGTAACTTATTGTGTAAACGTCAATTAATAAGACTATAAATCTATAATGGAATATATCAGCTGTTCCAGAAGCTTAAGAATGGATTTTCTTCCAGCTAGACTAAAACGTGCAGTAAAATGTGGGCATTATTGATGTGCAGTTCCAGACTTCCAGTAACAAATTTTAGTTGCAGATACACTGGGCGCTTGAGTTGAAGGACCGCACAGCTGATCTGAATCTGATGATGTACACAAACAGCAGTTTAATGGCTACCGGTGAAGCTCCACGCAGACTTGCACAGGATTTTTAAACTGATGTGTGCTTAAACTGATTTCTATACTGAAAAATGAAACTGGGCCTTAAGCTTAAGCTTGGCAGGGTTCTGAATGCAAGACAGGGGGCATGGTGTGAATCTATGCATCGTCGGCATTGTGCCAACCCTTTTGTGCATGGAGGTATCTCCATAAACTCGTCAAACTCCTTCACATGAACATCACAGCATTTCCACTGCAAAAAACAGACGTAGGAATCAGTGATGGAAAAAAAGGCCAGGAATTTTACTGAGTGCAAAACAACATAATGTTTTGAGCAAAGACTTACCCCTCTCTTTCTGTCATGAAAAACTGCAGGACCTGGATGGTATGGTATTCACATGCTGCGTCATGACTATCTTTCTCCTTGTAAGTTTTACCACATCCTTTGTTCTTACAAATCCTAGGCTCATTCAGATCAATTTTTTCCTTTGGCAGTTGAACTGCAGGTTTCTCAACAGGTTCCGTGTTCATGTCATTGGTAGCAGCTGGTTTCTGAGCCTTAGGCTGCGATCCTGAAATTACAGCAGATTACCAGTGCATAATCTGTTAATGAACAGTTTTATCATTTATTCTACCAAATATGCATGCATAGGATGGCAGTGGTTAACGCCAGATGAGGAATCAATCAATTGTTAATCGATACGTTGTATCAAAGCGATTTACTTGTAGACAGAAACTCACCATGGTTTGGAGTCTGGATTTGAGCTGCCTTTGGTGGGTTACTAGAAACAGCTTTTGGGATTGGTTTTTCAGTTGTATGCTTCCCAGTTTTGCACCTACACAGCAGTAGAGCCTGTGATCAGTCATGTTTGGTTTTGTTAAAATATAACAGGTCAACTCAGGTGGCCTAGTGGTAAAGAATAAAAGAACAAGGTTGTGGTGGCTCTAAGCCATAGGTTCAATTCCGCACTCTCTAAATCAAATATTCACTAAGTCTCTTCCAAAATCTAACTTTGAAATATTTATACGGAAGCATATGATGATGAGACTTAGAGAATTGGACACTTCAGACAGAAAGAGAAAATTCACAGAGTACGGATATGATGAATCAAAGCTTAATCAAACGATTAAGTATCCAAAATAATCTTGAAAACCATATTAAATATTTGGATGAATTATACACTTTTTTCTCTAAATAAGTTTTTAGAAAGTTTTTCATAATAAGATTTTTAACGAGACAATTCATACAACTATAATACGAGATATGCACTATTTCTTCTAAATTTTTCCATTGAGCTTTTGATATGACTGTGTATAGCGCAAAAAGTGTGGTTGTAACCAAAAGTTTTAGAAGAAGTATTTGGGCTATCCCTAAAAGAGATTTTGCTCTCGTACAAATAAAAGAAGAAATTGATCATATACCATTTATTTAGATGAAAATTGAGGATTTACTCTCCTAATCACATATCATAGATCTGAGTAGATTTTACGTGTCATTAAGATATAAAAAATAAATCATCAATTTTCATTAAAGAGGGTATATAATCGAATCTTCTCTAGGTTTCACTTATTAAGTTTATATTTTATAGATTTTTCCGTATAAATAAAGAGAGTCTTTCGAGAACCGCACGAAAACACTAACCGCGGCGGCCGAATCGACAGACACCGAACCCTGAAACCCCCAACATCCCGCATCGAAGCTTCCAGCCGTCGACCACGCGCGAATCCCTCCCTCACCCGCCGCTCGGTCCCTTCCTTCCCAGTCCAACCGGAGATCCTCGCCTACCGGCCGCAAACCCTAGGCCGATGAGGCCGATCCGGCTGCCCGAGCCCCCCGGCGGCGGCATGGAGACGCCGGAGATCTTCACGGGCGGCGCCGCCACCGTCGTCCGCCGCGCCGTCGTCATCGGCAACGGCTCCCCAGGCGCCGAGAACCAGTGCCTCGGCCTCGTCCGCGCCCTCGGCCTCGCCGACCACCTCACCCTCTACGTCAGTGTCTTCCACCACGCACCAAACTCCCCATTGCGGCTTGATAGGATAGACGACTCTGTTATGGGTTGTTCCTGCTCGATAGTTGACAAATAAAAACCCAGTTTTTTTTTTTTTTTGACAAATTGCTCTGGGGTTGGGGTTGCAGCGTGTCACCAGGCCACAAGGAGGGATCAACGAGTGGCTGCACTTGCTCCCCATCTCTGTACACAAGCTAATTGACCAAGTGCTCAGGCGGTTCTTTCGCAACACGAGGTTTGAGCTGGTATTTCAGGGGAGGAAGCCCTATCGTGTCCCGAACGGCGGATCGGTTGGGCTGTCTTCTGTTCTGGAAGCGGATACCAAGAGGATTGTGGCTGTGGCTCGTGATACATTCGACAAGTAAGGCCCCTCGTTGCTTTGTTTTTTCACTGCTCCCCCACATGTATGGATTAGGTGGCGTTTTTCTTCAGTCACTGAAACAATAAGACTACCTCATGTACTATGGCAATTGGTTAGGGACTTAGGGTGGATTTGTTGACATTACTGACCTTTTTTAGAAACTATAGTCTGCAGGAGTTCCCGTGAAATTCACTCAATTTCTTGTTTTATGGTTTTTTTTGGTAAATGTTGAACATCCCCACCCCTTCTAGAGTTATGGAAATATCGTGATAAATGGTACCATGCAATTTCCATATGTAATGCTTTCACCTTTAATGATGAAACGAAATGCTTTCACCTTTTTAGAGGAAAACTGATATCCTGATGATCTGAAATAACATCCATTTGTCTAGTGGTTTTTGTTGTCAAAGAATAGCCAGTTGAATGTGTGATGTGTCTGTGTAAATACCTTGTAGGGTTCAGCCTTGTGTTACTTAAAACATTGGCAAATCACACATACTCTGTGGAAATTCTGAGTGTTTTTTCGTTATGCATACATTTTGTTTGCTGGTTGCATTTTGAGATTTCTATTATTCTCAGAATATGATTGTCCTCTTTTCTTCCTAAAAGTAGACTAATCTGTGAACATGACAATCAAGAAATTAACTCTTCTTGTAGGGAAGGTCCAACATTAATTGTTGCATGTGGCTGGGATACCATATCATATTCAAGCTTGATAAGGCATGTAGCTTCAGACAATGTGTTTGTCATTCAGGTAGTATTCAAACCTAATTGGTTGGATTTCATTGTTATATTGGTAGGGCAACAAAATAGACCTACTTCTTGTCATATAGATATTGATTTAATTCTGCTAATGCTGTTCTTTACTTCTTTTGGTTTCAGATACAACACCCCAGGCATTGCCTTGATAGATTTGATATGGTGGTGACTCCTCGTCATGATTACTATGCTTTAACTGCTGGTGGACAGCAAGAAGTTTCACGCCTGTTCCGTAGATGGATAACACCACAAGAACCACCTGGCAGGAATGTGGTATGCTGCTTTCTCATTATTTGGAAGTGGAAAATTGCTTGCACTGTGATGCCATAATTATTCTAGATTTTGGAAGTTCAGGTACTTACTGTTGGTGCACTACACAAAGCTGATTCTGCCGCACTACGTCTTGCTGCTATAGCCTGGCATGATGAACTCGCCCCTTTGCCTAAACCATTGCTAATCGTCAACATTGGAGGGCCTACAAGTAGATCTCTCTCTCTTACTTTATACATGTCATTGTTCATGTATTTGGATTTGGATATGACATTCCTTCTTTGAGTTGGATGCAAGAGTAAATCTAGACGCAACGCAAATGGTTGCACTCTGATGGTTCTGTATGATACCATTAGATGTGGCTGGTCTTTTGCATAGTTGATGCACTTGTTATTTCCTTCAGTAACCGGAGATTCATCATTTTTAGGATCTCTTTGTTGATTTCTTTACTCTGTAATCTGATGATCTCTAGGGGGAATTTATGTCTTATTTATTGTGGAAAGGAAAAATCAGGTTCCTTTCAATGCCAGAGTGCCTGAAAGGCTGGAACATTTTGAAATTGTTATAACAAATGCGATGCAACATAACCCAGAAGCTACAATCATCAAAAGCAAAAGGGTGACCTTTTCCTGGGGGAGAAATCACATTCTTTGCTCCCGCTTATTTTTTTGTGGTCTGGAACTAATGATGTGCCATTCTTCCATGCTACCTGTGGATTCATTTCACATAATACAAATATGGAGTCCAAGTAATTAGTTGCATTAATACATGCTTTACATGATTAAATTTGATCTCAGGAAAAATTTGTGGATTACATCAACGTATATGAGAACCACACCTTTGATATTGTTTAGTTTCCTGTACAAGCCTGCAGCTTTCATCCTAAATTCCATTAGAGCCCATAATACAAATCAACTCAGGGTTGTTGAATCTGGTATGTAGTATGTGAGGACTATAAACTTAATAACTTATAGTGAATCGTATAACGAGCAAACCATTGCACTGCTATGATCTGTTCTATTTTTTCTGTACACCTTGTCAAAAATATTATCAACAAGTCAACTACCTTGGATATATTCTTGCCTTATCTAACTTATGGAGAGCTAATGGAATTCCTATTGGCTTTTAATCCTTTTTTGTCTTGAGCTTCTTTGGTTACAATTTCTGTATGTGTCCCATGATTGGTTTTCGTTCTCAGATCCAAGATTTACTAATGTTGTTTTTCAATGATTAGGAAATTGTAAATATGGTGTAGACCTTGCCAGGCAGCTCATAACTTCACTGTATAATGTGCTAGACAGTTGTGGGAGTGTGAGAGTTTCATTTTCTAGGAGAACACCGCGAAAGGTAGGTTGTTTGATATTCTGGTTGTTTGTTATAATATCTTAAAAAACTTGACATTTAAATTTAACTGTCTACCGACAGGTCTCTGATATTATATTGAAAGAGTTTGCTGGACATCCTAAGATCTATATTTGGAATGGGGAAGGTAGATTCTGAAAACAGTACTCATAGTTATTGAAGTTATTCATGATTTAATATTTATGCAAGTTGTTGTGAGTTGATTTTGTTTTTGCAGATCCTAACCCACACATGGGGCATCTTGCATGGGCTGATGCTTTTGTTGTAACAGCTGATTCTATAAGTATGCTAAGTGAGGCTTGTAGCACAGGGTAAGCTGTTTTTTTTTTAATCTGCATGATTTCTGGCAAACCCCAGCCTTTTTTTATTGGTTTGCATGATACTAGCTTTAAATCACATGCGTTACAGGAAGCCTGTTTACGTCGTTGGGACCGAGCATTGTAAATGGAAGTTTTCTGCTTTTCACAAGACTCTACGAGAGCGAGGACTTGTCCGCCCTTTCACTGGATTGGAAGATGTAAGTCTATCAATCCTGTCAATGATAATTTACTTTTTACCTAGTTGATAATTTAAGCACATTCAGTTTGGACAGTCAGTTTGCTAAAAATAAAGTTGTAGTACTAATCATTCATTGTTTTAATATTTTGTTTTTTGTCAATTATGAATCATATCCCTTGAAGGTTTAAACTGTAAATATTATTATTGTTTGCACCTTGGGTTTTCTGAACTCTCATTTTTGTTGATTTTGATCCTAACTATTAAATTCTTTTTTGTTCTTGATACATTTCCCTGAGAATCACATGCATTTGGAATTCATTTATAGACATATAGTAGCACAAGTTATTTATTTGTTGTTGCCATCAATTATAGTTGTGTGGCAAATGCTATGGTCGTGAGATTGTGACAAATTTTAATGACAAGGCTCACATCAAAATACAGTACAACTAAATGTGGCGCTTGAACTCCTTTTCTCTACCAACTCAGCTATTCCTGACCATTTATTATGTAAACAAAAATATGTTTGTTATCGTGGAACTTTTGGTGTATAGATGGTAATGAGTTTTATGGCATATATACAGTGTAGATTATTTCACAATTCAGAAAATATTAGTTGATAATTTGATATACTAATGGAAATATGTAAACCAAGAAAGCAACCTATGCAATTCAATCAAACAACACATGATAACTGTGAGTTTTTCAAGTAACATGATTTTGGAGATTTCGTTGAGGTTCACAAAGATGTACTTTTGTATATACATGGCTATATCAATATCCTCTTTTCTATGTAGGTTTCAAATAGCTGGAGCTACCCACCCCTAAATGATGCTATTGAAGTAGCTACACGTGTTCGTGAAGTGATTGCAGAACGAGGGTGGTCTGTGGGGTAATAGCGACCCTTAGGATGTATTATTATGTCTGATAGTACATTATTTAGTTTGATTAACAACAGTCACATGGATTCAAGTTACACTGTTCAGAGGAAGAATAATATATCCACGGAAGTACAAAAGCTGAGCCTTTTCTTTTGGTGGTATACCCCAATTTTGGAGCGATTGCACAGCACCCAGGAAATCCTTTTTGGTTTGAGACTCTTTTCCTCGTTTTGTACTGGAGAGAAGCCAACATATGAACAGAAATGGAACTGGAACTTTAGTCTGTATGATTTCTCAGTATCAATATGATATTGTGAATTATCAGTGGTGTAAGCTTGTGACCTAATCCTGTCCTGTTTCGTTATTCTTTTCATTAATCAAACGAGGGCGATGCTTGCTGTAAAACTTAGTCAAAGCTGATGAGCTAATTCCTTGTGGTTCATTCGTACTGCTATTTACATGGTGCGCCAAATATTATGGGCTCCTAGTTTACAGCCTTTTTTCAAGTGCTGGGATGGCTGCAGAAAGCAGCAGCGGTGCAGCCTGTTTATGTGCTGATCGGTACACATGGTTCATGGTTGCAACTTGTAAACTCGCTATCTGATCGCTGAATGGTTTGATTGTTGTACGCATATGCTTGTTTTTGTTATACTCGCCTTCGCCATTTGAGTAATCGCTGTTGAGCTCACAGCCTCTGTTTTAGAGAAATTTTACAGTAGTAGATTGAGTCATAACCTTATTTTATTCATCCAAGAGTTAAAAATAATTTTCAATGTCATCTTAATTAGTGGTTGTAAAAATTAATCGTCAAAAAAAAAGAGTAATGTGGAAAAAAATTGTAAATTAGTATAACATACATGTTAGAGATGGTTTACAATGTTAATTTGATGCCAAATTTGCCCCCATCAATCCTTGCCAAGTTCTGGTCATCAAATCTAGTACCGAATCCAATCCTTGCTAGATTTTGCTTAAAATTTGCTCGCCAATTGTTGTCATAGGTTCAACGCTCCCAAATGTCTAGGACAAACGTTGCCAACAATTTACATCAAACCAAACAGTTCTTTGATATCTACGTGTTGAAATGAACCGCAGAACAACCAGACAGAGAGAGTTTGAAAATTTGAGCTGTTGGACTCGAATTTATTTGCCCCTATGCCTTCCGAGGTTTGAAGATGTGACCTGCTTTACTCATATCAAGTACACACGTTTCTTCGATGTTTCAACAAGTCTCGAATGCCTGGTACATTGGCTGCATCTCCCAACCCTGTGTACTCTCAATCTTTGATAAGGATGCCCAATTCACCATCAAGTAGTGACGATTATTCGGTTTCCTCCGATCAACGAGATCGAGACACTGCAATCACAGCAACATTTCTTTTCTGGATATCAACCAAACACAACTCGATTGACATCGCCACAAAGGCTACGAATCAAAGAACAAAGCAAGAACGCAGAAAACACAATTGAATCAAACTCAATCAAACGAATCTGCGAGCTGGGGTTTAAAGCATGTATATATACTTTTGCCGCCAACTAGGCAATTGACAATGACAGATTAGCAGTAGACATACTGCTGCCGGTCCCTCGGTAATTGGCAATGACAAACCTGACGATTATTGTGAATACTGTC
Organism: Zizania latifolia; assembly: GCA_000418225.1. Lineage (NCBI taxonomy): Eukaryota > Viridiplantae > Streptophyta > Magnoliopsida > Poales > Poaceae > Zizania > Zizania latifolia. The sequence continues at coordinate 79,623 of KE372510.1, read as the reverse complement.
AGGTTTGCGTTCTTGAAATGCCTGAATTTTCATCTCCAATATTGCAGACAAGGTTTGCAGCCCTGTGGCAGGATGCAGTATGCAAGTATGCAACAAAAGGTTCTAGTGAAATTTCTGAACCTCAACTTTTGTTTGACGCGGAAAACTTCTGTACATGCAGATGAGATCACTCGAAAAAGACTCTACCGGAGCACCACGGCGGCGAGGAAGCTGATCACGGCGACGGCGCTGACGGCGGAGCAGCACAAGTCGACGAGCATCTCTCTCCTGGCCTTGGACTCCTGCCTGCCCCTCTTCCTCCTCACGAAGTCGTCGTATCTCCTCTTCGCCTCCTCTTCTTGGTTCTCTCCTCCTTTCCTTGGGCCGGCCATGGCTGCCGTTAGAAGCCGTAGGCAGCCTTCGCCGCTCACGACCACACCGTCGGCGTCCTCGACGGCGAGGCTGACATCTGTTAGTTGGCCGGTCTCCTCCGAGCAGCTGACGGTCGCCTCGAACTTGCACCCACCGAGCACCATCGCGTACCGCACCAGCGTGTCACCGGTGTACCAGTGCCTGTCCATCGCCACCGCCTGCCGGCTCGACACGTTCACTGCCCGGCCACTGGCGGGGTCCACCACGATCCAGCTCAGCTCCAGCTCCGCCGGCGAAACTGAGGGCGCTGGCACCGGGTTCTTGCATTCCACGGCGTCGACGCAGAACGGCGAGGCGAGGAACCAGGAGGACGAAGTCGAAGTCTCCACCACGCGGGAAGCGATACCCGCACCCCTATGATAGACGTCCACGGCGGAGACGATCTCGCCAGGTAACCGCCGCTCGTCTCGGTCAAGGGGAGCTGCAGCGTCCGGGCACAGAAAGGGGAAGGCGTCGGCGAAGAGCTGCCGAGGAGAGACGGCGCCAGAGAGGATGCTTCGCTGATGCGCTGCCGCCGCGGCGAGCGACGGCCACTGGGACAGGCAGAGCGCGCGCCACGTCTCCTGGTCCGCGGCCAGCGCCCTGAGCCCCACAGTCGCGCAGCTCGCGGCGGTCAGCGACGGCCCGTCCAGCCGCCGCAGCGCGCATGCGAGCACGTCCCCGGGGAGGTCCTCCACGGTAGTGGTCGCCGCCATTTTTCCTCGCGCCCTGATGTCCCGTGCCCCGCTCCGGTCTACTAATCAGCTTCACAAGCGGGAGCAAGCGGCGTACGCTCGCGCGCAGGCTCAGCTGGTCACCCTACGCTCCTAACTCCAAGACAGGATGCGCGCGCGGGAACGAGGCACGAATGCGATCGCGAATCGGCCGCGCCGCGCGACGACGAGGGTGAGGGCCGTTTCATAGCGCGCGTCACGCGCCGTGGCGTGACCGGGGCGTGCACAGCGAGAACGAGTCGGCTCGCGGCACACGGGACGGGAGCTGCGTTGGAATCACCGGGCCGGGACGACGGGGGGTCGCGTGCGAGGGAAGTGGGGGCTCGGAACATCCGGTTTTATCCGTGTCGGCCCGTTTGTCGAATTTCTGGCTGGACAGAGGCGTCACGCATGCGCCCGTATGACACGAGGTTTAGATGACACAAACAAATGCCGGTTTGATACAAGGTGGAGAGGCATAGCAGCATAGGTCTATTTGTCACGAAGTTGATTGGTTTCATAAAAAAATCATGTAGTTGAGGTGAGTCACCTCTCTTTTGCCACGTTTACCCCATGAAATGTCAAATTTGCCTATGTCTTATTATGTCTTTTCCATCTCTCTCCGTCCACTGGACAGTAGCTAGAGCTCAACACGGGAGATTTAGAGCTAAAATAACCAAGGGACAAAACAGTCATTTCACGTGGGATTTACGTTAGAAGTGATATTTTAGAGAAGCAAATATTTAAAGTGACATTTTAAATAAGTCCAACGTTTGAAGTGACTTTTGTCAAATTTGTGAGCGCACGAATCGCGGCGCGGGACCGCCGATCGATCGATCCGTGCGCCGTGCGCCCGTGCCCGCACCGTCCGAGGTGGGCCCCCCTCCGGCCGTTGTTTCTCTTCTCCCCCGTCTTTCCCCGCCGCGATTTCGTCTAGTTTTTTTTCTCCGTTATCTCTCCCCTCACGGCGCCGCCGCGTCGTCGGAGCCCCCGAGGCTTCTCCGGTCAGCAGCGAGACGCGCTTCCCTCCCCTGCTGCCTTCCGCTGCCGATGAGACGACGCCTCTGTGTGAGCTCTCTTCTCCTTCCCCCCTCGCATCCCGTTCGTTCCCTTTCTTCGTCTCGTTTCGATCCGCGCCTCTTCTCGTGGGCGGGTTGCGCTAGTGCGCTACCGGTCCGAGGCTCACACGATCCTGATGGAGTCATAGAGTTGGGACATCGCACTATCGCAGCATGCTCCTGTTGGGTTGGGTAGAGGTTGCTTGCTCAGCAACTTTGCTCTTGTGGTCGCTGCCTCAAATTTTGGAGCGGTTCTGTTTTTACGTCCTCTCTTGTCTCAGGGAGAGAAAAATCGGCCGATTAACTTGTGATCGACACCTTCTCTGTTAATTTAGTGCATAATCAGCCATAAAATCGGCTGTAGGGATCAATCGGCCAGTCAACGCGATCGATCGCCAGGTGAGACCACTGATTAATCACGGTCAACCATATTAAAAACCTTTTTGTTAGGGTTTTCTCTAGATGCCTCTTTCCCGTTTCCCCTTTCGAGCACACTTGTGGCCGGCACCCTTCGAGCCTCCCTCGTGCACCCTTAAGATGGCTATTATTCTATCTCTGATTTCGCTAGTACATTTCTCGCTAAGCTGTTCGTGTTTGGGGTTATAATGGTATAAGATGGAAGCATTGTCTTCCTGCATTTATCTTGATTCTGGAAAAACTGAAAGGCACTAAGAATCCATGATGGATCAATGCATTAAAATAGCTTGCAGCTACTTTTCTAATTAGTATATCTATGTATATGTAATAAGTTTATCTGTTGGTTGTTTTGTGCACAACTAGTTTTGAATGCATGCAATTCAAACTAACTTTATAAATTGCAAATGGTGAGTCTGAAGATCAATACTTGATGATTTCTTTTTTAGGTTACCTCTGAAACACGATGATTTCAAGGCCTGTATTGCTTGTTTTCTTGCTTGTGGTACTTATAGTCACATCTCAGTTTGAATGGAAGCAACAACTTATTAATGAGTTGGAATCTACATCTCACAGGCAGAAACATATTTCAAGCAGAGGAGAACGTGTGAAGGACAAGGTGAACCACTGACGCTCTGTGTACCTATTCTTTTCTTGCCAGACTTTGCTGTGTTTGAAATAATTGAACTGAGATTGTCTGAAAATTGGTCTGGACTGAAAAGAAGGTTGTCAAATATTGAGGCCATTTGCCCCCTCCCTCCCCTAAAAAAAAGATTTTACTTGATGCTGCCTAAACCTAACATCCATGATTGATGATTTTATAGTAAAATGCACTTCGAAAAGGAAAATTCGATGATGACCTAACCATATGTGCTACTATGCTGTGGTCTGTATTTGGCAAATATCATGAAGATACCATTATTGTTTGAGAAAAACTATGTCAATGCAAGAGGATGGACATATTTTGTTTTGGGTCATTTCAGATTTCTTAATTGTATCAATTGTTAAACCGAGACACATTTTTTATCATGCAAATACACAAAATTACTGCCCTGACCAAATTACACTCTTTATTGCAGATAATCTTATCTCAGGAAAAGATGATTCAGCGATTAAATTATTACATCGAGAATCTTCAGCAACAGTTGCTACAATGCCGTGGCAATAATATGACGGTCAATTCTTCTGTATCTTCTTTGACATCGTATATTAGTGAGATCCAAAGGCAACAGATGATGGATGATTGATAAGACGGCAAGCCATGTATAACAATCCTATGGGCTGTGTGATTCCAAATCGTGCTGTCAGTCATTTTTTTCCTAGAAAAGTCTGTTACAATGTAGTGTTAGCCTGTATAGAACAGCAATAGAGTTGCAAGCAAACAAGGTTTTCCATTGATCGAAATAAACATTGGTGTAACAGGATTTTCGTTTTCTTTACTCTTAAGTGGAATTTCGTATCTCTATTTTTTGAAGTAAATTACATACATGTGTTTACAATATAAGCAATTAAGCATTATATTGTATTATTCATAAAATACATTGCCACTATTATTTTGCAAGTGTAAAATGTATTGAAACTGCTTGTTAAAGGATGATATGCATTAGCACTAGAGCAGGATTGGTCATTGGTGATTCTCTTAGGTTAGAGCACACACATGTTATTGATTATTGTAATTGTAACGTCAACGGATGCTCATGATACGGTCATGAACGTGCAGGTTTGAAATATTTGTGCAATATTTTAATATGCCAACATAATTTCTTGGGAAGCATTATCTCATGTCATTGCCTGACTTGACTTCTTAGTTTGCCAAAATACCAATGGCATGTTGATATGAACTCCAGTTGGATTTTGGCAAAAAGTGAATTTAGGCAATGGTATATTGACATTTCCGCTAATTTCTAACCCTGTTGTTTCCTTATAAGATGCTAACTGTAGGAAATGTATTTGTAGATGGAGGAGGGCTTTTCACACAACATTATCCTCAGGGTAATATTCCATACGAGGTGGATCTCAGTGCTAGTTGATGATATCTGCAGATACCAGGAGTCAAAGGTAGTACTATGGAATTATGTCAGTCTATGTTATCTCCAAATGGAATGATTAGCATATTGTGTGTGATGTTTTATCTCCTCTGTTAGTTTATGATATTGCTACTGTGATGTTTTATCTACTCTGTTTGTTTATGGCACAACCTTTTGCATGTTTTGATTGCTTTACTAACTGTGATATTTGTTCGCAATAACATTTTAAAGCTAAGGACCTAACCTTGTTCTGAGCTTCCAATTGTGCAGGTCTGATAAGAGAATGATCTGAAGTCATGTCTTGAATCATTCGATATGTACAAGAAAAACCCATATGCTGATATACCCCCAAAGGAATAAACTGTGTGTATGGTTGCTAAGAAAACCACAGTGAGCTTTATTATAAAAGTTAAACAATTTAAAATTATCTTTTTATGTACTACTAGTATGTGAACTCACCTAAGTTATAAAATGTGACTACATGAACACTCCTTGTACTTATTTTCTGGTAACATTAGATCAATGTGCAGGAAGAATAAGCTTGTTTCATTGTGTTCCTACCCCTACAAGCATGTGTCAGGTGCGGGCGGGCTGGGCCACGGTTTGGAGTTTTCCTGTCTCTACGAGGGATGGGATGAGGTCCGCCTCAAGCCGAGATGTAAAAGGCTCGAGTCATATTCGTGCTAGGTGTTGAGTTAGGGTCAATGTCGTCCGGCAGCTTGAGGACGAGCTGCTCAAAAAGAGGGGTGTAGATGTCACGGGTGTTGGGTTAGGGTTTTGGACCAGGGCCTAGCCCAGCAGTGTGAACAGTACCAACGGGTACTGTAGCAGATTAGGTTTAGGGTTAGGAGTCATATTTTCTTAAGAGTCTTATTTCTTTAAGAGTAGCTAGCAGGTTATTTGCATATGGCCCTAGGCTAAAGAAATAAGGAAGTCAAGAAAAAGTAAAGAATTAGATCAAAACATGCCGGGTTGGAGCCCTACCTCGCTGTCGTGGAGGCCGCCGCGTCGACGAGGCTAGGGGCCAATTCCGACCATGTGTTCCAGAAATTATCATGTACATGACAACTTGATTGCTGCACGTGACAACTTGGTATCAGAGACCACTTTTCTGGGGCGCTCTCGCTATCCGCTGGTGATGACTACTGACGGTTCAGCTGCCACACCACCGCCGGTAGGAGACATGCTTAGGGAGATTCTCCAGGTGATGCGGGGCCTCCGTCGTGACATTCATGAGATCAGCGAGGCGCACAACCGCATCAATCGACGGTTAGACGATCTACAACTGCAGACGCACGATTTCGCCATCCGACTCGAGCTAGGGCAAGGCAGGGTGCTGCCAGCCGGGACCCCGCGCGCGGGGAGTCAAGGCAGCCCACGCCACGGGATGCCTGCGCCACCTCCTGCCGACCCGTCTTTATCTGGCCGCACCAATGGTTCTGCCTCACCTGTTGCCGATTCACTGAAGCCACCGCCACAATTTTCAAATTGCTTAGGTTCGTCCCTGTCCATGGCGTCACCATCTCCTGCACCAGATGACGGTGTCAAGGCGCTGGATGGTCCATCGGGTAAGGTACAGGCGCTGCAAGCCTCTAATTTTGAGAAAGTCCAGGAGGATTGCGCGTTGAACCAGATATGGCAAGGCCGAGCAGATCAAGGTGTGCCGCCCACGTCATGGGTCCCTCGTGGCGAGTTCGTGCGGCGATACCACGCTACCTAGCTCGAGGACGAGCTGCTTTTCGACGGCGGGGGAGATGTCAGGTGCGGGCGGGCTAGGCCACGGTTTGGAGTTGTCCTGTCTCTACGAGGGATGGGATGGGGTCTGCCTCAAGCCGAGATGTAAAAGGCTCGAGTCGTATTCGTGTTAGGTGTCGAGTTAGGGTCAATGTCGTCCGGTAGCTCGAGGGCGAGCTGCTCAAAAAGAAGGGTGTAGATGTCACGGGTGTTAGGCTAGGGCCTAGCCCAGCCACGTGAACAGTACCCATGTAGTACTGTTCACGTGAACATTACCGACGGGTACTGTAGAAGATTAGGAGTTGTAGCAGATTAGGTTTAGGGTTAGGAGTCCTATTTCCTTAAGAGTAGCTAAGAGGTTATTTGTATATGGCCCTAGGCCAAAGAAATAAGGAAGTCAAGAAAAAGTAAAGAATTAGATCAAAATAGACCGGGTTGGAGCCCTACCTCGCCGGCGCGGAGGCTGCCACGCCGACGAGGCTAGAGGCCAATTCTGACCATGTGTTCCAGAAATTATCATGCACGTGACAACTTGGTTGCTGCATGTGACAGCATGCGTTTTTCCTGTCAAATGTTGTAGCTATTGTTGTTTCCTACAACTTGCTAAAGTATGCTTGATTTTTTTGTTACAGCAAGTACATAACCGCTTACCCTACCATCATAATGATGAATCTTTACTTCGTGGGCCTCCGTGATGGGTTCTCTGAGGTCACACAGTCAAGCTTTTGAAAGACTGTTTATATGTGCCTTCAGTGCACCGAAAGATTGATGCGATGCCAGGGAGAAAAGAGTTAGGTTGGTTGATTTGGATACATTGTATTTTTAAAGTTTTATGATAATTAATCCTCTATTTAGGTAGTAACATCCAAGGTCATGGCATAATGTATTTAAGGTCTTGTTTGGATAGGCCTCAATCCCAGCTCATCTCACATGTATGGGATGGGAATTTGAATTAAAATCCTGACTCATACACGTGATTGTGGCCTATCCAAACAGGCCTGAAGTGTAATTAATCGTAATGAAGATGAATGCTATGTATTATCTGAAAAATATGTTAGGGCTTTACGTCCTTAATGACGTCTTCTCGATAAGAAGCTTATCTTGATTAATATTCTGATACTTCTCTTGTTGGGCCCCATATTTTATTTTGATTTCTGTTTCTATATCAAAGGCAAGGCAATAAGGTACTTTGCGTAAATGAAACAATAAATGTTCAGTCCATGTATTATGTCTTGACTTCGGTTGATGATTTCTTCAGCAATGCCAGTTGCAGTACTTTGACATTAGCTTATCACAGTTTATCGTTTTTTTGTTATATGTTTGTTCTTTGAGGTTCTTTTCTTTGGCAATGCACTTCTATTGGTATTTTTTTTTTAAATGAAATTGCCATTGATATAGAAGTTCTCCTGTCAGCTGTGATGAGTAATGGTTACTGAGATTACCTTGCCAAGGAGTTTCTGCTGGGCAATAATCATTCATACCTGCTGGATTTGTTTTTATTGTATTGAACAGCTCTCGTATAAATATCTGACATCAACTGGAGACCTAATTTATTGGGGAAGGGGAACCTTATGTAAGTCATCAGCATAGACATAACTCCCAAGTCTCAATGTTGATCTTAAATGTGTTAAGTGCTCTTTAATATGTATTCATGCATTAATGCATACCTTGTTCAGCCATTTCTCTCTCTGAGCAGCTATGTTTGAAAAGAATTGTCGGCATGCCATATCATTATGTAAGTGGAAAGCTAATAGTGCACCTTTTATAAGTAAGGAGGTTAGGTGAGCTAGCCACATTACTGTTATTGAACTTGAGGCTTCTAAAGTGATAGAGTAGGTGATCTGGGGCTTTTGAGCAACCATGTCTGAATAGTGCTTTTCTTGATGTGCACACGTTGTTGTTTGGAGATGTCTTCTCTGATTCTCATAATATCTTCAAGTAGGTTGTCCTTCAGAAATCAGTGGCTCAGTGCCCATAGGCCATATCAGCTCGTGTACTTGTTTTCGATGTAGATGTGTTTGAAGGGCTAGAGTGCTACCTTCACAAGAAATGAAGGCAATGCATGCACTTTCTGCAAATTGACAATATCAAGGTTCTTTTTAATGCACGGTCCAGTTTAAGTAGTGATCATCTGCATGCGTAATTAGTATCAAAGTTCATAATTCATAGGGGGGCTTGCACACGTGTCGTTGCATGTCTTATTGTTCTCTTGTGGTTAATGTTGTATACTTGTATGAACTGAGAAACCCTGATATTGTATATCGATAGTTAATAATCCCATAATGATTTAATTTGCAGTTCTTAACTATTTCAGTCATTGACGCGCAGCATCCTGGTTGTTCCAGACTTGCAGGTGTAGCTGTGGATTCCTGAGTCACCACGGGTATCCGAAAAATGTCGATATTAACCCCCATAACCAGGTATCCTACCCCAGTATCCCTTGATCTTCTAGACTGGCTATGAAAATTCTGAAGTTTGTTCTGATTGAACTTTGGGGTTATATACCTTCCAGTGCTAAAAATCCGTGTCTACAATTGCAGAGAGCCGCTTCTAAATTACTAATATTAATTCTTTGGCATAACTTGGTAGTTTGATGGCCGTTATGGGTTGCTTTTGGTCTTTGGTTACTAAAATTTACATGTTTACACTAGCACAAAAACTCTAATTAGTGCATGTTCTAAACCGCACATATGTGCTGGTTTCACAACAAGCACTAATAGTCGAATCTTATTGGTGCTAGTTCATAAACTGGCACATATATAGGGGTATAGGTGCTGGTTCTTGTTAAAAATCGGCACCTATAGTGGGATCCCAGTTTTTGATCTTTATAGGTGAAAAAAATGTCAAATATTTTGTATCCTAAGAGGCATCTAGGCATGGCCGCGTGTCGCAAGTCATAAGTCACGATTTTTTTCACGCGAAAATCGTGCGTGCGGTTGCTATGATTGAAAACTAAGACCTCTGCATTCCTACATTGTCTCCTTACCATCTCATCTAAAAGCAGTTCGTGATGGAATAGATTGGACTTTTGTTTTGACTTCGATTCCCTAAAACTTGTAGTATATATTTCACACTACAGATTACTTCAAATGAAATGTTGTCAAATGCAAAGTTGTAGATCTCGTCACAACTTTTGGTGTTTTGTACTGGTGTTAGAGTGTGACAGTGTGTGATTGCAGTGCCAAACCTATATCTAAGCTAGGACCAATGTGAGTGAACGAAATATCCTAACATCATCACAGTGGCCACTGGCCAGTGGGTTAGCTAAAAGTAGGCTTAAGAAATAAATTTGCCTTGATATGTCTTGAAGCGAACAGAACAGTTGTCTTCAACATGTACAGTTCTACTCCTGGTTGTGTTAGAGTTGGTTTGCAGATAGTTTGGTGACATTGAGGGGATGAGATGTAGTAGAAGTTACATAACGATAATACACATGTAGGTGTAGCACATCATTGTGCGGTCTGTGCTCCCTCTCCCTCCCATTGATCTGAAATTGGTTAGTAATGGGTAGTCTCAAATGTGCCAGAATTGGTAGGACCACAATATACTGATGCAATTGGGGGAAATTTGATGATTTGCCACTCAAAAGTTTTGTCTATTTGATAATTTGTCATTTGTGTGAATAATACGTAGAACCATTTAAATCTATGACTATGGCTTATAGTCGCAAATAAGTGAATCCACTTCTTTTGAGTGGCAAATCATCAAATATATCTGAAATTGGCAGGGATGTTTCTGTGGTCCGGCTTGACAGCATTATGTGATTGAGAAGAAATAGCCCCTGTGGTAGTTCGCTGCATTCACATGCCCGCTGCTTGATTGTAAATTTGTAATGTACATGCATAGGAAACAGCAGAATCACAACCTTCTCATGCTTATGCTTATATGCAGAAGTTGAGTCTCAGATTTTTTTTTGCTCTACATCTTGAAACACTTAGTTCAAATTCGCGACCAGACCCTGCAAGTTTTTAGATGGGGCGCCAATTACCGTACATAGGAGTAGGATAGGATTGATTTGTATGGTTAACTCGCTCTGGCAGTGTGGCTAGCTTGTTTTATGTCTGCCATGAAAGATTCACACAGGTCGGTGGTGTAGTACTATATTCATCCATACCGTCTGGTGCATGTCCCTGCACTAATTTTATTTATCGCGTTGATTAGCAGATCTAAACTGGCTTAGCTCCTCTTGGTGAAAGACAAGCTTTTAGTTGTCTTGCTGTCGATAGAGTGGAGACATGCCGCATTTGTTTATGTTGCCCACGTGTGCTGCTCAACTCCTGCACGCGCCAGCCTCATCAGCTGTACGTTCGTCAGGTCATTGAAGTTGCAAGAGTGTTAGTAATTTATATAATCAGATCATACTTAGATTCAAATATTTCACGTTATAGCGTCATGCATTAGCAGGAACAGAGTAATTTGCTTTCTCTGATACTATTATTGACTTGTTATTCCCCTGAGCAGTTGGATTCCTTAGCGGGATGTGTGCCTGCGAGTCGTTATACGTGGTGGGGATCAGTTTGCAGAACGAAGATGATGCTTGTTTTGCTAACTCTAGGGGTGGTCGACTACTGCATGTGCGAGTCTGCACGTGCCTTACATCACGAGGCACGTACTGGATCGTGTCATCCTGCAGGTAAATATATATCGATTTCTCTTATGCTGTGCCGTACTCTGATCAAATGATGTATATTTTCTGCGTGATAAAATTTGAGCGATCGTGCGGCTAGTCAACTGATGTTAGGTTTGTGGTGTACTAAGAAAACTATCATGGGATGCTCCAGTCCACCATGCTTAGTTAGATATTTGCCATCAAACGTACGTTCAGACGTCTGGAGGGGATTATGAGCTAAATTTTATCAGAAGGAAAGCTTGCTGTAGTCTGTGAAGTAGACGAGTAGGGTTGTAAAATTGACTGGTAGTATAGAATAATTATTATTAGTATAGATTAATTGTAACCATGTAACCTAGTGTACTCTTAACCGTGTCGTACTGCTACAGATCCTGCGTTTAAGGCTTTAAGCAGGCCATACATTCAGTGGTCAAAATGAGTATGGTCTCGGACTCTAGAGGAATAATGCGTTGTCTGCACGTTGAGTTCATTATTTCATAGGTAGTACTTGTTCTATTGCTGAGACAAACAAGATAATCAAAGATGGATCTGGACATCCACAGTGACTGATATCTACAGCTGTATCTATGACAAGATAGAACGGGATCGCACAATCGGACGGTGCTCAGGCTTGTGGGCCCTGTACCCATGATGGCCCACCTGTCAGGAACGTCAGCTTGACGCGAACGAATGTCCGGGATCAGTTTGTCCCTGTAAAGCTTGGGTTTGCAAACTAATAAGTTTTATTTTTAAAAATATTTTTAACTATTATTTTATAATAATATTTTTTGTTAATAATACATGTTATAATTTTTTAACTTTCAACTTATCTTACAAGTGAAGATTTTGTGGAACAAAGGGAATAATTGATATGCATATATACACACACATATACATATACATATATGCGGTGGTTAAGGTTCTATTTGGCACAGTTTTAGATCAGTTTTTTTAGAGCTGGTGAAACCTAGTTCTAAGAAATCTTGGATCTAGAGCTGTGGATGGATTAAGGATATTTAGTTGAGCAATCTAGATTTTATTTTATACTAAAAATAAAAGTTTAAACTATTTTATTTTACTATATAAATCTTAGATTTAACGTGAATCTCAGAGTTAGAACTGTAGTTAGAATTAGAATCGTACTAAATAGACACTAAATATGTGAAGAACTGTGTGCATAGAAGGGTGGTCAAATCTTAACTCAACCATTCATTAGTTTTGACATTTGAGATACGTGTTAATTACCTGCACCATCACCGAGAGAAGAGTGACCTCATAGGCTGGTACAGGTTTAATTGCGAGCATAGGTCCCGTCTCGTACGTGGTGTATGACTCAAGCATTTATCAGAGCTTAAATTTTGATAGCCACAATATTTATGGACAGTTTGACCTATGTAATAGAGAAGGCATTGAAAGGTGTATGTGTATATATTATTTCCTTTTGCAATTACACAAGGTGCCTCTGGCTACGACAAAATTGGATTAATGGTGATCTTAACATTTCTTAGTAATCCTAACAGCAGGAATGTGATTACAGGAAATATAACTATCCAACGATACAATCGAGAAAAGAGGGTAACTAAGATTCCAACAAAGAGCTACTCTAATATAGCTGCATGTTTTAAAAGAAATCATACCCCCTCGAATTATCGAAATCTTATTTGCAATGAAATCTTATATCCCTAAGTAACATTTTGAGTGTTCATGCTAAACATTGATCTACTAACCAAACGCACTCTTGAAGCCCTGGAGGTGTGTATATAGTACCATGAGAATCTAGGAAGCTCCTCAGTCTAGATTTCTAGATTCCCTATGAGAATCAAAATCAGGATGCTCTACTAAACAATAAATTTCTGATAAGCTACCGTTCTAGAAGCATGGAATTAATTTCCATCATTTGCCTATGGCTCCGAGAGTGAAATAGCATGCTTCTAGCTAATTCCCGTCACTTGTATAGAAATCAGCTAAGCTTGTCAAATAATTTCATACATAGAATCAATTCTACTAGAAAATTAGTTTCACGTATCTACCAAACAGACCAGTTTGGCCCTTAGATATTCATCTGCCTCAGCAGAGTGAGGCTCAGCAGGCAACTCCTTTAAGAGTTTTCCAGAATTCCAGGTGTGGTTCAATCGCACTAGTATACCCTTGCCAAGTTGATGCATGGTGGCAATCAATCTCGTCTCTGTTCGGGGGATGGAATCGCCATTAATCTAAGTAGTTAATGGTCTACGGCTCCAGTAAACCAGACTCCATTTTTCTGTGTGTATCTCTTAAATGCCGATGTAATTAGGCCACATGCATGCAAAGACGCGACGCAACACACGCACAAAGGGCAAAGGCCTATAGTCAACCCTGCGTGCTGCGAAAGGATCGATTCAATGGCTTGTATTATTTAAGCGTAGGAGGCCGGTCGAGTTCTTGATACTAAAAGCAGTTTTAAATTGTCCTAATAGTGTCTTATGTATTAATTATGCTGTAACATAGAAAAAATATAACGTGACAAAAAAATTAATGAAGAGAGATAATAGAAAATAAAGAAATCTTGTCTAAACTAAGACACCATATTATCACAATATCTTAGGCAGGATAAAAAGTGATTGGATGAGAGGTGGAGAGGGAAATAAAATAGATGCATAAAAAAGTTAATATGGACCCATACTAAAAAATTATGGTTAGAAGTATAGTTTTTAGAGATGATATCTTACTGACATAGTAAGACAGTACACCGTATAAAAAATTAGAACTGCCCTAAACATTTGTTAATCGAACTAATCACCTACTAGACGGAAGTGACACCTAGGCTTGTCGCATTAAAGACATATCGAGATGGTTTATGTATTTCGCAACAAAGCTGCATCAATGTGCACTTATCACTTGATGTCGACGCGCGTTACGTGGTCGGTAGATTTATTTCAACTTACTAAAACTTTGTTCAAATATGGTGAAAACCAGTTCGAATTTGTAAATTCTGACTAAAACTTCTGTTTGAAATTTCATAAATTTCGGACCCCCGAAATAAATCTTCAAACCGAAATATAGAACCCTGCTCCTAGAGACCTAGCTGTTACTAGGGTCGAGCCATTTTCTGAAGGGCCTGAAAGAACTGCATGGCAGCATAAAGAGCTAGGTGGAAGTGGATGACCTGACATGACATGAAGAAATGAATTGAAGTTAGGGCTGAGCATGAGCTTGCTAGCTACTCCGATCGATCCATCGGCCATTCAAGTCCATTTACTTTGGTGCCCTGGATCTCTACTGTAGCCCATAAATTCCCCCATTGATGGGCCTCATTCAAGGTCTGGACTCTGGAAACGATCGGGTTCAGTTTAATTCAGACAGCAAGAGCCCCCTGCTTTGGAGCAATCAATCAACCCAAAAGAAAAAAAATGTAGGGTATAATCCCAGAGCTCCAAGTTCCAGGCATCAGGCGATAATAAGGCCATGCTTTATCCTTTATGTAGAAACGTTTCTGATCCTGGCAATAATTAACAGAATCTATATCAAACAGTGAAAAGTAAAAAACGTTTCTTTCTGAATCACCTTAAAACGTTTCTCATTTTAACACTACGAGGGAGAATCAACTGAGTAGATGTTTCACACCGATTCTAATTATTTTAGGATAATCTAGAGTTAAAATTAGTTAAATAATTTCGCAAGTGATTTTGATTTTTTACGGTGAAACTAAAACATTTTTATTTCCGGGTAAATCTAAAACCGTACACGGATCCTAAGTGTTTTACAATCCTCTTCTGTTCTACTAATACGGTTAATTAGTGCTACTACCATACATCTCTCTTCTATAAAACAGATACATGGAATGTGAGCAATAAAACGCGGCAGTACTCCGTGAGCGGGAGAGAGAGAAGGGGTTTATGTAGCAAAGGAGGCTATAATATAGCCAAATCGAAGTACTCCTCCACAGTGCTGCATTTAAGAAAACCAAATGACCTTTCTCACTCCCTCTGCTCACTTCCCCCTATAAATAATGTACTTGTGCAATCTCTCTTTCCCCCACAAGCCCAGAGGAAACAGGCTCACAACCATTGTAAGGCAGCCATTTTTGCAGCTGCAAATCTTCAGAGCATAATCACAAAGAGTAATTAAGTAAGCTCTCTTACTCTCTCTCTCTAGAGATAATCGCTTGTTGTGGTAGTAGTATTAGTCAGTAATTATTTGGTTAATTAGTAATTAGCCTTGTTTATGCTGATGAATATGCAGGATAAGGCAAGTAACTGGCTGAGTGACAGTGACGGCCGGGATGAGCAGGGGGAGGGGGCCGAGGGGCCTGGACCT
>KE372503.1:577177-589335 GCA_000418225.1 Zizania latifolia | reverse complement strand
ACCCTAGACCCTAGACCCTAGACCCTAAGCCCGATGCAACCGTGTGGCCGAAGGGTATTTTTGAAAGATGGTTCCTGTTATCTCGACCGCCATATGGAGAGAGTATGTCAGAAAAGCGCTAGAGCAAGGTTGGGAACGGATTTTGCTGATCTATTTTACTCCTCATGCCTTTCGTACTCCAGATCTAGCACTGGACCAAGTTGCTGAGTCTAGAGTACAATTTGAGGTCGGCTAGAGTAGCCAAGTCTAGGAGGTGATCCCCGAGACGGATGTAGTGCCACATTCTGGGGATGCTCCCCCGTCTACGATAGCTAGGGTTGCTGAAGGGCAAGCTGATGAAGCGGAGGAAATAGAGGGCATACCTCACTTGCTAGAGAGAGAGGACCAAGACTTCGAGGAAGCAGTCGAATAGGGCGCCAACGATAACTCAGACGAAGAAGACGAAGCAGGAGATGGCAACAATGATAATGAAGAGGAAGACATTGTGATTCCCAACGAGTGGCAAGCACAAGATTTTGATGCTCTTGCTATTAGTGAGGGCCGTGACACTCGTTGGGAGTATGGACAGAACGAGGTCTAGAAGGATGCGGTGTATCCTACCAAAAATACAGTTCAAGATGCCGTGAAAACATGGGCATTATCACTCCGGTGGTCATTTTGAGTGAACAAATCAAACCGCACAATGTATGACATTGTGTGCGAGAGGGATGATTGCTCATGAAGAGTTCGCGTACATCAAACGAAGTGGAGAATTTATTGGGTATGCTCAATTATTGTACAACATACATGCGTGGTCGATATAGCTGTAACCAGGCACAAGAATCTAAGTGTTAAGTATATTGCGGGGGTGATGTATTCTAAGATTATTGAGAATCTCAATTATGAGCCTTGGGCCTTAATACTTACTATAGAGAGAAGGTTTCAGTACACAATCAATTATTCTAAGGCATGGAGGGCTAAACAGAAGGCGCGTCATCAGGGTGCACCTCATTGTCAATCCATTTAACAAAGTCACAGATCGGAGGTGGCGACGGTGGAGGAGTTACCTACACGTAGAAACATTAATAGATATATTATAAGTGATTTATTTGAGAACAAGTTATAAATAATGAAATATCACAATTATTCATACCGGTTTATTAGCACGTGGTACACGCTTTGGCCTTGGCTTTGGCTTTTCTAGAGTGTAAGAGTGTTGCCACACTTCCAATACCTCATCTCGTATGTGAGGTCATCCATACTTCTCATGAACTTACATTTATCTCCATAAAAACATATAGTGGGTTCCACAACTTTCGGCGGACGGTGACGAGGATCATAACCGTACTCAGATTTATCCTTCCGCACCATCTACGGTAAGAAAATAAAAGTTGATATTTCCTACGTGACATATCTATAAACTATGTTTAAAGCACCTCTAAATTACCTCTAAAGTATCCCTAAATTATCTCTGAACTAATTCAAATTACGCTGAAAGTATCATCAAAATAATCCTAAATTACTATTAAACTACCCCACAAATACTACTAAACTACTCCTAAATTACTCTTACTCTACTCCTAAATTACTCATAATCTACTCCTAAATTACCCATAATCTACTACTAAATTACCCTAAACTACATACGCTATACCTACAACTAACTAAAGAAGAGAAGAGGAGGAGAGGACATACCTTGGAGAGGAGGCCAAAGTCCAGCACAGGGTGGGAGGGAGGGAGGCTTCGGCCCCCCTTTTATAGAGGTCCTGTCGGCGCATGGTAGGCCGATCTAGGCCGGCACCCGGCCTAGATCGGACAACCATACGCCGACAGGGGGTTTGGCCATCCGATCTAGGCCGGTTGGCCTAGATCGGCAGATCAAGTGCCGATCTAGGGTCGGTTGGCCTAGATCGGCACTTGAAGTGCTGACAGAAGGCTAGTTTTGCAAATTTTTATTTTGGTGTACCAACTTTGAAATTTGTTTAAAAAATGTATTATTAAAAAAAAACTCACCAATAGTCGACCACAGCTAGGGTTTATGAACAGGGTCCCGTAAAAAAGAGCCTCCACTGTGCCGCCTCACTATTCCGCTGCCGCCGCCTCAACACCGGAGCACGGCCCGAAGCTTCAGCATCTCCGGTGAGTCAACTTCCCTCTCCCTCGTCACCTCCGACAAAACACTCTATGAGTCAGATGGATTGGTAGCTTCATTGGCGTCTGTTTCTGCTTGTGGTTAAAATGTCTAGGAGACCCTATTCGGAAATTCGCCCCGTAGTATCGTTGCTGGAACTGCAAATTAGTTCGAGAGGTTCGGATTGCACACATTGTTAGTTGGTTAGATCGCCTCGCTGTGTTCAGTTTTGTGTGTCACCTATGATAGATGCTTAGATTTTGGGTAAGCTTGCAATATGCCAATATATTATGTCAGATAAATCTGGTAGGATATGACTAGACGTGTTTAGTGGTTTAGATGAAGAGATGAACTGTTTTTCTCGTGAGAAAGGTTGTAGGCCACGATTGATGCCAATTCTGGCCAAAAGTTGCTTTATACTATGATGTGTTCATATGTTTTCTGCTGCTGCTGCTCTTAATTAGCTACAGGATCTTACACTAGGTCGTTTGTTTGATTATATAGGCTAAGGGAAATGGCCACTGTTCCAGAGCTTCTGATCTGGGAGATTGTCAAGAAGAACAACTCCTTCCTGGTGAAGCAGTTCGGCAACGGCAATGCCAAGGTGCAGTTCAGCAAGGAGCCCAACAACCTGTACAATGTCCACTCTTACAAGCACTTTGGTCAATAGTGCTTCTTGCTTTGTTGCAAACCTTTCATGGTAGGTAAGCACTACGTTATCCAGATATGCGATACGGCGAAACTTCGATACGATATGCCATTTTTCACAAAAAAATTTGTGAACGATACATATAAACATGCACCACAGACATAATAAATCAAAATTTATGAATTAAACATAATTAATCAATCAACCAAATATTTCTATTTTAGCCATGTAATAGAAACATGTGTGGTAGTTGTTTTTTCTCGTTATACACTTCAATAATGTACATTTGGAGTAAAAAAATATACAATGTTAAACACTCAAATTATACACATCTATAACTGATGCTCTACCGCTTGTATGACCATGAAGTGTATATATAAAACTATTTTCTCAACTACTTCAAGAATTTGTTTAAATTCAAACCAACTGTTTGCAAACAGGAGGGTTAAAAAGCGCCCGCTGCAGAGTGCTTTTGCGCCATGCGGTGGCCCTCTGCCTCGCTTAGGGGCTAAGTGGCCTATTTAGCGCTGGCGCGATTAGGCGGGACACTTAATCGTGTTGCGGCATTCAGGCGCCGCAGAAGCGGAGCAAAGCACAGGCGATGAGGGAAACTTTGGTACGCGACAACATGCGGCTGAAGCTTGTGTGCAGGCTATCTGGTATGCCATGTGCACTGGAGAGAAAAGAAAATGGAGCAAAAGCTTGTGCGCTTCCTATCGTCTCCTCGCCGGCCCCCGCTATAGCCCCATCCTCGATGGCCCCCTATAGGCCCGTCCTTGTTGGCCCCCGCTGCAGCTCGTCCCCATTGCCCCTACTGTAGCCACTCCTCATTGGCCCCCTGCAGCCCCATCCTCGCCGGCCCCCTACAGTCCCAGCCTCACCGGCCCTCATAGTAGCCCTGTCCTCGCCACCCCCGCTGCAGACCCGTGGCTTGCCCCCGCTGCCGCCCTGTTGTCCTCGTCGGCTCCCTATCCTCCTAGAGTCCTGGGTATTGTCTCTTCCTCTTCCCTCCTGTTATCTCCTTTAACATACAATCTGTGATTTGGCACTCGGTTAGCAATCTGTGATTTTTCTTTGAGCAGGTTGTCTTGTTGAACCAAGTCACTACTAAATTGAGTAAATTCACAGAAGGATCATTTCAGTTTACTCTTGCTCTAGGTCTGTTTCTTTCATACAATTATAACCCCCTAGTTCTATATTTCAATCACCATCAAATAAAAAGGAAACAATGATTTAATCATCCTACTGTCTTTAACTGCTAGAAACTTCTTACTAACTTAAGTGTTTCATAATTACATAAAAAATAAATAAACCACATAGTGTAATCTGTGTTAAACCCTAAAACGGGTATAGATGCATCCATTTTTATATCCACATTCAAGAGAAATCCAGATATCCGTTTCCATATCCATATTTGTTAAATAAATTCAAATGTTTTCATTTATCATCTACATTTAATTCAGATGTAAATACGAATATTTATATTTATAATTTATCAAATATGAATATAGATAATTTAAATATTTTAACATCTATATGCATTCCTACAGCCAGCTGCGTGTCCTATCAAGCGACGACGCACTGCACGCAGACGCGCCAGCCCAAAATTCAGTTCTGATTTGATGGTCGTTCCCGTCAAAATGCCCTATTTTCTGGGTCGACCTTTCTGATGATGCCACGAGTTTGTTACACGCCGACGCGGCTGCCATTGCATGCCGTGGGAGATACTCGGACCAAACTCTCACCATCTCGCCACGAATTGTAGGCCTACAGCTGAAAGTTAAGGTCAGACATAGATAAATAGGTGTGTTTATAAAAATATTGTTATAAGATGCAGAAAAACTATAAAGTATTTGGTTAAGGTATATATGGATCCGTGATCGAGCGAATCTACAAAGCTTAATAACAGAAATAACAATAATTCCATAACACAATTAATAACTAATATAATAAACTCATGCAAACTCGAAGTGGAATTGGAATCCAAATCTTAGAACTGTGTTGAGCAGGGCACTGTTGCATGATGATATTTGGTAGCAGTGCAGCAGAATATACTCACTCGTCAAAAATATAGCAAATAATTAAGCTAAAACATATATTTTTTTACGTTATACATATGATATAATTAAATTCATATATAAAAAATTTATTTAATATTAATTTTATAGGTGTTAGTGATATATTATGAAACAAACGATGATCAAGGTTTTACGTCGAGAAACGTGTTAAAAAATACACGCTTTTTATTATATTCAAGAGAGGCTATGGTTTCCTGTCTGCTTGCTTCGATTGCTTGCATGCGTTGCAAAAAACCTGCTAAATTTGGACAACAAACCGTGTGTTTGGTTCTTAGACAATATGAGATGAGACGGTCTTGTCCTAGTGTTTTGGATGAGATCGTTCCGTTTATTGTTTGGTTGCAAGGATGATGTCATTCTATTTTTTGTTTGGTTGATGGGTTCATAGAAATGTGATGGATATTTTTAACATCGCTAGTAACAGTCATTTGTGGGGTTCAACTGTCATATGTGGGCCCTATCTATCATCCTCTCTTATTTATAGTCTTCTCCAACAAAACTCTCTCGACGTGCCTCTGTGCCACACATACGCTCTGCCGTCGATGGCCATACGCCCTAGCCATGCCACCTCGGCTCGCTAGCTTCGGCCATGACGCCTTGGCCCCTGGCCTCCGGCGCGTCGCTTCGGCTCCCCAACCCCAAGCAATTGTGCCTCTAGCCTCCGCCCCAGCCCTTGGTAGCCACGCCTCTAGCTCTAGCGCGCCACGTTGCCCTAGCTCCCTAGCCCCGGTCGTGATGCCTTGGCCCCTGGCCTCTGGCGCGCTGCCCTGGGTCCTCAGTCCCTACCAGTTACGTGTCTAGCCTCCACCCTTGCCGCTGGTAGCTGTGTCTGTGGCTCTAGCGTGCCACACTTGCCTCGCTACGCACTCGTCCGGCCGTTTCGAGCGAATGGAGACTCACGGACGAAAAGTGGGATGGCCTCGTCCCCTCGATTTTGAGGGACGGAGGCATCCCCAATCTCACGGCATATTCTACAAATATTCTCATTCCATCTCATCCCTGAACTAAAAATGGGTCCATCCTGTCCCACCTTATCGTCACACTACCAAATGGTGCTCCTTTCTGATGGTTTAAGCGACCACTGCACACTTTCGTCATCAACATGAAAAAGTTTGACGATGCCATGCAGACAGAAAGTGCATGTACCTTTTCCTCTCATTTTTACTCCTAGTCCCAAAATTACTGTAGGACAACATCCACTACCAGATTCTAGCACTTTGCCATGTGCCCAGTGCACACGATAAAGGCCCCAAAACACTCGGTAAAGTGTTTGCCGAGTGTACGACTGATTAATGACTCATATCTATACATTATACATTCATGCATGCATGAAGATGCATGATGTGTGTTACAAATCAACTATTTCTTTTCATTCGTTCTAAAATAAAATACTTTTTTAAGTTTGAAATTTATTCTAAATATCAGTGATGAAAAAAATCGGACGATTAGTCGATTAATCAGCCGATTAAATGGTGATCGACACCTCTGCAGTTAATTTACACGGTAATCAGGTCATTAATCGAAGGGACGATTAATCGGCTGGTCAAGCCAATTAATCAGTGGTCAACCTGATTAATCGGCCCCCACCGATTAATCATCTCGCACCATCGTTGCTGGATCCACATCACTGTCGCTTGGATCCACGCCATGTTGTCGAAGCCGTCCTCTAAACACCACCGTCGGAGCTGCGCCTCTAGACGCTGTTTGGCGCCGGCATAGAGAAGGAACTCAACGAAGAGGCAAAGAGAAGGAAGAGGCAGGTCTATCAGACAGAGAGAGCACAGCCACAACGCTTGTATTTGGAGCAGTGAAAAAGAGAGATGGAAGAGGTAGGCCTGTGAGAGAGAATGAAGAGAGCATAACACAAGCAACCAAATGAGAGAGCTAGCAAGGCAGGAAGCCCGATGTGAAAAAAAGATGTGCCCGTAGCCAGATGTATAGAAAAAAGAAAGAAAAGATAGCGGTGCAGAGAGATAGAGAGACTGTTTCTAAAGTACATGCATGTTAGTATGAACTCTCTGATATATTATTTAACTATTTGGTTAACCGATTAATTCAGTTAATAATCCCTGATTAACCGATTAATCTCTACTTAGTTGTCGGCCGATCAGCTACCGATCACTAATTTTTCCAACACTACTAAATATAACAACTTAGTATATATAAAAATTTCTTTTTATCTTTAAGTATTCATATTGTCTTTGAATTTTATTACTCATTATTATTCTAATGAATCACTCTCTTAAGTTTGCACTGACTCACTGAGAAAGAATTATGATTTTTTTCATAATATTTTGGTGTCAAGGAGTGACTCCTTGGTTACCTCGCTACCATTACACACTTAATTCTATCAGCCTTGAAAAACAAGAGATATGTCGTCTCATGCATGTACATGTCATATGTCACTCACTCGATTAGCACACGAATACAATATGCAAATATGCAAGGATTATGCCATGCTAGCTACACCACTACTACTACTACAATTGCATGTTTCTATTGGATTTTACATAGCCAGCAAGTCCATCTCGCCCGAATGCAAGTACAGTGCTGTTGCTAGCAGTAGCAGTAGAAGTATTCCTTCCAGTGTAGTAATGATGCTGCAACAGGTTGCCTTTGTGGTGGCCTCTGGCGCCGCCATTGTCTAGGGTTTCCAGCGTCTCGAGCTGTGACTTGAGGAACTTGAGGTAGCTCGCGGCCTCGTCGAGCATGGTCGCCGTGTCCATCTTGCTGCCGCCGGGCACGAGGCGCTGCAGCACGCGCAGCCGCTCGCTCACCCTCTCCCGCCGCAGCCTCGCCGCCACCGTCTGCGGGTCGCTGGAGATGCGCACGTTCTTGCGCCGTGGCTTCTTGGTCGCCGACGGCTCGGCCGCGCCGAGGCTCACCGGTCGCATCGCCGCCGCGCGGTAGATCATCTCCTTCACCTGCGCTATAGCCTCCGCGTCAGGCTCGTACCCGCGGCCGAGCTGTCTGAACGTGATGCTGCTTGTCGTCGTCGTCGCTGCTGCTCGCTTGGTTCTCCGGCGTTCTGCAGTTGCCTCCATCGTCGTCATCTTTGTTGGTGCCCCCACGGCGGGGTATTTGTCCACTAGCTTCCGCTTCGACGGAGGTAGAGTCGCCCGTGACACGGCGCACGGCGACGCCACATCCATGTCGTGGCCGCCGTACGTGTTGGACTCGCCGGAGGAGATGTTGCTGCCACCGGTGGCGGTGCTGCTGTATCCAGAGAAGACGGTGTTTGAGACAGCGATTTGTTGCACGGGTTCCTCCGTAACGTTCCGGAACGAAAACCTGTCGACGAATCCGTTGTGGATGGCCGACAGCACATCGACTGAGTCAAGGAAGGCCGAAGCATCACTGGAAAGAGTCAGGCCGTCTTGGCAGCTCAGGGGGCTCAGCTGCTGGGCCGGCGGCAGGTCGTCAAGGACGCAGGCGTCTGAGCTCACGGCGGCGCCGCCGGTGCCGCCGTCGACGACAGAGTGGAGATCTAAGCTCGCGCCCAGGAAGGCGGCGAGGGGGCCGTTGTGGCCCGGGCAGCTCGGCTGGTACGGCGCGTTGAGAGATTGCGTGCTCCACCCGAAGGCGTCCATGTACATGACGCGGTTGCCGCCAGCAAGATTTGCAATTT
Organism: Zizania latifolia; assembly: GCA_000418225.1. Classification (NCBI taxonomy): domain Eukaryota; kingdom Viridiplantae; phylum Streptophyta; class Magnoliopsida; order Poales; family Poaceae; genus Zizania; species Zizania latifolia. Next base: position 580,870 of record KE372503.1, on the reverse strand, counting down.
GCTGGCTGCTTATTATTGCAACTTGTACTCTTGGTAGCTAACTTGCCGTTAGCTATCTGCCACCACTGCAATTACTGCAAATTAAATGAGCTCATGTCAGCACAAACACATGCAACTGATTAGCAATAAATCTGGCATCTAACTTCCAACTGTGTACCCCCAGGAGAATCTTCTGCCAAGACTAACATGAACACAAAAAGAATTCACCACAAACAATGAAATCACTCCAAAATGCACCCGAACTAGACAAAGCTAGCAAAGCATGTACAGAAGAAGAAGAACAACAACAAGCAAGCCATAAATATTTTCTGCATCTTGGGCTACCTGATTAATGAGGATATATATCTGATCTGATCATTCAGTCCGGTTTGCCCGGGCTGCACCTATCTGCGATAGATTCGGAAGATTGGTGTAGCTGGGGACGAATTGCGCACAAGTGCAGGCGTAGCTAGGATGGTCCTATGGCTGGGCATATGTGGGCGCCTTTTATAGGCAGCCTGAGCTAGCAGTGGGCAAAATAAATCTAATCCATATTGCTGGCCAAATTTGTTTCTTTTTCCTTAGAAAAAAGCAAGGTAAATCTCTCTCTCTCTCTCTCTCTCTCTCTCTCTCTCTCTCTCTGGGACGCAGTCAGTAAAGTACTAGCACAACAATGTCACACACTCACACGTACTAACTGATACCTACAGTTTAGTGCTATGCTCATAGCAAGGAGTAGCAGAGGGCAGAGGACAGTGAATAGAACTGTAAATTGTGCAGTAGTATTTTTTCTTAGTTATGTAAGGTTAAAAGTAAAGACTGTATCTCTGCCTTTGATTATTAGTAAATCATATCTGCTCAATAGAAATTGTGCCAGTTTTCTCTGATGAATACTGCAATGCCCTCTTCTGTTTGTCTGCTTGCTTCTTGTTTGCTTGAGGGAGTTGAGGTAACTTCTCTCTGGTTTGTATCCGGTTCTCTTTGTTGGTACTTGTCCATCACATGAAGCTTTGGAGTTTTATGGTCTGGGTTTACCCTTGTGACAAGGCTAATGACTAAGCTCAAGCACTTGTGTAGTTTCTGAAGGGTTTTGTTACATCGAGTCGCAGTAGTTTTTAACTGTAACAAGCTGAATCTAGCTGCTGGTCCAGTAAGATATCGAGAATTCATGCCCGTTTTTGGAATAGAACAAGATAGCAAGAAAAGCATGATACACCTCTGAAACAGATGCAAGAAGACAAATACGCAGCAGCAAGCAAAGACACAGGAAATTAAAAAACAAGAAAACGATTTTGCCGATACTCATTTGATATTGTTTTCCTTGTTTCAAATTTCAAACAAGGGAAGGTTTCATATATAATGCCGTATATACTCCATCCGTTTCAGAATATAAGTCATTCTAGTTTTGTTAGATTCATCTATATATCAATAAATCTAGAGACATATATGTATCTAGATTCATTAATCTATATGTGTCTAGATTCATTGATCTAGATTATAAATCTAGGTAATGTCAGAATGACTTACATTCTAAAACAGATGTAGTATATATATAGATAGATGCATGATAAGATAAGAGGATCACATATTGATGAGGATATGCAATCGATCGACTGCAAGATAAGAGTTTCTTTTCTTTTTCTGAAAGAAAAAACGAAGGACAAGATAAGATATGAAGTCTATTTTCATCTATTATATTTAAATCCAATCCATGATACATTACTTAAGTTGCAACTATGGAGCACGTCCTGACAAGATTTCGGTTGTATCGTCATGCATGCGCTCAATTTTCTTTTAATTTTAAATTACTGAGTTAGCCAGTACAACTGAAGCTTTCAGTCTTCAGATTGGTGCACAGGGTAATATGGTAGTATGGTAGACTGTAAAAATGCAAGTAGTGCTTTTTTTCCCTAATAGCATGGCAAAAGTGCTCTGCCTTTTGACTTTGCTCTAATTAACTTTAATAACTTTTTGTCACAAACATACAATACAATGATTTATTTAGGTTTGGGTCTTCCGAAGAATTAGTCCTACGTCATATATACTACTAAGATTTACTACACTCTTATGCTATGCTGTTCGGATCAGACTTTTGAGTGTGCTCTTATTCAGGGAGCCCAACTGAAAAAGAAACAAGAAAGGCTTGCATGGATCTTGTATCCTATAAGTTATTGATCGCTTCCACAGTCTCACTTCAGATTATTATTTTTCCGAAAAGTATCATTTCAGATTATAATTAACTTCTGTATCCATAATTCTGAATCCAGCTGTTGTGTGCCTGTGTCCCATTAAGCCATTATGCTTTACACATCCACTAGCAAACTACCAGTAGACCCAAAGAAATCTACTGGAACTTGCAAGGAAACATTACAATTCAGAAACCAATTTGCAAGAAGATTTAATTCCCTGTACAGTTGATAAAGTCTGTCTAAGTACACTCTACAGCATCCGCACCAGACACAGATAGATGATGCGGATGACGCTGTTGCTAATTGAATATCTATTGGGTGTCCTTGTACGAAGAATGGACTAGCTAGCCCTGCTTAAGGCGGAGCCACGTTATACTTGGGCGCCTTGCATTTACTCGAAAAAATAAATTAGTATTTGTTAGAAATACGACCTGGTTTCCTAAGATGGGTTTTAGTAGATCAAACCGAAGGTGGGCCCAGCCCGTATGGCTGTCTGATGCAACCCAAGAAGAAGTCTGACAATCCTAAGAAAGAATCACGCCTAAATAGCTAGTCGAATGCGGATATGATATTAAAGTTAAATATGTATAGATATCCTTCTAAATAGGAGATAACCTAGAGTTCAGTGGTAAATTTCTAGATTTTAGGAGACCGACTCTGGTTTGAGCTTATGATCTATACGCCTCGTCCCTTACTATATAAAGGGGGCGAGGGACCCCTCCAAAGTTATTCCACATATCAATCCACAAACACACTAGATGTAGGGATATTATTCTCGCAGAGACCCGAACCTATATAAATATTGACTATTTTATCTCTCGAGTCGACCATAGTGCTTAGATCACAACGCTCTTCTACACATAAATCTCCTCCGTGGGTATCCTCATTGGTAGACTACTTAGTAAAACACCGACAGTTGACGCGCTAGGTAGGGGGTTGCTGTTTTTCTACCATAAGCTCTATGGATGTTTTCTGTAGTTTCTCTGTTCCTAACGGTTCCGTTTTCTTCTTCGGGAGCATAACTTTCATCGATGACTCCATGGAACACCTAGTCCTCTATGAGTCTGTCTCTCGCCCGACTGCCTCTATGTAGGACCGAAACTAGCGACCAGAGGGGGGGTGAATGGGCGCAAAAACAAAAACACAGCGGAAAAACAAAAATCTTTCGACCTCTTGTATCGAACTTGCGAGTGGTTTCAAGATGCTCAGCACAAGGCTGCGTTTAAATATTCACTCGTTGCAAGTCTATACAAACTCCTCCAAAAAGTACTCTCAGAATTAGATCGTACAAAGAAAACACAAGTTTCAGTCAAAATGTATCCATGAGTACAATTTATGATCTCCAGAAAAAAACATGTAAAAAATACATTCATACTCTCAAGATCAAATACTTGATGTTCACCCTCATGGACATTTCATCGAACACATGGCATACATAGAAAAACAGCACAGTTCAGCCTCTTGGGCATTTCATCGAACACGTGACATGCACACAGAAAAACAGCACAGACATTCAATCAAACAT
>KE372503.1:555985-568351 GCA_000418225.1 Zizania latifolia | reverse complement strand
CCTTTGTCCTTGGTGCGCCCTGAATGCTCTTTATTACCAAGTGCTATCATTAGTTGGTCTTTCTCTCTATCTACCCTGATGGAGCCTTGGGAAAACTAGGCATGGGCATCTACTATTGTCTGATATACTTATTGTACATTGTCATTCTTGAAATTCAGGCTGCTCTCGGCTGGCAAAGTAACACCTCTCGCATACAAGAAGTGCTTTGCTCGTGTTATCCAGTCAGACGTTACAGGTACGATGCCACTACGGGCAACTTGTTCTTCCGTATTTTCCCATTAATTATATTTCGTCACGTACCCACGAGAGCCGGTACGGTATGGCCATATGTTCTTCTAATAGTTGGACTTGTTTGCTTCACTCAGTTCTGTCGCTTCCTCTGACTTCCTATATTCAATGAATTAAGTCCAGTACTGCTCAACTATCGGGTAGTCACCCTAATCTGGTGTTCGGCCCTTCAAGTAGTACTCCATAGCTTTCCCTTGAATGATCTGAATGATGTCCCCATTATAGATATGGCATGACTTTTCCCTTTCCCCATATCGCAATCTTGGGGGAATTAGAATCTGGCTAGTAGTTTACCCCACAATAAGTTTTTTACATTGTTGGGAACCACCCATATGTTATTTGCCGGGCCTCTCCAAAGTCTAAACGTGATTGCAACATGGTCTCTCATGAGGCACCCTATGGCTGTCTTGTACGGCCCTAGAATATTTTTCTGTCTTATAGGCTCACCAATAGAGTTAATCTCTACTATTACGAATCGTCCTTCGAGCATCACACTGGGACCACGTTCACTCCTCTCTTGGCTTACTACACCTTCATCTGTAGGATCAACAGCACCCTCTGTACCCTGCTCTGCCTCATTTACTGGACCAGCACCCTACTCTGCCTCATTGACTGCATCGGCCTCATGCGTTTGTAGTGGATTGTTTATTGTCTCAAGCTCAATGTTCAGCTGAGGTACTAAGTCTGCCAAGTTGATGAAGATATTTGGGTTGCAATCTTCGTCTCTTAGTGGATTTATATCTAGATCTGTAGGCTCTTGTTATCTTGGTGCTTCTACTAGGCCGAAGACGGTGGGGCTTTTTATCGGAGCGGGGGTGGGGCGAGCACGTGTACGATGGCTTGACTTTTTAGGTGCCATTCCTACATGAACATTTCAAATTCATAAGTACTCAAAAGATTAATAAGTACGGTATAAGTTTATGGTGTAGGCCTTAGTGATCATTTAGGCTGTTATTCGACATAATAAACAAAACATGATCGTATTACATACAACAGTATCAAGAAGTCCATGGAGCATACACTTTATAACAATCCATCAGTACTTACACTCAAAGATATACATATACATCACTTTATATCCATTCCAACAAACACACATACACAATGATATACATATACATCACTTTATATCCATTCCAACAAACACACACAAAAAAAACTCCACTGCTGGCTCAATTGTTCCTACTGCTGCCTCCCCTTGTTGCCTTCCTGCTCATCGACACATGCACACACAAAAAACTCCATACACAGTCCACAATCCTAGAACATATGGTTAGATATACATCTCAAGAACCATTAATCAATAACCATGGCAAAAACCATTTATAAAAAAGAAATGATTATACAAATCATATTGTTCCCATTAACAGTAGTTACAAAGATTCACAAGACTGATAAAAAGTATGTGTGCATATATATTGCACACATCAAATAAATTAAAACATAGAATCTCCAGACATTGTTTCTAAAAAGAAATGCAACAAAAAGATCAACTCTGAGTAAATTTAGCATACAAACAACCTTACAAAGGACCATACAACCATGCTAAAATGCTCCAATTCAGTACAGCAGCCTCCAGAAAGTGTAAATAACATGAGTTGCTCAACATTAGTACTAAATCCTCTAGAATTCCCTTGAAAATACCCCATTGCAAAGGAATCCTAAATGAGAACCAACTGGAGTCTGGAGCGACAACTGTACTGGCAATGACCATAACAAGAAACAACATACATGGGTAGCATTTCCATTGAGGCTATCTCCAAAAGCAAATACATAACCAGTTTGCCTTAAAACAGTTGCAAACGACATGAATCCATCTTAAGAGTGTACTGTATGAATCCATCGGCAAGCAAGCAACGGCCGGACATGGTCTTCTTCTCCAGCGGCGGCCACATGAGCACATTGAACATAAATCGAAGCGGAGGCACATAAGTCAAACCTTATCAGGTGGAGGCGGAGGCGGCTGGACGGGTGGTGTCGGTGGTGACCGGAATGTCGGAGGTGGCCGGGTGGATGGATACGGCGTAGGTGACGGCGAACGAAACGAGCGAAGTCGATGGCGGCCAAAAGGGCAGAGGCAGCCGGATGGTCGAACGTGACATAGGCGACGGCGAACAGACGGGCCGAGTCAGTGGCGGCTCGAACGGCATCGGCGGAGAAGGCTGGACGGTGGAGGCATGGGTGTAGGAGGAGACGGTGGAGACGACGACTATGGGAGAAGACAAGTGCGGATGGGAACAAATGGCTAAGTCCCTAGAGCTTATATAGGAAAACATATCAGTGTCGGTTCTATAGCATAACCGGCACTGATAGTCCCCTATCAGTGGTGGTTCCATATAGAACCGACATTAATGTGTCCCTATCAGTGCCGTTTCTATATAGAACCGCCATTGATAGTGCTGTCAACATCGGGTATAAATAGAATAGGCACTGAAATATATTTTCAAACTTATTATTAATAACTACTACATTTTTTTAAAATTTATTATTTATTACTAAAAAGCCTACGTTTGTATTTTAATATTTATTATTTGTTATTAAAAAAGGCTATCTTTGTATTTTAACATCTATTATTTATTATTAAAAAAGGCTATCCTAAACTCTAAACCCTAAACCATAAACCATAACCCAGAAACCCTAAATCCTAAACCGTAAACCATAAACCGTAAAAAATTTAGCATTTTTCTGTGTCAGTCTATTATTTTTAATTCGTTAAGTGTGTCGCAACCTAGATTTTTCAATTTTTCTTTCAATTTAGTGGATAAGAACTAAAAATGTACTCAAAAACATGAATATGATTTTTCTATAAATTTTGGTTCATTATTTCAAGCACTTGTAGTTCAAATTTCACCTATTTCAATTTAAATCCTAGAAACACACTTAATGAATTAAAAATAGTAGACTGACACAGAAAAATGTCAAATTTTTTCATAGAATAAGACACGCTGTATTTTGATTACAAAAAAAGTTTTAAGTTCAAACGAGAATTTAACCATTGATTTGCTTTCAAACCCAACACATTCTTTTTGTAAATCCTAATTCATCGTGGGAGAATCTCCGACTTTCTTAACATCATACATAACAACTTTCTTAAAACAATTTTAAATTTTTATCACAGCATATACGTATCATATCTTAACACCATGATAGATCTCATATTTTTCAGACTCTATTTAATTTTTTTAGAATTAAAAAATCATTAAGCTCTACATTGCCAATCGAGTGTCGTAACCTATATATTTCAAATTTTCTTTAAATTTAGTGGATAAGAACTAAAAATATAGTAAAAAACATGCATATGATTTTTCTATAAATTTTGGTTTGCAGTTCAAATTTCACATATTTCAATTTAACTCCTAGAAACACACTTAATAAATTAAAAATAGTAAACTGATCCAGAAAAATACCAAATTTTTACATGGGATAAGATATATTTTATTTTATTTAAGATTTTGGAATTCAAAAAAAATTCTAAATTTGGATAATGTTATCACTAAATTTTGGAATTCAAAAAAATTCTAAATTTTTGTTTTAAAATTTATTATTAAAAAAATGTAAACCTTTGTATTTTAACATTTATTATTTAGTATGAAAAAGGCAAACTTTGTATTTTTAACATTTATTATTTGTTACTAAAAAATGCTAAACCCTAAACTCTAAACCCTAAACCGTTGGTCAAATGAAATACAAATTGTTGCAGCGCGAGAAAGATTTATAGCACCATAGTAGTGCCGGTTCATGACATGAACCGACACTGATACATCAGTGTCGGTTTATAAATGGAACCGGCTCTGTTTTGCCACTTTCAGTGCCGGTTCATGACACGAACCGACACTGATACATCAGTGTCGGTTCATTAGTTAAACCGGCACTGAAAGTGGCGCAACAGTGCCAGTTCTGTTCAAGTTCAAAAAATTTAACGGCTTCTATTTTTTGAACCGGCAGTGATACAACTTCAGTGTCAGCTTGGAGATAATCAGCACTGATATGGCGCTACTTTTAAGTGGTTCATGGTAGTGATCCATTATTTCACGTATGGGCGGTACCTAGTACTCCCTCCGTCCCATAATATAGTAACCTAGTACTAGATTTGATATTTCATGGTACAACGAATGTGGACAGTGGCACTGTCCACATTCGTTGTACCATGAAATATCAAATCCAGTACTAGATTGTTGTATTATGAGATGGAGAGAGTACTTTTCTTGATGTATTTTTTATATACTCTACATGTGTGTGATCTAATGTTAGATTAAATTTATTCGGGAAGAAAGATCAATAGACTTCTGTACCTATTGGGGGGACAATAATCCCATCATTTTCATAGACTAAATGTTTTGCCTCAACAGTACTCCGAAGCCAAGTGCGAAGCGGTCAGGGCTTCGAAGGCCAAGGGCTCCCGAACGAAGGCAGTCCGAAGGCTCGACAATGGAGTGAAGGGTCTTGAAGAGACACCTTCCCTTCGGCAGCATCCTGGTTCGGAGGGCCACCGCCATCATCGACAGGACGTTTGCTTTCTATGTATTTTCACACAAGAATTTTACTATTTTGCCCCTATTGAGTTTTGTGAACAGTGTCGGCAATGCCAGCTGTAACTAGAGGGTAAATTGGTACTATCCTGTTGAACTTTGCCTATAAATACCCCCTCTTTATTGATGAGGGGGAGAGGATGAACTATTTCACCTAACAGGTATACACATACCTCGAGTGTACGGTATTACTCCTTTCGGAGGCCTAGATTCGAGCTTCATCATCTAGTTTAAACCTTAAGCCCTTTGAGGCTCATCGAACCTGTTGCGTAGTAGATTATTACGCCAACAGTTGGCGTCGTCCGTGGGGATCCTAGTTCTAAGCTAGCCACTCTACCACCAACCATCGAACCATGCCTCCGAAGAAAAGCAAGAACGCAGCTCCTACCTGGAAGTCCCCTCGAGTCTCGTAGGCCTCACCGCACTCAGAGGACACCCCTTGGGAATCAGGCGCACGGGACCTACCCAACTCAGAGGGCCTCCTGGCATCGGGCGGTGGTCCAAGGCCTACGGAGCTCACCGTAGGCCCTCCCGCAGGAAATATCATTCCGGAGGCTGTGGAGCACACCATAGGCCTCCCTGCAGTCGACACCGTCTTAAGGACCGAGGAGCACACCTCGGTCCCCTCTTCGGCGAACGATGTCCCTAGACCAGTGGGCCCGACCATGGCCCCTCTTATGCCTGCTCCCCTAGGAGCGATGGGGACCCAGCGTTCGGACTCTCTGCCACCACCAAGGGTGCTGCGAACCAACTTCATTCGGTCACAAGATCTAGGAGTATACTCCGGGAGCAGCGGAGCATCCGACGATGCGCAGGCCTCCGAGCTAGCCTTGCTGAAGGCGGAAGTCATGAGATGGTGGCAGAACGCAGCCAGCCAGGCGTGCAACCCCGAAGACCCTCCGAGGCCACCGATCATCGTCACCGTGAGCGATCACGGTGAGTAGGTGTTGGGTTTTGGGGAGGCTACGCTAGCATTAAATTCAAAATTTTTACCCCGTTTGCCCAGGAACCATGCGTGTAATGGGATCACAGATCATTACCTCTAGCCACGAAACGCGCTAGGGCAGTGCAAGTAGAGTTAATGAAACGCATCCTCGATCAGCTCCGCTCAGTTCCGTCTATTCGTTGGCGATGAAGATGAGGTATCCAGTGATCTCCACGGAAAGATCAGCACCATAGTAGCAGCAGCGCCTCTACGGTATCCACACATACAGAGACGGGATCACTTCACGCCGGTATGCTAGTACCACGCGGGAAGTTAGGGGAGAGACGGTCACAATAGGTGTAGCCAAGAGAGGTGGCAGCTAGGGTTAGGTAGAAGCAACAGCAGCCAGCAGCTTTCTCGTCCTAACCCCTCCTCTCCTTATATAATGCCCTCCCATGGGCCTTTAATCAATATTAAAGCCCAATAGATCTAATCTGTTCATCTGGCCTGAAAGTTCTGGTCTAGGCTCAGAACTTCCGAAAATAACCTTCTGTACGAATTTATTTCTGTCCGGAACTTCCAGTCCAACCGGAACTTTGGACCCAGAACTTTCGGTCTAGCCGAAACTTCCGAAAATAACATTCTGTATCGAATTTATTTTGACCCAGAATTTCCGCTTCCACCCAGAACTTTCAGTTCATCCAGAATTCACCTTTCAAGCAGGCCCGGAACTTCCGATCCAACCGGTACTCCCGGTTCCTCCAGAAACCAAAACTACGGCTGGCCTGGAACTTTCGGTCGAACCGGAACTTCCAGTTACACCAGAACCTAGAACTTCCGACCTCAGGCTAGAACTTCCGGTTCCCCTAGAATTCCCTTCGGCATATTTCCATCAATCTTCCACTTGCACAAGAGTCAATTCTTGTAAGCTTTAAATCCCATCCCTTTAAGCGTGTGACTCGATAGGTTCATATGCAAACGACCGCTACCCGGAAACTCTTTCCGGATCGCAAATCAATTGCGGTACCTAGAAGCACATATTGACCCCCGAAAGCATACAAAATCAAAATCATATTTTCTGAATCTTGATATACTCACGCACCAATCCCTTTACCACGCGACATCAGTCAAACTCAAGGCGAGATTCATGCAACCCTTGTGATAGCTCGACACTTCACTCGATCAAGTAGTGGATCAATCATGATTAACTCTTTAATCATAGTGGCATGGCCATGCACTTTTCCAATCCAACTATCTCGAGGGGTCCAGAGACATCTCTCCCGTTATTTAGGAGGCTAAATTCTATCTTAACCGCTCACATCCCACGATATGTTTCATAACACACCCAAAAGTAACCTTTCTAACTACCTAGTTATGGAATAGCATTTGGCAGCCCCTAAGTGCGTCACTACACATTTTAGAATCAATGATGATCTCAGGTCTAAGGATTCTACAGGTATACCATTTGAAAACAACTGATGGCACATTTAAAATAACAATCCTAGCAGTGTCTCAAAGTGGGTCTATCCAACTCCATGTTCATTAACATGAGTCCACATCACTGATTTGACATCTCCATGTCTATGATCCATGAAACATGATCATCAATCAGACAGATATGCTAATATATAAATCATCATTGTCCCACATGACGATATGAGATTAGGGATCGTTTAGAATAACATAATTATAAAATAAAGAATTTCACAAATAAGTCACATACTTGCTGATCAATGTAAAAGATATTTATTCAAGTAACAAGATAACCAATTATCCAAATATATATTAGCATAGACAGGACACTTTCTCTCACATATACTAGACTCATTCGTGTAAGTATCTAATACCCATGGAGCTCAAGTACGCCTCATGCTTGTGATGGAATTGTGCCCAAGAGAATTCTAGGGGAACCAGAAGTTCGGGCTGAGGACCGGAAGTTCCGGGCCAGCCCTTGTTTCAGTTTCTGGAGGAGCCAAAAGTTCTGGTTGGACCGGAAGTTCTGGGCCTGCCTGGATGAACCGGAAGTTCCGGTTAGACCGGAAGTTTCGGGTCAAAATAAATTCGATACAGAAGGTTATTTTTGGAAGTTCTGGTTAGAACCGAAAGTTTCGGTCCAGGCAAACAGATTAGATCTGTTGGGCTTTAATATAGATTAAAGGCCCATGACAGGGCACTATATAAAGAGAGGAGGGTCTAGCACAAAAAGGTTGTTGCTGTTGCTCCTAGTTGAGAGCCCTAGCCACCACCTCTCTCCTTGCTACTCCGACTGTAGCGATCTCTTTCGGATCTCGCGAGTGGTGCTAGCACGTCGGCGCGAGATGATTCTGTCCCCGGACGTGTGGATACCATGGAGGCACTATTCCAATAATGGTGCTCGTCTTCTTCTCGTGGAGATCGTTGAATCGTAGGATCGCGTCGTCTTCATCGTCGGATCGTCGTCGAACGAATGGAGCCGGGAGGAGCAGCTCGAGGACGCGCTTCATCGACTCTACTTCCACTGCCCGAGCACGTCTCGAGGCTCAAGGTAACGATCCATGATCCCATTACACGCATGGTTGCTGGGCTAACGGGGTAAATTTTTAAAATTAAGCGCTAGCGTAGCCTCCCCATAACCCAACAGCTTGGGCTGTGAGAGAGGCTTTGTCAACGGATTGGCAACGTTTAAATCCGTGTGCACCTTACATATCTTTACATCACATTACATATCTATGATTATCACAATAGAGGTCCACTAGACTGGACACACTAGGGACAACTCCCAGCTCAGAAACAAATTTTCTGATCCAAACAGCCTCTTTCGTAGCTTCAGAAGCTGTAATGTACTCGGCCTCCGTTATTGAATCTGCAACCATTTCTTGCTTGGAACTCTTCCAACTCACTCGCCTCTATTGAGGCAAAACACAAATCCAGACTGCGATTGCGAATCGTCCTTGTTAGTTTGGAAGCTAGCGTCGGTGTAACCATTTACAATAAGCTCCTCCTCTCATCTATAGACTAGAAACATATCCTTAGTTCTTCTCAAGTACTTAAGGATACCCTTTACTATCGCCCAGTGACTTTCACCCGGGTTTGATTGGTATCTGCTCGTAACACTTAGAGCATAAGAAACATCTAGGTGTGTATAAAGCATGGCATACACGATGGACCCGATTGCGGAGGCATACGAGATCACACTCATCTTCTCCAGCTCATCAGGTGTCGAAGGACACTGACTTTTGCTGAGTGTAACACCATGTGACATTGATAGAAAACATTTCTTGGAATTCTGCATATTGAACCGTTTCAATACCCTGTCAATGTACATGCTTTGGCTTAATCTAATTAGCTTTCTCGACCTATCTCTATAGATCTTTATGCCCAAAATATATGCTGCCTCTTCAAGATCTTTCATCGAGAAACTTTTCCTCAACGAAGATTTAACAGCATCAAGCATTGGAATATCATTTCTGATCAATAATATGTCATCCACATATAAGACCAGAAATACCAGTGCGCTCCCACTAGCCTTTTTGTAAATACAAGGCTCTTCTTCATTCTTGATGAAACCAAACCATTTGATCATTTCATCAAAACGAAGATTCCAACTCCGAGAAGCTTACTTCAGTCCATAAATGGACCTTTGTAGCTTGCAAATTTCCCAGCATTCTTTAGATCATCAAAATCTTTAGGTTGTGTCATGTACACATTCTCACTTAGGTTTCTATTAAGGAAAGCCATTTTGACATCTATTTGCCATATCTCATAGTCATAATATACGGCAATTGCTAGGATGATCCGAATATACTTTAGCATTACGATGAGCAAAAACGTTTCATCATAATCAACACCTTGAATCTGCCTAAAACCTTTCGCCACCAATCGTGCTTTATAGATGTGAACATTTCCATCAACGTCTATCTTTTACTTAAAAATACATTTACACTCAATAGTTTTTACACCATCAGGTGGATCGACCAAGTTCCAAACTTGATTCTCTCGCATGGATTCAAACTCGGGTCTTATGGCTCTAAGCCATTTCTCAGAGTCTGATCCCATCATCGCTTCCGAGTAGGTCTTAGGTTCATCATTGTCCAATAATAATATGTCATGCTGCCCCATGGTTAGAAACACAAACCGCTCAGGTGCATGACTAACCATTTCTGATCGACGTGGAGCTGGTGTCTCGACAATAGGATCTGCAACATCTTGTATATCGAGTTGTGGTTCAATAGGAGCTAAAACACTTTCAAGTGGTTCCCAAACTTCTTCGAGTCGTACCATGCTCCCACTAGCTCCTTCCGAGAGAAACTCTTTCTCAAGAAAGACATCATTCCGGGCGACAAACACTTTGCATTCTTCCCGGTTATAGAAGTAATATCCTTTGGTTTCCCTAGGATACCCCACAAAGAAGCATTTATCAGATTTGGGAGTAAGCTTATCTGATAGGAAAATAGGTCCCGGTCTTTTGAAAGGTAGATAGGTTGGATTGGTGGAGATCTCGACGTTGGCGATTCAAGACTGATCCGGACGAATCAAACCCTTGCAATCGTTACACCACTGCTCCGTTGGTTATCAACCTCGCCGAAACGCGGTTGACCTCGCCACGAAGGCTAATTCCTGCAAGCGAATTCAAGAACACAAGCAAGAACAAGAAGAACAAAATCTGAATTGCAAATATAGATGAAGCACGTTGACAGTTTTGAGGTTTTACAAATCAATGCAGCAGCCTATCGGTTCAGTGCAAGGCAAAATCTAACACAAGAGCGTGTAGATGCAATCTAAGCAAAACCTAACCCTAATGGTGGCTACGGGATGTCTTATGGACATGTGTGTGACTAGGGGGGCACACATGACTCAAACTTGGGCCTACTCGTCCTCCAACTATTACAAAGCCCAACTCGGCCCAAATCTGTCATGCAGGACTGTTTTATTGACACAGAACGACTCATGACAAATCTGGAGCTGGGACCAGGTCCAAACCAAAGGTATTTTCCTTATGTTTCCATGCCCATGATTCCTTGACATGTAGTCTACCCTTATGGCGAGAGTGAGGCACACCAATTGGGTTATCTGGGTCTGTGTACTCAACACACCACTCTAATACCTCCTCGCTAGAGTAACTCTGTGCAATGCAACCCTCAGTTGAAGAACGGTTCCTAACATACTTCTTTAGAACACTATCTCTCGTACGGGTATATCTGATGCAAGAAAACAGGCCTAAGATAATAAATTTCTTTGATAAGATGTGAGGTGAGATGTACCATTTAATAGATCAAAACTTACTGCCAATTCTCGCGTCCAGAGAGCTCCACGTCATGTTTTCGCAGAAAGGTGCTTGATTTTTTCTGTAATTTATGAATGGTCTCGAGTTCACATGCGCAACCGCTCGTACTTTCCCCTCCCCGAGTCCCCTCCCTCTTCGCCTCTCCTCCTCCCGGATTGTCTCCCCAATTTTCCTTCCCCATCCTCTTCTCCTCCTCATCTGAGTCGCTGGTGCTCTCCCAACCCACCCAGCCGCCGACGCCCTTCCCCCGTGCCGCCTCAGGTCCGGCACCCTCTACTCGCATCGCATGGTTCCTCCCACCACGCCGTCTTAGATCTGGCGCTCCCCTCAAGACGCTTGGTCCCCTCCCCCATCCGCCTGATCTAGAGGCAGCGGCGGCGGCGGTGGAGGAGGATGTCACTCCGGTAGGGGTGTCACACGATGGAGAAGCTGCGTAGGAAAGGAAAGGAGCTTGAATACTGAGGAAACATATTTGCATAATGTGTAATCAGAACAAAGTAGACGTAATGAGTTGGCCTGGGCCGCTCGGCAGTGGTAGGTTTAAAAACATTGGCCCTGTATCTAATAGGGCAGCCGGGAAAATAGAAAAGAACTCTTTCCCCTAATTCTTATTCTCCCCTCCTCACGTCTCTTCTCGGTCACCCAGAATCGCCCCCACCTCGTGATCCCTGACGGCTTGCCGTAGTTCCGCGGAATCGTCGGCCTCCAGTCATAACAGAGGAGCATAGCAGAGCAGCAGAACTGCTTGGTTTGAAGAATGGAGGTGGGGCTCATGGAGGAGGAGGGCCCCTCGCCGCCGTCCAAGAACCCAGCCTTTGGAGAGCCATGAACGGCCTCGGAGACGGGAGCCCAGGAGCGACCACAGCAGCGCAAGAAGAAGAAAGGCTCTTGAGCCTCGGAGATTGAACCGTGGTGGGGGGCTCAAGCTGCGCCATGACTACTCCTACTGTCCTACTCCTCCTCCTTGCTTGGCACCATCCGCTCTTCTCGATCTGTTGCGCAGCATCTCCTCGAAATCCCTGTGCAGGCCACAGTAATCATGAAAAGGATGACAACTCCTGCAAAAGCTTTTCTTCTGTAGCTTTAAAGAATGAGCAGAGTTGGCCGAAGGGGCCAAATGCTCACCAGGAAGCGCCGCTGCTCTCGGATGGATCAAACTTGGACTATAATGGCTGCTTCTGCTTCTTCTTCCTCCTCCAGCACATTACCTCACCGTTAGATTCGATCAAGGAGCACAATTTCCCTCTCCATTTTTGACTTAAATAATAGTTTTTGATGTCATATTTTTTAGATAAAGGGAGTGACAAACTCCCAGCCTCTTCACCGAGGATGCACACGACCACTTTTGCTGTCATATGAAT
>KE372503.1:522415-535460 GCA_000418225.1 Zizania latifolia | reverse complement strand
GAGGCAAGAAGGAAACGAGCGAGGACACGCTTCTCCAAATCTTCTTCCACTGCACTAGCGCGTCTCGCGTTAGAAGGTAACGATCCATGATCCCTCACGCGCATGGGTTCCTGGGCCAACGGGGTTAAAAATTAAAATTTGCTGGCTAGCGTAGCCTCCCCTTGTCCCAACATCGATACCATCCAATGTTACTGAATTACGTGGATTTCTTGGTCTTACTGGTTATTATCGAAAGTTCATCAGGAATTACGGTATGCTGACTAGACCGTTAACAAATTTACTAAAGAAGAATACTGCCTTTGTTTGGACTTCTCCACTCCAAGAGGTGTTTGATTTACTTAAGTCAGCAATGACTTTAGCTCCGGTGCTTGCCTTGCCTGATTTTGAGAAACCTTTTGAATTAGAGACTGATGCTTGTGCTACAGGGGTAGGAGTAGTTCTTTTACAAGCTGGCCACCCAATTGCATTTTATAGCAAGGCATTAGGAGTTAAAAATCAGCAGCTGTCAAGATATGAGAAGGAATTTTTGGCCATCATGATGGCAGTTGACAAATGGCGCTCATACTTGTCCCGGGGTCCTTTCATCATTCATACAGATCATCAATCTCTCTGTCATTTACAGTCCCAATCACTTATTTCAGAACTTTAGCGTAAGGCCATGACTAAATTGATCGGCCTGCAGTATACGTTCAAGTATAAGAAGGGTTTAGAAAATCAACCAGCGGATGCATTGTCGCGGATTGGTCACTTCTTCCAATTGTATTCAGTTTCTTCAGTGCAACCAGTGTGGATTCAAGAAGTTCTGAATTCATACGTGACTGATCATCGCGCACAAGAGCTTTTAAAGGAGCTGGCGGTCACTCGTCAAAATGATCAAGGTTATTCACTGTCTGCTGGTCTCATTAGACACAAGGGTAAAATCTGGGTTGGTCAGAACTCAGCATTGCATACTAAACTCATCGCTGCTTTTCATGCTTCTGCAATCGGGGGTCATTTGGGAATTCAAGTTACATATCAACGGGTGCATCGTATTTTCACTTGGCCTGGTTTGAAGATTGTTGTTTATGAATATATACAACAATGCCAAGTATGTCAACATGCCAAGCATGAATTGTGCAAGTATCCCGGGTTGCTTCATCCTTTACCAATTCCTCAAGGTATGTGGCAAGATCTTTCAATGGACTTTATTGAAGGCCTACCAACATCTGAAGGTTACACAGTGATTTTAGTAGTTGTCGATCGATTCTCAAAATTCGCTCATTTCATTCCATTGAAGCATCCATTTTCAGCTGACACTGTTGCTAGAGTATTTCTAGACCGGGTGGTTGCCCTATATGGTCTCCCAAAGACCATCGTTTCTGATCGAGACAAAATATTTACAAGCAATTTTTGGCAAACGTTGTTCAAGCAGATGGTGGTGCCTTTACATCTCAGTACTGCTTACCACCCTCAGTCAGATGGTTAGACTGAGAGGGTCAACCAGTGCCTTGAAATGTACGTCGCTGTGCTGCTGCTATGTCGCCAAAGAAATGGGTTACTTGGCTGCCGTTAGCTCAATACTGGTACAATACTAGCTATCATACTACTTTAGGGTGCTCTCCTCACAAGGTGGTTTATGGAACTGAACCTACATATTCATTTGTGACGATGTCAGGGGATATTTCAGTGTCAGCTGAGAATTTGGATGTTCAGCAATTTCTGAGTGACCGGCAAACATTTCTGGAGATGTTAAAGACACAGCTAGCACGTGCTCAGAATAGAATGAAACAGCATGCTGATCATAAGCGATCATTTAGGGAATTTCAAGTCGGAGACAAAGTATATTTGAAATTGCAACCATATGTTCAGAGATCAGTTGTTTTCAGGCCATATCATAAATTATCGTTCAAGTACTTTGGCCCATTTGAGATACTGAATCGCATCGGGACAGTGGCTTACAAGCTTAAGCTACCGGAGGAGAGTATGATACATCCTGTCTTCCACGTTTCTCAGTTGAAAAATTATGTGCCTGCACATGTTCCTGTTTTTTCAGATTTGCCAAATCCACTTCAGCTGGACGTTGTGGATCTGCAACCAACAGCAATTATGGATCGCCAAATGGTCAAGAAGGGCGCTGCTGCACTAGTTCAAATCAAGGTTCAATGGGTATCTTTGCCGACGGCATTCGCAACATGGGAAGACTACTGTGTCTTGAAGGAACGTTTTCCGGATGCTCCAGCTTGGGGACAAGCTGCAACTCATGGGGGCAGTAGTGTCACTCCGGTAGGGGTGTCACACGATGGAGAAGCTGCGTAGGAAAGGAAAGGAGCTTGAATACTAAGAAAACATATTGACATAATGTGTAATCAGAACAAAGTAGACGTAATGAGTTGGCTTGGGCCGCTCGTCAGTGTTAGGCTTAAAAACATTGGCCCCGTATCTAATAGGGCAGCCGGGAAAATAGGAAAGAACTCTTTCCCCTAATTCTTATTCTCCCCTCCTCACGTCTCTTCTCGGTCACCCAGAATCGCCCCCACCTCGTGATCCCTGACGGCTTGCCGTAGTTCCGCGGAATCGTCGGCCTCCAGTCATAACAGAGGAGCATAGCAGAGCAGCAGAACTGCTTGGTTTGAAGAATGGAGGTGGGGCTCATGGAGGAGGAGGGCCCCTCGCCGCCGTCCAAGAACCCAGCCTTTGGAGAGCCATGAACGGCCTCGGAGACGGGAGCCCAGGAGCGACCACAGCAGCGCAAGAAGAAGAAAGGCTCTTGAGCCTCGGAGATTGAACCGTGGTGGGGGGCTCAAGCTGCGCCATGACTACTCCTACTGTCCTACTCCTCCTCCTTGCTTGGCACCATCCGCTCTTCTCGATCTGTTGCGCAGCATCTCCTCGAAATCCCTGTGCAGGCCACAGTAATCATGAAAAGGATGACAACTCCTGCAAAAGCTTTTCTTCTGTAGCTTTAAAGAATGAGCAGAGTTGGCCGAAGGGGCCAAATGCTCACCAGGAAGCGCCGCTGCTCTCGGATGGATCAAACTTGGACTATAATGGCTGCTTCTGCTTCTTCTTCCTCCTCCAGCACATTACCTCACCGTTAGATTCGATCAAGGAGCACAATTTCCCTCTCCATTTTTGACTTAAATAATAGTTTTTGATGTCATATTTTTTAGATAAAGGGAGTGACAAACTCCCAGCCTCTTCACCGAGGATGCACACGACCACTTTTGCTGTCATATGAATATACCGTGATAATGTGATTTTTTTTCTGCTCAGATGATGATGTGTACCTTTGTTCTTCACCTTTTCAGGAACAAGCGATCTGTGAAGTGACCAGGGGATACAAGAGTTTAGAGGTGAAGAGCTCTGATAGGTATTACTTATCTATATTGCTTGTGTGTGTGTGTATAAGCTTATTCAAGTAAGGTTTCTGGTGTAATCTTCACTGTGAAAGTTGGATGTTCCTCATGTTTTTTATCTTTTTCCTGAACATGTAGAGCTTGAAAATATAGTTAATTCATTTTTTATGCTTAGTTCATATGTAGGATGGCTTCAGTAGCTGTAACAACACTTATATTGGCTTCAGGTGCAGCAATGTTACCTCATCCTTCAAAGGTAATTTTGTTTTTTCTCAGACCCTTGTCTGTAACGTATATTTACTATGCCCGCGAAATACAAAAAGGTCAGCTTTTGCGTTGAAAAAGATTACTTGCATTTTCTGACTTGCAACATCTTTCTGAACATCACCAGTGCAAAGTGCTCTCAATATGTGTTGTGCTACACTGCTAAATTGTTAACCCTTGTGTAGCCTGAACCTCTATTTTTTTTGAAACTGAACTTGTTTTCTTTTGGGTCCTACGGAGTAATTTAAATCCTGCTCAGGTTTGCATCTCTTCTTTTATGGATCACAATGTTCCATGGTTGTTGCAAAACATATGTTTATTGCTTATCTAACATTATATAGTTTTTCATTTCAAAGTTATACCTACGATTATTTGTCTTCTCATTGTTATATGTTTTATGGATCACAATGTTCTATACAGTTATCTTCGTTTTGATCTTTTTGGAACTGTCTATTTATCTTATCATTCTTTTGTTTCTTAAAATTTGATTTCTTGCTTATCTTTTGCAGTTTACTGTCCCCATTCAACTAATCATCGCTAGACTTGCACTTGCTGTATTTTCTCTTATTACCTTGCAATTTACCTCTAGATTTCGTTTTCACTATATCTGGCGGCGGCAGACCAGGTGGCGAGAGATCCAGCGGCAGCACACCTGGTGGCGGGAGATCCGGCGCCGGCATCGAGGTCGTCGACGTCGAGGTGATTCCTTGCTCTGGTCTAGGACCCTGCTTGTTTTTTGTTGCTGTTCCCCTGTGTAGAACTTTGATTTGCAGATAGTGCTGTTCTCAGTTTAGCTTAGTACTGATTTAGGGTTTTGGTTGTCCTGATTGAGAAATGGAATTTTGCTGCAATATTGGAGGAGCTTTATGCGTGGTCTCCTTTGTTCAGTATGTTAATTTTGCATGTTGATGGCCCTTCTTGTAGGAAATGAGGCATCTTGCCCATTTCCGTTGTTATCATTGGACTTAGGATTTGTAGCGTGCTATCCAAGCCGAACTCATTTGCCCAGGAAATCTGCAGTGCTAAAATCGGTTACTTACATGATACTCTACCAAACTGAAGAAGTTGTTCTTGTTTAGTGCAATGTCCATTTTAATTTCCATTTATGTTACAGATTGGAAGGAAAACTTGATGATGCTTAGCTTGACACATAGACAAATTTGACCGAACTCACCTAAATTATGAATTATGATGTACTCTGCGTAATACACTGTCTTTGTCCTCGATACTGACTTGGAGTGTGAATGGTGATAGTGGTGGATGCTACCGAACTTAGCAGATCCGTGTGCTTGGATTATTGTTTCATGTTGCAGTTCACTTGAGTTGTTGATTTACTTGGCTTGATCTCTCCATTCAGTTTCAGTTCTTATATTTCCTTCAGGCTACTTAGCTACAAATCTGAATTTGAACCGTAAGAAAAATGTTGTGCTTCAGGTGATAGGATAGTTTCATGTGTCTCCTCTAATAGACCAGGATTTTTCTTTGTGTCTGGCTATGGTGGTATTGGTAAAACCTTTCTATGGAATGCAATAGTTTCGAAAATAAGATCTGAATGCAAAATTGTCTTAACTGTTGCTTCGTCGGGAGTAGCATCTTTGCTGCTTCCTAGAGGACAAACAGCTCATTCATGGTTTAAAATTCCAATAGAAAGCCGTGTCCGGGCTGACGTGTGTCACGTGCGCGGGCTCGGTGCAGAAAGCCATCAAGCGGCTCCCAGGCATCCACGACGCTGCCGTCGATGTCCTCATGGACCACGCGCAGGTCGTCTTCGACCCGACGTTCGTATCGGTGAGCATCGAGTCCCCATATATTTCTGGTATTTTCATTTGTTTACCTTGTTGCGTTTCTTACTCCAAGGTGCAGACCTGCATTAAAGTTTCTTTCTCCCTTAAGTTTTAACTTTCCACTGGAAGAATAAAATATCCGCCTTTGTTCGAGCAACTTAGCTCTGTAGTTTATTTTACTTCTTCACACCAACAAAACTGTCTTTTGCCAAATAGTTTGTCTTGCAATGCAATCATGAGTTGAGGTCTAATCTATTTTCCATTTCTCATTTTGGTCAAGGTTAGCTGATGAGATGTCTTTATCATTTTTTTGCCTATCAAAATAGGAGTGGCTTTATTCTCACATAATGACTTAAAAGTAGACTATATGTTTGTGTGTCCTCATAATTTGATCATTGCAGTTGTTTACAGATAGCGAGAGCCTTTCGTCATGGCTATCTAGTTTCTTATATATTACTGTGTTGCAGGTCTTATGGTGCCTCATGTTCCTTTGGGAGAGACATAAATTTTGAGGAGTGAAGTTGGCAAGAACAACCTAGAGCTGGTAGGTCCTATCTCATGATACAAACCTTTTTAAAAAGCTCTAATCTTGTTTGGTATTGCTTTGCTGTAGTTGTCCATAACTGAATAACTAATTTTTGGTTGAATTATGGCAATCTGCTAGAATCTGGTAAAGTAAAGGTATGTAGCACCATGATTTGTAAATCAACATTTAGGAACTGGATTAAGTTGGCAGATGTCAAAAGTGCAATGAGCTGTTTAACTGTTTGTATACTTGATATACCTTAGGGCTGTTACATGGAGGTATATATGAGTAATAAAAAACAATATGGGATAAATTATCTTGCTGCTTTTGATGGGTATGTTAGCTATTTCAGGTTTGTCTACTTGCTTAAATGACTGTTAGAAGGAATCATTCATTCCATCACAATTGGTTGATAACTCTGAACTCTCCTTGCTGAACAATTCTTGATTCAGTGTTTTTAGATGGATACATAAATAGCTCCTTACAACCTTCACTCCTGACCTAAGCTATGCCTTTGTGAAAAGTTGATCTAGAAACTTGTTCTGTAAATCACACCTGACAGTGCAAAGACAATATGGTTGCAGTAATGGTGCACTTGTGAGAATTATTTTTCTGCTATAATGGATTGATCCAAGTTTTCTTTTTCATATTTCAGGCGGTTGCTTTATTGTACTATATGAAAGTAATATTTAACTTTCAATTCAGAATGCTGATGGGTCTTGGTAAGGAATTATGTGTCCACTTCCTACATCGTGCCCATTACATATTATCTGTTCATCATCTGATTATACGATCTCCCAAATGCAGCACTGTCATCCTTGTTTGTTGTCTTCATTGTCTATGAGCAATGTGTGGAGGTAGACTGGAAAGGGCCAGATGGAAACAACTTAGACAATGTGTAAATTCAAAAAATAGGTAAAAGAAAGCATATTTATTGTCAAAGACATGGACAACAATTGATGCAATTTGTAATTATATCTAACATTACCTTTTAACTTTATCAAACTAAAGCATGTCAAATGTTTTTAGTGAATTATACATGTTTGATTTATTTGGCTTCTTCATGGTTATGCATTTTTTTGGTACAATCCTGGCTGCCTATCAAACTGTGAATTGTCAAAGTTGGTTACCCTATCCATATGCTAAATCGCATGCAAATTAACCAATCATGTGTTACCACATATTTTGTTTTTTCTTTGATCAAACAGTTTGATATAGAGCCATGATATTATCAAACAACTTGTTTTACTTATGTTGATGCAGAGCATCCCTGGCTTCAAAATGCTAGGAAGGCTCCAAATGTTCTGCTTGGAGATATTGTAAAGTCGAGGCTGAAACAGCTTTCAAGGATTAACAGATTCAGAAAAATAGCTCTAAGGGTTTGAATCTTTTTCTAATTGATGTTAATCCCTTTCATGGTGTACCAAAGAAATATATATACATGTTACTGATAAAAACTGTTCTTGACCAGGTTATTGCTGATCACTTGTCAGCTGAAGAGGTTGAGGACAAAGGACATGTTCAAGGTGATGGATACTGATAATGATGGCATGGTCTCTTATGAAGAGTTACATAGTGGAATTACAAAATTTGGCTCCCATCTTGCAGAATCTGAAGTGCAAATGCTTATTGAAGCTATAAGTAAATTGGAAGCATTTTACTTGCTTGTTAGAATATTGGTTCAGCCAAATTAAGTGTGTCAAAAATACTAGCTCAATCAAATTAAGTCACAGACTTTGGTGATAGTTAATACTGAATGTCTGAATCACATGGTTTTTGCTAATTTTGCTGTCTGATGTAAAGTAATTGGACTCTGTTCCCTTTTCTTTCCTTCTTTCTTTGCAATAATGGTTCAAAGATATAATCAACACCAAAGAGTGGAAATTATTGGACCTTTTTCTCTTTCCTTTCCTTTTTTCTTTGCAATAATGGTTCAAAGACATAATCAAATTGTTACTTCTACAAAGGACCTGTCTGTCCTCTAACCAAAGACTAAATTGATCATGTGCCTGTACCCTAAAAAAGCAAACTATAATTTGAAAAGATTGATTGCACTGTGCTGACATTATTTGTGTTGTGGGTACACTGTGATTTACAACAATTTTTTCCCATGCTTTACCTGCGCACATGGTACATCCAACACACTGTTTGTACTATAGGTGCACTGTAGTTATGTTTACAGCAGTTGTTTTAGCTATCCTGAACTAACTACTCTTGCTTTCTGACCCATTTATTGTGAAAGATATGGTCTGCACTGTATGCTTTTTGACTATATACAGTATTACATTGTTTGCACTGTGGGTGAGCAGTGCAATGTGGTTTTCCCCATGCTTTACCTGTGCTTTCGATACATGCTCCTTTATATATATATCTGGCACCATTTGCTTTATTCTATCTCCTTCTCTTGCTCTTGTTCTTGAACTTTGTTTTTGCTGAATCTAAATCTGTGTTCTTGCTGAATCTAAATCTGTGTGCTCGTTGAGTTCTCTTTCTATATTTTGGTTTTTCCTTCATCTACACTTTCCACTGATATCATTTTCCTTTCTTTTCACAGCTTCTCTACACATTGTACTTTGGTGATATCGCCTACGTGCTTTTCTCAGCCAGCCAGGTTTCACTTAAACTTCACATCGTCATGTTTTGGCATTTGCTTATGTCCTTTACTATTGTTTTTGGATAAATGTCTCCTTTGTTATTGTGTTCAGTTTTTTGCTGGTTGGCCGGGCCAGCGAATACTTTACTTACTTTGCTTTCTCCTTTTTGACCTGCTTGTTTGCTGTGAGGTCCCTTCTTGACAAGTATGTGCTATCTCTTATGTTTTTTATGTGCTACTTTACTTATTTGCTATATGTGTACTACAATACTTTGTTGGTCTTTCTATTGCCATTAATTTTTGTGCTGCTTGCCGGTGACGTGTTTATCATTGCTACATGTCCACTGCACATCTATAAATATATGTGCCTCTGTATTAATGTACTTTAGGTCTATATATACTTGCTTAGCACCTTGTTCTGTTTCTTTCCTGGTCTTTAGCAGCTCGTATGTTAGAGTTTTTTAGCCACTTTTATCTTTCTTATCTTTCATTGCTTTGGTTTCTAGTATTGTCGAAGTGTTGTAGAATTTCATGGTTATATCATTCCTATTTGTACATTTGCTAGCCACTTACCTCTGTTCTACTATTTCCTTGCTTGTCATGTCATGACCTACATATTTCCCGGTTGTTCGGAATAAAGCCATGTCAGTTAGCTTCTCTGGAAGATCTGCAAGGGCACGCGCTAATCATGATAAGCAAGTTAAATCAAACATACAGCTGGCATGTTGTCCTAATGTCATTTGCACCGTACCTAAAATTGGAGAAACAAGTGTAGTTAGAGCAAAACGTCCGAGATCTGTTATGGATTTTTCATCTACAATGACCAAATCAAATAAGCAAAGACGTCATCTATTAAGGCTGAATGCTAATATGTCAGAATCGCTTCAGGCTGAATTAAATGGTATGCTGTTTAAATTAATGTGATAGACTTGATCATCAGCTCACGTTTATTGCACTTCAAAAATTTAGTAACGTCACAATTTTAATGTTACAACCAAAATGTCACTCGGAACAGATCATTTTAATTCAGCAAAACAACAAGATATTGAGACTCTAAAGGGTTTGGCCTAACAATCAATACATATTCATTGTTATTGAACTATTTACTTTGGACTGAAAAACATTGTCCTTATGTACAATGTTATACCCTAAGAGATCATACTATGGGCCACCGACACACCAATGTCCTTATTGCGGTGCTCTTTTCTGGTACCAAGAAAGAGTAAAGAGTGCATCGAATGCACCGGGACGTAAAATTGTGTATAACATGTGCTGTAAAAGCAGGAAAATAAAATTAGCTTCTATAGTTGAACCTCCTGAGCCGCTTGCATCTTTACTAAAATATGATGGTGACCCACGTGCAAAGCGATTTCTTAGATAAATAAGATCTTACAATTCTATGTTTGCTTTTACATCAATTGGTGCATCTATTGACAATACTATTAATACTGGAAAAGCACCTTATGTTTTCAAAATAAACGGAGTTGTGCATCATCGTATTGGAACTCTTTTGCCTTGCCATGGAACACAACCTAAGTTTGCGCAGCTTTATATCTATGATCCAGAGCATGAAACACAAAATAGAGTAAATATATTTGAAAATAATAGTGATAGTGAGGCTGACTCTGAAATTGTCAATGCACTGACCTCTATGTTAGATAGCCATAATAAATTTGTCCAAAATTTTTGATATGCTAGAGAGCGATTAGTTGAGCATGGTAATGAGAAAATTACTTTGTGCCTTCTAGGGTGCAATGCAAAAGATGAAATTCAATATAATTTACCAACAAATAGTGAAATTGCAGTTATAATAGTTGGTCATTTCTGTGAAAAAGAACATGCTTTTGATATACTTGTGCATGATAAAGACCATGGCCTGCGACATGTCTCCCCTCTTCATCCTTTCTATATGGCGCTGTAATATCCTTTTCTTTTTCCATATGGCAAGAAAGGATTTTACCTTGGCATTAAATATAACAACTATGATGATGTTGATAGAAAATATATCACTATGCTAGAATACTACAGATATAGAATCCACTATCGATTAAATGATCCAAATCTTTTCACATGCTATAGTCGTCTTAGTGATCAAATAAATGTTGACATATTTTCTACTATAGAAGCAAATAGACTTCAGTTCATAGCTGACCACCAAAAAGAATTACGTTCTGAAACAGTGCAAGGGATTGTAGATGCTATTGATCGAGGCGCTACGACCGGTGATTCTATTGGAAAAAGAGTTATACTTCCATCAAGTTTCACTGGAGGTAGATGATATATGGTTATGAATTATCAAGATGCGATGGCTATTTGTCGTGTGTATGGATCGCCAGATTTATTTATCACATTTACATGTAATTCAAAGTGGCAAGAAATAGCTGAATCAATCTGATTTGAGGTTGGACAACGTGCCTCCGATAGAGCTGATATGATAGTTCAAGTATTTAACATGAAAGTAAATGATTTTATTACTGATATTAGAGAAGGTTGTCCATTTGGAAGATTCATTGTAGGTGATAACACGTCTTTAAAATAAGACCAATAAATTATAACCTAATTAACACTATTATGTTTATGACTTTGCAGTTCTATACACTGTAGAATTCTAGAAAAGAGGGCTACCACATATCCATTGCCTTATATGGCTTGCCTCATCAACAGTTGATATGTCAGCTTCTTTTATTGATAGTTTTATATCAGCTGAAATACCTGACACAAATATAGACCAACTTGGTTATGAATTAGTGAGTGAATTTATGATGCATGATCCTTGTGGTGAGACAAATAAGAAATGTCCTTGCATGAAAAAGGGAAATTGCTCTAAACACTACCCAAAAGATTTTCAGCACGAGACATTCATCGATGGATTTGGTTTTGCAATATATAGGAGAAGAAATGATGGTAGGGTAATTTCAAAAAATGGTATTAATCTTGATAATAGGTCAGTTGTTCCTTATAATATGGAGCTTTTGAAAACATACCAGGCGCATATCAACGTTGAATGCTACAATAAATCAAACCTTATAAAATACTTGTTCAAGTATGTTACAAAAGGACATGACAGAGTAAAAATTTATTTTGAAACAGCTGCAGCATCAGGAAACATGTCCCAACATCTTGACTTAGCTCCACCAAATGAAATATTACAATATATGGATGCCTGATTTCTTTCTGTATGTGAAGTGCTTTGGCTCATATTTGAGTATGATATACATTATAGAATTCCACCTGTTGAGCGTCTTGTTGTCCATTTACCAGGCATGAACTATGTAAGATATGAAAAAGGCACTCACAAAAATTGCTAAACAGTACTACCGCCAAGCGTTCAATGCTTACAGAATGGTTTAAAGCAAACAAAAAACATGAAGATGCCCGGTCTTTAACATATTGTGATTTTCCTAAACAATGGACATGGGATATATCTTCTAGGACTTGGCGAAAATGAACACCTACCCCTAAAATTGGTAGAATGTACTATGTGCATCCCACAGCAGGTGAACTTTATTACCTTCGAATGCTCTTAGTGTTAGTAAAAGGATATCAGAGTTACACTGATATTCCAACATACAATGGTGTGACATACGCTACATATAAAGAGACTTGTAAAGCACGTAGGCTCCTTGAAAATGATAATGAATGGCATGTTTTGTTTGATGAGGCCATTCTATCTGCATATTCCAAGCAACTCCGACAATTGTTTGTTACAATTGCTCTCTTTTGTTCTGTCAGTGATATTAGAAATTTCTTTGATAAATATTGGGTATATATAGTGGATGATATAAAAAATAGGCTACAATGATCTATGATTAATAAGAATTGTGTAATACCAGCTGAACATTTGCTTACATTGTTGATACATGAACTAACTAATGTGTTTGGTAACAATGGTGGAAACATAAACGATTTTAATTTGCCAAAACCAACCTTTTCCCCACAGATATCAGGTGGCAACAGACTGATTGAAGAACTAATAGATGATCCTGTTACTTTGGCAGCCACTGCAGCCTCTCTTATCGAAAAATTGAATATAGCCCAGAAAAATATATTTGACACAATAGTTTCATGTGTCTCCTCTAATAGACCAGGATTTTTCTGTGTCTAGCTATGGTGGTACTGGTAAAACCTTTCTATGGAATGCTATAGTTTCGAAAATAAGATCTGAATGCAAAATTGTCTTGTTGTTGCTTCGTTAGGAGTAGCGTCTTTGCTGCTTCCTAGAGGATGAACAACTCATTCACGATTTAAAATTCCACTAGAAATTGATGAATTTTTCATTTGCAATGTTAAACGAGGTACAATGGTTGCAGAGTTACTTAAAGAAGCCTCTTTAATTATATGGGATGAGGCTCCAATGACTTATAGACATTGTTTTGAGGCGCTTGACCGTACATTGCGTGATATCCTCTGAAAATTGTCCCTCGAATCAAATAGTTCCTTTTGTGAGGAGCCATGGTGTATACCATGGGGATGATGAGTGATTGTCAACGGGGAAAGAAGACGTGAAGCGTCGAGTGAAGAAAGAAGATGAAGGAGCTTGACC
>KE372503.1:467990-493984 GCA_000418225.1 Zizania latifolia | reverse complement strand
GCCCGTCCGTGTACCTGAGTCGCACGACAGCTCCGTCACGGTCGAGTCTTCTCATCTTCTCATCTTCTTCTTCACATCATCTCCCCGGTTGACAAGCACTCATCACCTCATGGTGGCTACCATAACTCCTCGCTTGATTTGAAATCCCAAGAAGAAGTTCAACTCACCCATCATGGACATTTCGAATCTTTTAGTCATTATCCTACCAAACTCTTCACCAAACTCTTTGTTAGTAGAACCAAATATAATGTCATCGACATATATTTGGCAAACAAATAAATCATTATCTAGATTCTTAATGAAGAGAGTAGGATCGACTTTGCCTATTTCAAAACCTTTCTTTAAAAGAAAATCCCTAAGGCATTCATACCATGCTCTAGGTGCTTGTTTAAGCCCATAGAGCGCCTTATGGAGTTTGTAGACGTGGTAGGGGTAGTTGGGATCTTCAAATCCAGGTGGTTGCTCCACATACACTAATTCGGAGATTGGACCATTCAAGAATACACTTTTCACGTCCATTTGATAAAGCTTGAAATCATGGTGAGTTGCATAGGCTAATAAAATTTGAATTGATTCTAACCTAGCAACGGGAGCATAAGTCTTACCAAAATCCAAACCTTCAATTTGAGTGTAGCCTTGAGCACCCAACCTTGCCTTGTTCCGTGTGACCATGCCGTGCTCGTCTTGTTTGTTGCGAAAGACCCATTTGGTGCCGATCACATTTTGCTTCGGTCTTTCCACCAACTCCCATACTTCATTCAGTTTGAAGTTGTTGAGCTCCTCTTGCATGGCCATCCCAATCCATGTCTTCAAGCGCTTCTTCTACTCTTAAAGGTTCCAAAGAAGATACAAAAGAGTAACTCTCACAAAAGTTTGCAATGCGCGAACGAGTAGTTACCCCTTTTTGTATGTCTCCTAGGATATTGTCCACGGGATGATCACTTTGGATACTTTGGTGGACTCTTGGGTGTTGTGTGGGTTGTTGATCGACTTTCTCTTGGACTTCTTAATCTTTGTCCACCACTTCTTGTTCTTGTTGATCTTGATCTTGACATTTTTCAACTTGTGGTTCTTGTTGATCCGATGGCACTTGATCTCTTGGTCTAATGTCTCCAATAGGCATATTTTTGATGGCTTCACATGGAGGTACTTCATTGCCTACATCACTTGGATCAACTTGCTCTACTTGAGAGCCGTTAGATTCATCAAATGTCACATCCCTAGTGACTTCAATAATACCCGAGGTTTTGTTGAACACACGATAGGCATGCGCATTTGACTCGTAACCGACTAGAAACCCCTCATCTACCTTCGAGGCAAACTTAGAGTTTCTAGGTATCTTACTCAAAATAAAGCATTTACTTCTAAAAACTCTAAAATATAAAATATTGGGTTTGTTACCGGTTAGGAGTTCGTACACCATCTTTTTGAGGATTTTGTGAAGATAGAGACGATTGATGGCGTGGCATGTGGTGTTGATCGCTTCGGCCCAAAAGATGTCCGAAGTCTTGTACTCGTCAAGCATTGTCCTCGCCGCCTCTATCAAGGTCCGATTTTTCTGTTCTACCACTCTATTTTGAGGCGGGTCATATGGAGCGGAGAACTCATGCTTGATTCCTTCTTCATCAAGAAAGTCTTCAATGTTAGTGTTTTTGAATTCACTCCCGTTGTCGCTTCTTACTTTCTTGATCTTCACCTCATACTCGTTTTGGGCTCTTCTTGCAAAACTTTTAAAGATTACTTGTATTTCGCTTTTGTCATGCAAAAAGAACACCCAAGTGAAACGAGAAAAATCATCAACAATTACAAAACTATATTTGTTACTGCCAATGCTTATGTAGGCCACGGGTCCGAAAAGGTCCATGTGTAGAAGTTCAAGTGGCCTCTTTGTCGTCATGATGTTCTTGGCGGTGTGCGGTGCCCCGACTTGTTTTTCGGCTTGACATGCGCTACACAACTTATCTTTCTCAAAAATAACATTTGTTAGTCCTAGGATGTGATCCCCTTTGAGAAGTTTTGACAAATTCCTCATGCCAACATGGGCTAGTCGGCGATGCCATAACCATCCCATGCTAGTTTTGGCAACAAGGCAAGTTTCCGGTTCAACCTTATCTAGTGTGAAGTCCACTAGATAGAGTTTTTCCTTTAACCTACCCGTGAAAGCCACGGAATTGTCGTCCCTTCTCACAACGGTTACACCCTCATTAGTGAAGATACAATTGTATCCCATCTCACATAATTACGAAATAGAAAGTAAATTGTAACCTAAAGACTTAACTAGTAGAACATTTGAAATTGACAAGTTGTTTGTGATAGCGATTTTATCTATACCCATTACCTCTCCTTTTCCATTGTCGCCAAACAAAATGGATCCATGACGGTTTTGATTTGGCTCAAGGGAAATGAATATTTTCTTCTCTCCGGTCATGTGATGGGTGTATCCACTATCCATCACCCAACTCGATCCACCGGAGTTGTATTCCTACAAGAAATTAGTTCTTGGTTTTAGTACCCAAATTTTCTTGGGTCCTTCAATGTTAGTCACAAGAACTTTAGGAATCCATAAACATCTCAAGGGTTTTTCATTTCTATTGCCTACAAATTGAGCAACCACTTTACCACGGTGGTTCCTCTTAATTAAGTACGACGCATAGAAAGTGGTTTGTGAGGCATGAGGCTTGTCCTTAGTTTTCTTTGAGTCTTGGCCTTCCCTCACAAACTTGATTACCTCCTTGCCCTTGATCTTGTTTCTTGGAGTGAGTTTAGCTTCATTTGGGTGAAAGCCAAGCCCACGCTTCTCAATGTTACCTTGGGATTGAGAGTCTTGTAGAGGGCGTCCTTTGACTTGTAGGCTTTAATGCACCCATAGCTTACCAAGGTGCCAAGCCTCTCATTTTCCTTTCGAAAGACTTCTATCTCCTTCATGTTAGTCTCATAAGCATGTAAATCAAGGTTATAATATTTTGCACATCCATTACTCGTGGAAGCAATAGAAGGAGTTGAAGAAGGTCTAGACATTAGAGACTCAATCCTCTCTTCTAGATTCTTATTGGATTCTTTTAGAATCATAAGCTCACTATTGAGAGTCTTGATGTTTTTCTCTAAGTCTAGATTAGTTTCATTGACTAAACTATTGAGATTAGTCAATTTCTCTACTTTCTTCGTTTCCTTAGCAAGAAGCCGCTCGAGATCAACATTTTTCTCCTTCTCATGAATGATTAGGGCTTCTTGTTTTTCAAGAGTTGCTTCTTGCGACTCTGTTGTGTCCATGAGTTGTTTGAATTTAATTCTAGCTTGTCTATTCATAGATTTAAGCAAGATATCATCTGACCTAGAATCATTATCACTAGCACGCTATTTTCACTATCATTATCTACATCTAAGACTTTAGAGGTTACCTTCTTGGACTTAGCCATGAAGCACTTGGGAGGGATGATATCGTCGTCGTCGCTCAACTCTCCAAAGAGTGAAGTAGTCGGTTTGGCGATGGCGACGGTAGTGACTCCTTTCTTGCAAGAGTCGGACTCGGTTTTCGACTCGGACTCGGATTCGGAGTCCCACTCTTCACCGATGTGGGCACGACCACCTCTCTTGTTCTTCTTGCACTTGTGCTTCTCTTTGTGGTCTTCTTCCTTCTTCTTCTTAGGGCAATCGACTATAAAGTGGCCAATTTCACCACACTCATAACAACCCCTCTTGGATTGTCTCTCCTTGGACTTGTCATGCCATTTTTTGTGCATGTCAAATCCGCCCTTTCTCATGAATTTCTTGAATCTCTTGACGAATAGGACATACTCTTCATCATCTTCGCTCTTATCACTTGAGTCTTCGGCTTTCTTGGCCTTGAGCGCAACATCTTTGCCCTTGTTTCTATGGAGCTTGGCTATGTCCTTTACTTCTTTAGCTTCTTCTTCCATGAGCTCATGTGCTATGATTCTTCCTAGCACATCACTTAGGGTCATCTTCTTGAAATCCTTGTGCTCTCAGATCAAAGTGACCAAGGTGGGGTTCCTTGGCGCTATGGCGCGGAGCAATCTCTTGACCACCACATGATCGGTCATATCCTCACTTCCAAGACCTTTAATCTTGTTGACCAAATAATGAGACGGTCATACATCTCTTGAGGTGACTCATCATCCTCTATCACAAATCTTTCAAGCTTTTCTTCGAGAAGCTTGATCTTGGACTCCCTCATGGATGATATTCCTTCATGGGCGACCTTCAAGGTGTCCCATATCTCCTTGGCATCTTTGCTCCCATCAACCTTGTTGAATTCTTCGGGGCTCAATGCGGCAAGTATGGCACTAGCCGCTTGAGCGTTGCGGTGTAGGGCTTGGTCTTCTCCCGAGGTTAAATCCCTGTCTTGTGCTTCACTTACATCGCAATCTAGCCCTATGCATACAATCCTCCAGATATCCGGATGCATTGAGAGAAGATGTAATTTTATCCTATGTCTCCATGCCGCATATTGTGTACCATCAAAGTAAGGTACACGACCGGCGGGCACGGAAATAAAATTTGTACCAGAATTTAACTTGGCATAATCGAAAGGATATGTAGCTCCCCTTTTGTTATTGTTGTTGTCGTTGTCCTTAGGAGAGTTAGATCCTCTGGCCGTCTTGATTGGAGATCCGTCCGATATATTTTCTCTTCAAGCGATTAAGCCTTTGAGAAGAGCCTTGCTTTGATACCAATTAAAAGTTGCCTAGAGGGGGGGGTGAATAGGCAATCAAGAATTTCTTGCGAAAAAATATAGTTTTGAAAAATTCCTGACCGGAAGTTCCGGATGGGAACCGGAAGTTCCGGGTCACCGGAAGTTAATCGGAACTTCTGGTAACCGGAAGTTCCGATTGGGAACCGAAAGTTCCGGTTGGCCCAAAAATTCAACAAAAATCAGATTTGACTCCTGAACAAAGTAAATGAATGGAAATGTTCGCAAATATGTCAGGAATAACTTTTACACAGCGATATACTCTAAAACTAAGCAATCTAGTAGATCGGGCCAAAATAAGATGGGATCTAGCACGAACACCGAGAATACGAAGAACACAAAAACACACACGAGACAAGTGATATATTTCCCAGAGTTCGGATCCACGATCCTACGTCTCCGTTGAGGGACCTCAATAGGCCGGGTCTCTTTCAACCCTTTTCCTCACCAAGTCTTAGCCGACGCTAAACTTGGATTTTCTCTTCGGTACCTTGTTCAAGCTAAGGTAGAGATTTTACAAACTTCTCCGGGCAACCACAATCTCCTTGGTTGCTCGTGGAGTGACTCCTAGCCGTCTAGGAGGTAGCACCTCCAAGAGTAATAAATGTGATGAAAGAATTTTGACTCAAAATCTTTGTGCTCAAGATTTTCAATAAATACCAACAACTCAACCACCCAAAATCTTCTTAAAAGACAACAACAAACTCTCTCTAGAATTGTACGAGACCACGTGGTCCAGCTACGTGGGTTACACATCCCCGAACTGTCCAAAGTATGTGGATAATTCAGGAGCATCTTCCTATAAATATAACCAGTTACCCAGTCGTATTTATAATCCAATACTCCTAAATGGGAGACGATGTAATCGGTTGCATGACTCTAATAATAACTCGCCATGCATTTATATTATATTATAATATATTAAAATTGTAACAAAATTAATTCATAGCAAAGATCCATTAGTTGTTAATTCACTAATTATTTCACTTTATTCAACATATATATATATTGGAAAAATACGGTGGTGCGTTACTATTGGAGAAAAATATACCTTCGGACGAACATTGGTGCAAGCGACAGTGTCGAGCGGTACACCGGAGCACGTAACAGTGCGGGTCACCATCCCGAGGCACGCGTGTGGTCGGCCGGCCGGTGGCTGCAGGACTTAACTGTGGCCGGTCGACAGTTATGGGACAAGAGTGAAGTCGGCGGCAGTTGGGAGCAATAAGTGCGGAGCTCGATGGATGAGATGCTCGTGCATTGCTTAAATACTTGTCATTAGTGACGGTTATCGCTAAAAACACATCACTAATTGTGGCCTTAGGGTTGCGGGCAGCACCGACTAGATGGTACGATGCAAGCTAGACGCGGTCAGAGGCAAGGGTGCGTTGTCCTCGAAAGAACTGCTCACATCGATTCAGCCAATTGAGTGGGTCTTCAGAGCCGTCGTAGGTGGCGAAGTCGAGCTTGTAGAAGCGCGGAACGCCAATGGTCGGCCCGACGTCCCGTGTCGGGTGCAGCCCCAAGAACGGGGCGGTGCACCAGTGCCTTGCATGAGCGGTCCTGTCGTGCCGCTGAAGATGGGGGCGCTGGTGCTGGGTGCGAGTGGGGGCATGCCACCGCCCATGGTGAGGCCGGCCGAAGGCAGACCCATGGATGGGATCGGCGAAGGGGAGTGGGGAAATTGAATCTGGTGGATTGGTATAGATGGGAGAGCGGAGGTGGGAAGGACGCCTGGCAGAAACAGCGTCGTCTTGCTGATCCCTGGCGGCCCATAGGGGGAACGAGCCTCCATGGCCGCCATGCGCGTCGAGAGGCTGGCGACAGATTGCACCAATTCTGTCATGACCTTGACCACAGGATCAGTCACCGAGGTCGACGGGGCAGTCGTCACCGGTTGGTGCGAATCACCGTCATCGGAACCTGGCATCTCTGATACCAGATTGGTAGGACTTATCTTCCGAGGGCGTAGATGGTAGGGATGAGGGGCTTGCTGTCGGCGGTTGGTGCGCCGGCGGCGTGTGGGTGCCGTGATGGCGGGTGTGCGGAAGAGAGAGACGGCTGTTAGGGAAAACCCTGGGCAACAAGGCTGTTGCTAGGCTTGCTTTATTTCCTGACCCTTATGGGGTATCTATAATCCTAATACGATCTAATCTGATCTCTATCTTTAGAAATAGAATAACTAATTTAAAGGAATAAATCTAGCCTCTAATTGGGCCTCTAGTTGGGTCTGCACCTCTCATAGTGGAGGCCGGTCCTAACACAAGACGCTGAGTTGCATTAACTAAATACTGAAATTTGATTCTTTCTCAGATCATGTACATGGATCAATGCTATGCTCAGTTCGAGATCTTTTGGCAACAATGTGTATACTAAACTCATAACATCGGCCTGTCATGGAGATTCCTGTCTTTGTCAGCACTGTGTGATCGAACAACATGCTCCAGTGTAACGAGA
Source organism: Zizania latifolia (assembly GCA_000418225.1). NCBI lineage: Eukaryota > Viridiplantae > Streptophyta > Magnoliopsida > Poales > Poaceae > Zizania > Zizania latifolia. Next base: position 486,816 of record KE372503.1, on the reverse strand, counting down.
ACACTTCAGGTGGATTCTTTCTTAGCAGAAAATGGACAAAACCTTTCTACAGGTAATAAAAGTATGTATCCTGTTGGTCAAGGACCTTTGTCGCTACAATATGGTGGATGTGAGAAAAAGTTAGAGTGTGCACGGATTCAGCTACTAGAGCAATCTGATCAGTCAAAAATCGGCACCAGTGACCTCAACTCGTGTCATGCTAATCTAGCCCACCAAACAGCAGTGACCTCAACTCGTGTCATGCAAATCTAGCCCACCAAACAGCATTGAGCTCGCACGGGTGAGGGGGTGAGGGCGGTGATGCATGTGTTAAACCCTTAAGGGTCTGATTGGTTACTCGCATGTCTTCAACCTGGTCTACCTAATCCGTATCTGTCATCCTAGCTACCCTTGGCCTGGATAGGGTGAAGTAATTGGTTCTATTTAGTTATATGTATGAGTGATTCTAGATGAGCTGAGATGCTGTTTGATTGGTTATATCTCTTAACGCTGTATCTTGTAGATGTTGTTTGATTGTATATACATGAATCATCCAAATGAAAAAATTTCTAAGTCCTAACCATATGCATGTATAAAAGTAAAACCACCTCCTAGATCTAAAATAATCAATATTGCATAAAGTATAAAATACTATTGTCACTTCATCATTCCTTCAAAATATACACCTTCCAACTTCTATCAAACCAAATTTTCTCTTAGATTTATAGTCAAGTGTTTGCCTAAGCAGTCAAACTCCTGGACATATTCACAGTGATAAATACATTCACAACCAATGGTTTTTACATGATCTAAATAACACCAAGCTTTGATCTTGACGAAGCGAACGACACAAAGCTAATTGATTGATTAAGTTCTCCCATATCCTCATTTCCAGTTCTGCCCTCTCCCAATCTCCCCCAAGACAGAACAAGAGAGATACACAAAACAAAGTTGACAAAGACATTACTTCGCCAAGAACATCACCACTCACTTCCTGGGAGATCCTCTTGTCATAAAATGACCGGCTGCACAAATGATAGGAAATAACAAGTTACATATTATAACAGAAGTCCCTAAACAAAAATAACACACAAAGTGTCCAAAGATAATTAACATTGTTCTGCTTTCACCTCCAGCTAAATAAGAATTGACACTTTCTTTAGGCCTGAGTGAGTACAATGTAATGTTTCCAATTCACAGGATTGAACATTCAAAAGTCAAAACAGATAAAGAAAGAAATCAAAGGTAGCTATGTATTCCATATCCCCATTCCGTCATGCTTTCCACAATTCCACCGATAAAACTTCCAGACTTATTTCATTTCAAGATTTCCTAAATCAGAGCTAATATCCTCAATAGCAGTAACAATTCACCCAACGAAGCGTTCACCACGCCGCACAATGGATTAACAGGAACACAATTGAGAACAAACCGGGATTGAGAGAGAGCACACACAGCTTCTAGTCTCGTCGATCTCGAGCTTCTTCTAGAACCCGGTGGTTGGGATGGCGATGTTGAACTGCAGGAGACAACGCAAACATCAAGCGACATAATCAGAACAAATCACACCCCCAAGAAACAGTCAAATCGATCGGAAGGACCAGACGGGGGAGAAATGGGTACCTTCATGGTGGCGTCGTGGTGGGAGCTCGAGGTGGCTGATGGTGCCCAGGCTCTAGGCGGCGGCGGCTCTAGCTAGGGCTAGAGTTCTCGGTGGAGATAGTGCTCTTGAAATGGGCGAGGCGGACGGGGAGCGCTACTGGCGACAGAGCACTGCCGGTGATGGGCCAGGGACGCTGACAGCGCAAGGGAGGAAACCCTAGCTTTTTCCCAGAGGAAGTGAAATGACGATGGGGTGTTGGGGGTACAGCGCGCTGCACACGCGAGTGCAGGGCGCGCGCCGGGTGCAGTGTCACTGCATCCACTCAGCCTGGCCGCGCAGAAATGCTCACCCCCCGTTTCTCCTCAGCCTGGCTCGGGGAGTGATTTTGCATCTGTTCAGACTGGCTCATGGACGGTACAGGCAACCGAATAGGCTAAAAATTACACGTGGAATGCGAGCATAAGTTGGTACAGGCAACTAAACAGGTCCTAATTGAATATCCGTTTCAAACGAGCAATTATAGAAAAATATCAAGTTACCTTAACCGGGGTTCTTTTCTTTTGTTTTGTCACATCAGTAGTGTCGTTGCTCTCGGTACTATCGTTGTTACGCTTGTACTGTGGTGCATTGCAAACACGATACGTTTCTAGGTCGGCATCCTCATTGAAAAACAACGTGCAGTCATTTGCACATGCATGGATTTTCTCTACTTTAAATCCTAACAGACAAACAATATTTTTGGCATGGTAAGTACTTTCAGGCAGAACATTTTCCGCCGGAAGTAAATCTTTTACAAATGCCAACAATTCGTTAAAACCCTTGTCGGACCAACCGTTGCTAACCTTTATTTGCATCAGTGTTAGCACCACATACAATTTATTATGTTTCTCTTTATAGTTCGAGTAAATTGGTGTCTTAGAGTCAGTTACCATGTGTTAGAACTTTTTATTTTATCTTCCACTAGTGAAGTCCCCATCACCATCACGTAACATTTGATCTATCTCTTCATCATTATTATCAATAAAGGTATCACCTATATCATGCTCGATTGTAGTATTATCGTACATGTCTTCTTAGACTATTGACTGTCCTTGGTGCATATCATCGTCAAGTTCACCGTGTTCTATCCAACGGATATATCCTACTTTGAAACCTCTAAGAATCAAATGTGCACAGATTTGGTCCACATTTAAAAAATATTTCTCATTTTTGCAATCGACACAGGAACAACATATGTATTGATTGACACTATCTTTATTTGTATTCCTATAAGATAAAACACTTCGTACAAAAGCTTCGACACCATTAATAAACTTGGGCTCATGATCATTGTACATCCATGAGCAGTCCACCGATATAACAGTATAATTAATCTCACATAATTAACTTGCATATACATAAAACTGCTAATATTTAAGAAAGATTGATAATAATAATTTAATTACCTCACATCTTGATCCATCGTTGCTAATATTTAAGAAAGATTGATAATAATAATTTAATTACCTCACATCTTGATCCATCGTTGTTTGCCAGTACTTGTTTCGATCTAGAGAATCAAACATTCCATTCCTACAATATATTAATTAATTAGTCTAGTATTTTAATTTTTGATTTTGAAAATATACACATCACTCATATTACACTGTGAGGAATTTATGAAATGTGGATAGAACATGATTTTGCTTTGGAATCCATCAATCTTTGTTGTCACAACTACGAGGAGGTACTTAACTCTTTGTCGTGCAATTTTTTTTATAATTTTACTTCTTATATAAAAAAGTGGCTCCAATCATGTCGTTTCTATAAGGATATATATGTAAAAAGAAAGTTGACACTTTCCTAAAAAGGTTATTCATAGTTGTTATCATATAATTTCTAATACATTTGTGCAAGAATGCAGCTATGAAAATATATGTATTATCAATAGCTCGTGCGAACTCACATGTCAAAGATTAGTATGCTTAATGAGCTTCATCAACCTCAGAACATAGATACTAACATTTTGACAAAAACTACCAATGTAGAGCTATATAAGCAATGTGTAATATTACAATCAATTTATCACAAAGTAGAGCTATAATGATTATCCATGAAGAGCAAATTAACACAAACAATCGAATGAGCTATGACATTTAAGTACATTCAATTCATTGTATCTACAATCCATGAAGAACAATTAATATGTAGAAACACTAAATCAACACTCCATGAAGAGCAATGCTAAGAACAAAACAAATACCAAAACAAATAAAAGATTATATCTGTTAACGGCAAAATTTGGTAAGGCCCAAGCCCAACACTGTTTCGGCACGGTCAATGAAAATCAAGGAGTCCGGTTAAAGCACGGTCAATGAAGACCGTCCGCAATGCGCATGTGTGGCCGGATAAAGATACAAAGAAGCCGATAACAAGAGAGGATAGATTTTGCTATGGAGATAAAGATGGAATCGGTTGCAGTTGTATCCACGTATGACGGTAAGTCTCTGGACTATAAATACGTAACTTTTAGACCTAGTTTAGAGGCAATCAACAGATCAACAAACAACTCTCGGCGCATCGCCAAACTTGCCACCGGCGAGTTCTTGCTCTCTCGCTGGGCTACATCGTTTCGATCTCCGGTGAGAGGTAAGTTTCGCTAAACATGTATCGATTAGTAAATCTAAGGCTTCATCAGTTAGGTCCGACATTTTAGTCTATGTATTGATCATGCTATATCAGGTAGCTTTACATATACAAAACATGTTTCTATATACAAGAAGGAAAAAATATTGATGTTTGGAGTTCTTAAAGTTTGACTTGAAACTTGTCCAAAGCAACATGTTTTCAAAACCAGATGGAGTATTGTTAAAAGGTTATGTCGCCTAGTGATTTACTGTTCCCTATGCACTTCATATGTTATTTCCATTCGTCGTACCACATTCATGATGCGATGTACTTTACACTAACATCCTGACTATGTCTTATTCTATTTAGCTAGACGGCTTCCTCCTCTACTAATCATAGGGGGACCGAACATCTGGACTAGAGAAGAGATCCTTTCACATGTCTCATCCCTCTGTGAACCGACTAGCCTTTATGGTACTGTGGGGATCGGTGCCAACTAGAGACTGTAAAACGGCATGACATTCATGGAAGGAGGTACTTTCTTTGCCCCAATGTTAAGATGGAGTTGTGGTACCACTCGTACAGAAGGAAATGTGGCTTCATTGAGTGGGTAGATATAGAGAACCCGGTCTGAAATGGACTTTGGTTCTCGCCTAGTGAAACAAACGTAATGTACGCTAGAAGGAAGGCAAAGTATGAACATCGTGCCCAGTCCGAGCAAGATGATTGGAGAATCAATCCTATCAGAGTGCCATCGTGGCTTCAATGGCCTAAATGTCACTCTAGAGACCACTGCCAGGCAATGACCGTAATGTCAGGATGAGCTGCTGGCAGAAGATACTTTATATGTCCTAACATCGATGATGACTTGGTGGTGAGCACAAGAAGAAAAAATTAGTTCCTCTGTCCATTGTTTACTAACTTCGGTATAAATAACTATAGTTATTTGGCCATGCAGGGTAATCCAAGAAAGTGTGTATTCACCAAATGGATCGATAATTCAAGGCTATAATCCATCAGAGGGCCTATAAAAGAAGCCGAGACAACAGAGGAGTACATGTGAAGGAAGGAAGAGCATCGGATAAAGGTGGAGCATGCCAGCTTAAGTTAGATTACAAATCCTCTAGGAATCCCCAAGTAGGACCAAGGACCTACGTGCGCCTGTGGTAGTCTTTGTATGCTAACGACCACGCTGGAAGGGGAAACAAGGAGAATGAGAGAATTCGTGTGCCCTATCCTAGATGAAGACTTCGTGGTAAGGATCACAACCAACTCACAGCTTATTTTCGAATAATTTTTTAGTGTACCACTTACCTTCCTGTCTATTTTGGTAGTATAATGTAAGGAGATGCGTATTCCATCGATGGGTAGATATAGCATCGCCTATGTATGAGTATGGTTGGATAACAGAGACGAAAAGTCAATCAGAGTATGAAACGAGGAAGAGGGAAGCTGATGCGCGAGCAAGGAGTGCAAGATTTGATGAACATGAGAGGCAACAAAGAGAATACAATAGGCAATGAGAGCTCAGGCACAGAGAGGAAAGATGACATGCTAAGGAAGAGAGATTGCAATGAGCGAGGGAAGAAAGGCAATAAACCAGACGAGATGGGAGAAATTTGTAGGGCCTGATGCCTATACTACGAGTATGTCAACTGTTGTATGTTAAATTAGTGTTTGGTCCTATTGTCTATTGAATTACTTTGTGCATGAACATTCTTGAGGAGGAATCGATCTTCTACATGGTATACTTTTTGAGCATTAAAAAAATCGATCTTTGTAAAAATATCCTTCAAACATAGCATTGGTCTTCTGAAAATTTCTCGTGGAACAGGCCCGGATGATCCGGTTAAATTTAGATGTTCCGGGTCTAGCAGAAATATCAGCAAGTCTAGGGTCCAGAAGTTTGAGATCAAACCAAAACTTCCGGTTCAATATCTGTCAGCAGATGGCATGCTGACACAGTAATAGTGCTCTGTCGGTAGACCATCCACTGATAGAGGCCATTTTTGTCAGCGTGGCTGCTGATAGGGCCTCTGTCAGTAAACCATCTATCGACAGAGGTTCTATCGATAGATGGTCAGACCATATACCGACAATAGGCTATTTTTGCAATTTTTGAAAAACGCATACCAGAAATTTAATTTTGAATAAAAAATATATTATTTAAAAAAATTCCATTTCACCACCATTCAGTGAGCACCTTTCCTTTCCATTGTAATCCATGTTCTTTCTCGTTAAGGGATCTTTGGTAACCCGAGATCCACCCGGGATCCTAGCCCATTCCCTGGGAATTTAGCCCATGAGAGAAAAATCGGTGATTTATCTAGACATTTGGAAGCCCACCTGGCTCGATCCACGGAGATAACCTCTCCCCTCGTCACTTCCATCTCGCTCTCTTTCTCCCTCGTCTCACTCACGTGTGTGGTGGCGAGCGGCGACGCCTCCTCCGCCGTCTCCTCTAGCCGCTAGTGCCTCCTCTGTCATCTCCTCAAGCCGTCGGTGCCTCCCAAGTCCACGCCGCTGTGATTTCTCTCTTATTTGATAATCGCGGTGCCTAGGGTTTCATCCTCCACCAGTGACCTAAGTCAGCTTAGGTTTTTGGCATCGTCATCATCATCATTTGCTGGGTTCAGAAAGGTCAGTGAGCCAATCCATCTCTGAACTTCTTTTCCCTTAGCTTTGCAGAGCACGCAGAGGGGGCTAGGGTTTAGGGGTGTCCGAGCCAAGCTGCTATGCCAGGATAAGAGAATGGGGATTTAGAAGATGTTGCTGCTAAGATATTGGATATGCAGGTATTGTTAGTTGCTACCATTAGGTCTTGCTCACTTCTTTAGAACAGGGTGCAGTGTATTAGTTCCTGCCATTAGACTATTTACTATGAAAATTGCAGTTTTAGTGATATGGAAGTTAGGAGTAAAATCAAGTTCAGTTCTAGCAAGTGTTGATGCAAAAATCGCAGGTATTCCTGCGTCTTCATAACCGAAGGCCTGTGAGTGTCTGCTTAGCTCCAATACATGTCCTAAATAACCTGGAGGTGTCAGTAGGTGTGCTAGTCAATTTAACCTTGCAATTGATAAAGAAACAAATGTGAGGTATCCTAACGCTATCGGCGATAGCCTATCGGCATCGGCAACGATAGCACACACGAGAATCTTGATGCATCATTAAAAGCGTAATAAACCCTATCAACTGGCTCTAGCACTGCTACTCTAAGCTTTCAATCTCTATAGTTCAAACTAAACCAATGCAGCATAAAGACAGGTTACTGAGGACATAACGAACAAAACGAAACCGATTAACAGAGTGACAGGTAATTCATCAGCTAAAACTCTAATGAACGTCGTTTTAACAAATCGAGCCAGATCGTCCCGTATGTAATCCCATCAATGCCACAGATTGGACTCAACCGAAATAGCGTGCCGTTGACGATCGACATATGATCTAATCTAGTATGATGAGTTAAACCACCGTGATTGGCAAACACAGAGATCCAATCAATAAGACATAGTACGAAAAGATGAATCAATGCATTAAACCAATAACTAGCAAACCTACTCCATCTGATCACAGTATCGGACTCAACCGAGAAAGCCATGAGTACACGAATCAATTTGCCAAATAGACTATCCCCATCAGAGTTAGAGATTAGACTCAACTGATGCAGCCATAACTTCGGTGGGGAATCGCCATAATGCTACGTACCTAAAGTTAGCGATGCGCTGAAGGATTTGATTGACTGAGTTCTGTGTTTCAATGACCATGGGCTTACATATTTATAGCCGGATGGACACGTTATCTACGGATAACAGTGAATCCTAACGGACTCATTTATTTGCTAACTAAATAAAAACTTAATCATGAAGTATCATCCTACGCCATGCACGGCCCATCCCCGCCTGCCAATTCTTTATTAGCAGCCCATCGGCTCTTGCTAACTGGCTCTTGCTTACTGTCTCGCCAAGCCTTTCTAACCGGAACTTATGAAAATAACCTTCTATATCGAATTTATTTTGACCCGGAACTTCCGATCTAACCGGAACTTCCGGTTCATCCAGGCAGGCCCGGAACTTCCAGTCCAACCGAAACTTCTGGCTCCTCCAGAAACCGAAACTAGGGCTGGCCCAGAACTTCCGGTCTAATCGGAACTTCTGGATGCTCTGGAACCCGGAACTACCGGCCCTCAGCCAGAACTTCCGGTTCCCCTAGAATTCTCTTGGGCACAATTCCATCAATCTCCCATTTGCACAAGAGCCAATTCTTACAAGCTTTAAAATCCAATCCCCTTAAGCGTGTGACCCGATAGGTTGATATGCAAACGGCCACTACCCGAAAACCCTTTCCGAATCGCCGATCAATAGCGGTACCTAGCAGCACATATTGACCCCCGAAAGTATACAAAGTTAAAATCATACTTTCTGAACCTTGATATACTCACGCACCAATCCCTTTACCACACGACATCAGTCAAGCTCAAGGCGAGATTCATGCCACCCTTGTTGATAGCTCGACACTTCATCGATCAAGTAGTGGATTCAATCATGATCAACTCTTTGATCATAGTGGCATGGCCATGCACTTTCTAATCCAACTACCTTGAGGGGCCAGAGACGTCTCTCCCGTTATGTTGGAGGGGTAAATTCCATCTTGACCGCTCACATCCCACGACATGTTTCGTGACACACCCAAAAGCAAACCTTTATAACTACTCTATTACGGAATAGCGTTTGGAAGCCCCTAAGTGTGCTACTACACATTCTAGAATCAATGACGATCTCAGGTCTAAGGATTCTGCAGGTACACCATTTGAGATGACAACTGATGGCACATATTAAAATAACAATCCCAGCAGTATCTCAAAGTGGGTCTATCCAACTCCATGTTCACTAACATGTGTCGACATCACTGATTCGACATCTCTATGTCTATGATCTGTGAAACATGATCATCAATCAGACAGTTGTGCTAATCTATAAATCACCATAGTCCCACATGATGATCTCAGATCAGAGATCATTTAGAATAACATCGTAACACAAAGAGTCTCACAAATAAGTCATCAACTTGCTGATCAATGTAAAATATATTTATTTAAGGAACAAAATAACCAATTATCTAAATATACATCAGCATAAACAAGAATGACTTATTCTCACATCCACTCGACTCACTCACATAAGTATCTAATACCCATAGAGCTCAAGTGTGCCTCATGCTTGGGCTGTGAGAGAGGCTTCGTCAACGGATCGGCTATGTTCAAATCCGTGTGCACCTTGCATATCTTCACATCACCTCTATCTATAATCTCACGGATCAGGTGATAATGCCGCAGTATGTGCTTGGACTTCTGATACGACCTAGTCTCCTTGGCTTGCGTAATGGTACCACTATTATCACAATAGAGGTCCACTGGACTGTACGCACTAGGGACAACACCTAGCTCAGAAACAAACTTTCTGATCCAAACTACCTCCTTCGTAGCTTCCGAAGCTGCAATATACTCAGCTTCTGTCGTTGAATCTGCAACCGTTTCTTACTTGGAACTCTTCCAACTCACCGCGCCTCCATTGAGGCAGAACACAAATCCAGACTGCGATCGTGAATCATCCTTGTCGGTTTGGAAACTAGCATCGGTGTAATCATTTACAACGAGCTCCTCCTCATCTCCATAAACCAGAAACATATCCTCAGTTATTCTCAAGTACTTAAGGATACTCTTTACCACCGCCCAGTGACTTTCACCCGGGTTTGACTGATATTTGCTCGTAACACTTAGATCATAAGAAACATCTGGGCGTGTACAAAGCATGGCATACATGATAGATCTAATTGCGGAGGCATACGTGATCGCACTCATCTTCTTTAGCTTATCAGGTGTCGAAGGATACTGACTCTTGCTGGGAGAAATACCATGTGACATTGGCAGGAAACCTTTCTTGGAATTCTACATATTGAACCGTTTCAATACCTTGTCAATGTACATACTTTGGCTTAATCCAATTAACCTTCTCGATCTATCTCTATAGATCTTTATGCCCAAGATGATCCAGATAGACTTTAGCATAGTGACGGGTGAAAACGTTTCGTCATAATCAACACCTTGAATCTGCCTGAAACCTTTCACTACCAATCGTGCCTTATAGATGTGAACATTTCCATCAACGTCTATCTTTTTCTTAAAAATCTATTTACACTCGATAGTTTTTACACCATTAGGTGGATCGACCAAGTTCTAAACTTGATTCTCTCGCATAGATTCTAACTCGGATCTATGGCTCCAAGCCATTTCTCAGAGTCTGGTTCTATCACCACTTTCGAATAGGTCTTAGGTTCATCATTGTCCAACAATAATATGTCGCGCTGTCCAGTGGTCAAAAACGCTAACCGCTCGGGCGCACGACTCAATCTCTCCGACCGACGTGGGGCTGGTGTCTCGACAACAGGCTCTGCAACATCTTGCATGTCAAGGTCCGGTTCAGTAGGAGCTAAAACACTTTCTAGTGGTTCTCGAACCTCTTCAAGTCGCACCGTGCTTCCACTAACCCCTTTCGAGAGAAACTCTTTCTCAAGAAAAACACCATTCTGGACGACAAATACTTTGCCCTCTTCCTGGTTATAAAAGTAATATCCTTTGGTTTCCCTAGGATACCCCACAAAGAAGCATTTATCAGATTTGGGAGTGAGCTTATCAGACGTCAAACGCTTTACATAGGCCTCACAACCCCAGATCTTTAGAGAAGACAACCTGGGACGCTTCCCAGTCCATATCTCATATGGTGTCCTCTCTACAGATTTAGAGAGAACTCTGTTTAGTGTGAAATCAGCAGTTTCTAAAGCCAATCCCTAAAAAGACAATGGAAGATCAGTTTGATTCATCATTGACCAGACCATGTCCAACAAAGTTCGGTTCCTCCGCTCGGACACTCTATTCCACTGAGGTGTACTGGGTGGAGTCAGCTGTGAAACAATTCTACACTGCTTCAGATGATCATTAAACTCATGGCTCAAATATTCACCTCCACGATCCGATCGTAGAAATTTGATTGTCTTGCCTGTATGATTTTGTACCTCATTCTGGAACTTCTTGAGCTTTTCAAAGGATTTCGACTTATGCCTCATCAAGTAGACGTAACCATATCTACTAAAGTCATTGGTAAAAGTTATGAAGTACTGAAAACCACCTCTGGCTGTAGAACTCATTGGTCCACATACATCAATATGTACAATGGCCAATAGCTCGTTTGCCCTCTCACTTTGACCAGTGAAAGGCACCTTAGTCATCTTGCCAAGTGAACAAGACTTACATGTGTCAAACGATTCAAAATCAAATGACTCCAAAAGCCTATTTCTATGGAGCTTCTGCATGCGATTCTCATTTATATGACCCAAACGACAATGATAGACATAAGTAGGATTCAAATTATTGAGTCTCGGTTTCTTCATATTAATGTTATAAACATGTGTATCCTTAAGATTCAGAATATATAAGCCATTCAACAATGGACAAACACCCTAGAGCATACCATTCGAAAATATCGAACAACACTTGTTCTTTTTTACGAATTCAAAACCGTCTTCCTCTAAACATGTCGAAGAGATAATGTTTCTGCCCAAGGTGGGAATAAAATAACAATTATTTAACTCCAAAACTAATCCTGAGGATAGCGATAAAGAATAAATGCCGACATCCAACATAGCAACTTTTGTACCATTGCCGACGCGAACATCCAATTTGCCTCTTGCGCACTTCCTAGTCCTTTTTAGCCCCTGCAACGATTTACAAGTGTGAATCATTGATCTGTTATCAAATACCCATGAATCACTTGGATAAGTAGCAAGATAAATTTCAATAACATTTATACCTGAAGCGGAAGTCACACTTCCCTTCTTTTTCTTTTGTTATTCTAAGTATAACTTGCAATTCCTTCGCCAATGGCTAGGCTTATGGCAGTTGTGGCAAATGTTAGAGCTTGCAGGGCCCGACTTGGACTTTCCAGCCGAATTAGACTTAGAGCTCGAGATCGCATCTGGAGCTTTAGCCTTTCCCTTACGCTTTCTCTTCTTACTCTCCTTTTGAACCATCATCACATGACTAGGATTTTTCTTAAGGCTTTCCTCAGCTGTCTTGAGCATCCTATGCAATTCAGCCAAGGTTTTCTTCATGCCATTCATATGATAATTCATGATGAATGGCTCGAAGCCTATAGGGAGCGACTGAAGAATCACATATGTGGCCAAATCTTTATCAAGTTTAGAGCCAAGCTTCTTTAGGTTCTCAACGTAACCAATGATCTTGATCACATGAGGACTCACTGGACTGCCTTCTGCCAACCTGCACGCAAATAAGGACTTTGAGACATTATACCTCTCAGTCCGTGCTTGGTTCTCAAACATGCCCTTTAGCCCTACGATCATATCGTAGGCATCCCTGTCCTCATATTGCTTCTGAAGCTCAGAAGAATGCAGGCAAGCATGAGACAGTTGACATCAATTAAATCACTGGTGAACTTCTCATAAGCCCGCCTTTAAGCAATTGGTGTATTATCCGTTGGTTCATCGAGGTGGGGTTTTTCTAAAATGTAATCCTTATTCTCCTGTTTGAGAACGATTCTTAAATTCCTATACCAGTCTATAAAATTTGTTCCAGACAGTTTCTTCCTTTCAAGGATAGGTCGCAGATTAAAAATGAAAGTATTCTTTGCAACAGGTGCCATGATCTACAATAACAATGTAAGGTTTAGCACTACGCATCAAATAAAAGATATACCACAATATGTAAAATGATCGCTTTCCCTTTAATGACACATTGTGGGACAAGATCCATACTTATCTAACTCCTAGCGAGCTTTGGCATCACTGTTAGAAGATTAGTGACATAGGTAAGCAACACTTTGCTAATCACATCTCTATATGACTCTTGTTCATTGGGGTAGCATCCAATGCCCGACTCCCAGCTCCATGCCCCAAAGCCCAAAACCGTTTTGATAGCTTTGTTAAGCAAATCAATACTATGCATGTGGTGTCCGACATCCACCCTAACTGGTCAAGATAAAAGACGGCACCCTACTTTGGCAGACCCACCATCGATGATCGAGAACCTTAGTAGGTGCAGCTATTGGAAAGAGCATCAATACTTAATTTTTCTGAGGAAAACTATTCTAACATGGTAATGATGCCTACCGCACACAAAACATGAAAGAATAGTATGACAGGAACATAAGTAAACATCACAGACAATCATATTAACTGTGACATAGTATGGCCCTCTCGCATGGTTCCTGTCCTTCGGGTAATCATGCTTCAGGCCTCCATAAACTTGTATCAGCCTATTGCATCTAATAGCACTATACTAATTACATGAGCAGAAGCATCATATGTCAACGCGCAGGTCGTACAACATTTGAACAGCCTTGCGCTGTAATCAACCATGACACGCAGGCCATGTTATTACAAACGAGTATCATATACTTTGCAAGGCCATACCAGTCACAACATTCCCTGCAAAAATAAGTTAGGCGGAATCTAGACGTGACTGAACTAAACCCAAAACTTCCGGCTCACAGGACCGGAACTTCCGGTCGAAGGGCCCGGAACTTCCGACTCAGGGCCGGAACTTCCAAAATCAACCTTCTGACTCGAATTTATTTTGGCCCGGAAGTTCCGAGTCACACCCGCAACTTCTGAAAATAACCTTATGTATGGAATTTATTTCTATCCAGAACTTCCGGTCCAACCGGAACTTCTGGACCCGGAACTTCCGAAAATAACATTCTGTATCAAAAATTATTTCGGCCCGGAACTTCCGGTCCAACCAGAACTTCCGGAAAATCCGATGACAAAAACAATAGATCCAATTTATTTCCATCACATATCACCATATGTGATTGATCCAGATCAAACACTACGCACGTAGGCTCTGATACCACTGTTGGGTTATGGGGAGGCTACGCTAGCGCTTAATTTTAAAAATTTACCCCGTTAGCCCAGGAACCATGCGTGTAATGGGATCATGTATCGTTACCTTGAGCCTCGAGACACGCTCGGGCAGTGGAAGTAGAGTCGATGAAGCGCGTCCTCGAGCTGCTCCTCCCGACTCCGTTCATTCGACGGTGATCCGGCAATGAAGACGGCGCGATCCTATGATCCGGCGATCTCCACGGGAAGAAGACGTGCACCACTATTGGAGTAGTGCCTCCACGGTATCCACACCTCCGGGGACAGGATCACCTCGCGCCGGCGTGCTAGCACCACTCGCGAGATTCGGAGAGATCGCTACAGTCGGAGTAGCAAGGAGAGAGGTGGCGGCTAGGGCTCTCAACTAGGAGCAACAGCAATAACCTTTTTGTGCTAGCCCCTCCTCTCTTTATATAGTGCCCTGTCATGGGCCTTTAATCTGTATTAAAGTCCAACAGATCTAATCTGTTCGTCTGGACCGAAACTTCCGGTTCTAACGGGAACTTCCAAAAATAACCTTCTATATCGAATTTATTTTGACCCGGAACTTTCGGTCTAACCAGAACTTCCGGTTTGTCCAAGCAGGCCCAGAACTTCTGGTCCAACCGGAACTTTCGGCTCCTCCAGAAACCAAAACTGGGTTGGCCCAGAACTTTCGGTCTAACCGGAACTTCTGGATGCTCCAGAACCCGAAACTTCCGGCCCTCAGCCAGAACTTCCGGTTCCCCCAAAATTCTCTTGGGCACAATTCCATCAACCATGACCCGAATCACCTCAACTTCTATCTTGGTTATGACAACAATTCTAGCGATTCCCTACTAGCCGTGATTGCCTCATCTATGCGCCGATACCCTTAGGTAACTCGTTGCTGTTTATTCCTCTTCGAATTTCTATCGGCTTACTCCGTGCCTTCTATAGGAATCCCAAATATCAGATAGAGCCCTTTCTTCCCAAGACTCCATGACAAGTGACCTATCGGCTTTGCTCGATCACCTCCATTGCCCGATTGGCATCTTCTTTCAAGACATCAAGGCAACGTGATCCCGTCTTCAGAATGTGATCGATCGGCTTCCGCAAGACCTAGTCGATGTCCTCCTGCGGGCATACTCTCGTGAGCACCAATCAGCTTACCTCACTACATATGCAGAACTTGCCGATCGTGGAATGCAAAGGGTTTACCAGCAAAGGTTTGAGTTAGCCGATGCGAGGGTGCGAGAGGCCAACCGCCACCTTCAATTTCTGCTCAAGCTTGCTGTCGAAGACCAAGCATACTTAGATAAGCTAATACTAGAAGAAGATCACCTTCTTTGGGAAATACGAGTCTGGACCGACCAACTAAATTGGCTTCGCACCTGCATAACAAATCAGTAGCAGTTTTTGAGCAACCTGCCGATTAAAATCACCCTCAGGAAGGCCAAGCTGATTAAGTTAACCGAAGAGCGTGCTCAGAAGCAGCAAGCCCTTTGGCCAATCATTTGCAGTGATGAGGATGTGACCAACACCATCATGTCCTTTGAGAAGACTCAAGCCGATGCCATCCTTAGCTTGCAACGCTTTTTAAACATATTGTGATTGCTTCATTCGCCATCAGCTTTTGTACTGCTCTTCTTTTGTAAATAATGAAATGTCCTTTGGTGAATTTGCATTTAGTGAAGTCTTGTAACAACCACTTCCTTTCTTCCGATGAGCCTTTGCGTAACGACTTAAATTATTTGGTCGAACGAATCCCCTAATCAGCCTTCTAGAGCTGTTGACTGGTCGCCCTCCTGCTTAGGCCGCAACGCATTTAGCAAAACATCGACAATCTTGAAAATTTCACCTTCGAACTTCAAACTATTGAAATGGAAGGACTCTGAATCTATCGGCTCATATTCATCGGCTTCAAATAAGGGCGATGCCTCCCAAGTCGGTTTAGCAAGACTCTGAAAATTTTGAAAATTTCGCCCCCAAACCTCTAACTTTGAATCCATCGACCTTATCGGCCTTCATGCTCATTGGCTTTGATCAGGCACGATACCCCCTGAGTCGGTTGTTATTTAACGAACTTTGATCATCTCTCATGAATAAGTGCATGTCGGTTGGAGTGTCTCTGTATCGGCGCACCGTATGCCCCCCGAGTTCGGGACGTGTGTGGGCGCGTTTCAAATTCCACCTAGAATATCACAACCGTCATATCGCCTTAATGTTGTATTCGAGGATCTAACCGTTATGATTCTCTCCCCTATAAAGCCTGACGCTTTCTTCTTCCTTTACACGCTCACTGCTTCTCCTTCCTTTGAAATACCCTTAGGATTTTCCGCCGTCGCCGGTCAAGCCTCACCGCCGTTCTTGCTTTCCCGTCGCCGCTTGTTCCCATCGACCATGGCCTCCTCATTTTTCATTCCTGATGTACTTCTCTTTTTCTGTTTTGATCTATATTTTATTCCTTTCTTTTGGGCATTCTTTTTATCCATCTTTTACCTTTCTTTGTAGAACTTGAAAAGCTAGATCTTAATTCCCTTTACCAAATACCCTAATCGCTTCTTTCTTGGTCCTTATGGAGAAGAAGACATGTTGTATTTGATAAATGCTGAGACCAACAGGATCCCGTTCAAACAATCTGGCATGCAGAACAAAGATTGGTCTTCGGCGTTCCTCTCTTGGGCCAACCCTATTGATGGATGGTGAGATTGGTATGTGAGGGTTGCGTCGGCAAAGAGCGCAGATTGGCAGTTGAACAACATCGGCTACTATATTGGACTTACCATGGCCAAAACTGAGCGGAATTATACAATGCTCGCCATCACCTGCTACTTCTGGCTAGATACGACCAACGCCTTTATGTTTGCCCACGGGCTGATGTCCCCAACTCTTCTTGATATTTTGATGCTGACCGACCTCAATGTTGCGGACCCCTTGTGTGAGGTTGATTTCAGAGGAAAGCCGACGCATGATCTTGAGGTTAAGAAACCGGGTGGTTGGACCAACTATATGGCCACTTACAATCAGAAGACTGGTCCGGTTGAGGATAAGGAACATGTTGCTTTTTTGAATATGTGGCTAGAGCAATTCATTTTCTGTGACATCACCCTCGTCCCTACCAAGAATTGGCAAAACCTGGCCGAGCGCCTTGCCTAGAACGAGAAGCTACCGCTGGGCCGATTACTGCTGGGATCTTTTTATCATCTTCTACATCTTGTTTCGCAGTATCTTTAGGCTGGTATCCCCATTGCAAATATCGGTGGCCCCTGGTGGTTTGTTTAATTATGGCTCAATCTGTATATTTCCCCGGTGACCGAGCACCAGGACCTACTCAGCTATGAAATTGCCGATGTCTTCAACGAAGAAGATGGCCATACTCGCTGATGTGCTTCACTTGGCAAAGCCATAGCCACTTTTGCTAGGGAAGACTTGAAGCTGGATCTCTTCGCTAGATAGTTCGGTATCTTCTATTGTGGCCTCTCTAATGACGACATTGTTTGGTTCCCTTATGTAGATGCTGTGGATTTCTCCTGTCCTGATCAGTTCTGATTTGCTTCGCTTGGTTCTGATGATGCTATCAATGTTGTATATCGGGCCATCATCTCCCTTTCTATCTTGCCAATTGGTTTCTCCGGTGGCTGGGTGAAGCCTTCTTACGAGTTCTATCATCCGAGCATCTGTGCGTGCTAGCTTGGCCTGAGCCAATTGCCGATGAACCTTTTCTACATCGGCAAAGTAGAATTTCGAGGGACTCTATCTCTGTCTAAGTATGAGTCTCTTGTTAACCTGCCTTCCGCCATTCCTTTCGGTGACCTACGTAGTTGGTCGCTGAGCTCGTCCTAGAGCCAGTCGTTTACTCGCTTTTGGGATGAGCTAAAACTTCACCTATTTTCTAGGGGTGTCTCTTCTTACTATGCCCGAATTAATCCTGATTCCGGTGATGCTGCGGCTGAGGTATGTTTCCATTTCATTCATGTTCCTAATATTTCTGGTGGTTTCACCTGTAACTTTCTTTTGTTCCTTGATTAGGATCAAGATGCGACAGCGCCTGTTGTTAGCAATAGCAATAGGCTGATTGTGTACATGGTGTCATCATCGACTCCAAACTTAGGGGTAGGCGCACTGGGTCCATCTACTGTTGGTGGTGCTGGCCTTGCAGTATCTCGGACCACTGGCCCCATTCACCAGAAGCGTCCTACGACACTAGCGACAGTCAAGATCCTGGCCAGAAGGAAGAAGAAAGCTCCCACTGCTCCTCTTTCGGCTTATCCGGCTTCTTCTGCTCATGCTACCTCTGTAAGGATCTTCTTTACCTTGCCATGCCTCTCTATCTACATCTTGTTTTTTATTCTGTTGCTTGTTTTTTTAGTTCGAAGTGGCTAATCTCCCGGCTACTCCTTCTGCGGTCGTTGAGGTATCGGTGCCCCCGGTGCAGCCGGCATCTCCTTCACTGGTCCATCATGACCCTTCTGCTATTTTGCTAGCCGCTGATTTGGTGATAGCTTCCTCTAATATTGTTGTGGCCGGGGGTCAAGAGCCGACTCCTAATTTGACGGCTGATGTTGAGAATGGATCGACAAGAGAGGCCACCGCTCTTGATGCCGATGACCCGTTCCTGAGGAGTCATGGTATGAACCATGAGGTGATGAGTGCTTGTCAACCGGGTGATGAAGATTGGACGATGAGGATGATGGAGGAAAGGATGAGAAGACTCGACCGTGA
>KE372503.1:418482-442115 GCA_000418225.1 Zizania latifolia | reverse complement strand
CCCGCTTAGGCACGCCGCCTGTGCTCGCCCGCTCCAGCGCCGCCTGCCCGCCTGCTCAGGCTCTGCTCCAGGCGACGAAAGGCTAGATGAACAGGATGGGCAGGGTTTTGTTTGGGTATGTGAAGTATGGGCATAATGGTAAAATAACGTTAATCCGCCACGTGAACGCTGATATTGTAGGTAATTTGGCACGTCTAGGCTGCAAAGTAGCAAATAATTAGGTTTCCCATGTAAAAAGTGGCAAATAATTAATTGCAACGAAAACGATGCCATTTAAACAGGGGCCATTTTTTAAAGTGGTAAATAATTAAATTTCTCCCGAGAGGTGTGGCTGTTTTCCCCGAGGAAGCGGCGCGGATTGGACCAGAAAATTAGCCTAAAAATTTTTCTCCCGTGAGCTGAATTCTCGGAAAATAGGCGGAGATCCTGGGTGGATCCCAGGCTACCAAAAGAGACCTAAGTGATGGAACATGACCATGGTGTCTCGCCGGTTACATTTTCCTAGCTCGCTATCCGTGTCGTCGAGTTCGGCAAGACTCTGTTCCATCGTCGTCCCGCACCACCATCTCTCCCGCACCGTTCAAGGTATCGAACTTCTTCGATTCCTCGTAGCCGCAGAACTGTGGGTATTTACTTGTTGTGTTCCCTACCTTGCTAATGAAAGTGAGTCACCAGAACACGTCGGTGGCGAGAGCCAATTTTTTTGGTTCGTACCTCTCGTCGCTAGGCCAAACCGAAGCACGATTATCTAATCCGTGGCTAATTCTGGAAGCTTTAATCTGGTGAAAATGGCCGCTGATTTTTCCTTGCGCGTCATCTTTCTCACTTTGCTCCGGTGACCCGAGCGGGAAGAAGGACCTCCGATCTCCATGGAAGAAACCTCAAACCCCAATCCGAACCGTTGATCTATTTTGCTGTTTTGATGTTTCGAAGTTTCATGCTCATATTCTTAGTATCTTGGCTGAGCCAAAAGCGTGTATTCTCGGCCGTTGAAGATCATCTTCAACCTCCTGCCGTGAGGTTGTTTCTCTTGTGTTTCACTGCCATATGGAACCCACGTGCTAGCCTCGAATCACGCCGTTGAGAGGCTGCGTGCTGGGCCCTGCTTGGCCACAGGTTTCGTTCAGCGTTTAATGCTGCTAGCTCCTACGCATGCTGTCACCGAGTACCGGGCTCCAGGTGTTAGCCGGATCTGTGAGCTAACCCCTAGAATCGGTGCACGTAAGCCTGAGGAGCCATGGTGTATACCATGGGGATGATGAGTGATTGTCAATGGGGAAAGAAGATGAGAAGAGGAAAAGAGATGAAGAGACTTGACCGTGACGGAGTTCGCGTGCGACTCATGTACACGGATGGACGCTGGTCAGACAGAGGGGTCGCGAGGGCGTGCCAGTCCAATCCGGGTGCACGGAGCTGAAGCGGCAAGTGAAGAAACAGGATCCACCGTGGTGTTGGCGCGTGCGACTCAGGTACACGGACGACCGGTCGCCGGGCTGAAGAGCCGCGGGGTCAGATCGGGTCCAATCCGGGTGCACGGTCGAAGGCGGTGAACGCTTTGTCGGTTTCGGCTCAAAACCGTCACCCCCCAACGGAAAAGTGTGTTTACCGTCAAAGTTAGCAGTGTCGTGACGGCTACGAAAAGTAGCGGCACCGAATAATATCTGTAGGGTTATTTTACGTTTTTGCCCCGTGGGCCGGAGTCTGTACCGAGCCTTCGAGATGAGGGCATTTGTATCTTTTGTATTGAACCATGGTGACTATTTAAGGGCTAGCCATCCCTTGTAGTCACTTGAGCAATTTGAATCAAAGCAATATTCTGAAAATTGTCTCCACTTGTGTTTCCTTCTCCTCCAAGCCTCCCACCTTCTTCTTCCTCAAGCTCCACCTCTCTCCTCCTCCCCACCATGGCAACCTAGGGTTCCATCCCTCTTCGTCCACGGGCTAGAGCTGGCTTCCTAGGGCGTGTACCCTTCCTCCCTACCCTTCCTCTCCGCACGGATCGAAGGTTTGCACGGGTTTCGTCTTTTCGTTTGGGCGTACGGTGCATTTTCTTTTCGATCTTTTACTTGTGCTTTGGAGAGATTTGATGTGTTTCCAAGTGTCCTGTGTGTACCCAAAGATGTATTGATTGATTTGGAACACAAGGGAGGAGATTTCACGGCAAAAGGAGAGTTTCCCCGGTGAAAATCATGAAGAAATCACGATTTGAGCTGTTCTGTTTTTACTGTAGCAGCCGGAAGTTCCGGTTGTGCCGGAAGTTCCGGCTAGTCAGAATAGTTTGAAGCACGTATGCTCATCAACGACTACAGCGATTCGACCTCAGCATCCTCTACACCAAGCTTGCAGTAAAATCTTCTGAACCCTATATATTGTACTCAAATGTCATTCTGAGGTTATTACTGTAATCTAGGGTTTACTTATTGCTCACTAACACGTTACTTTTTCAAGTTGCACAATGAATGCTGTTCTTTATATTATTGTGTTTGTTTCGTGTTAGTATAGATCTTTGTTAGAGGTTCTGAGTAGAATACCTGTTGCTATTCTTGAAGAGTGCTTTTGAGGAGTGCCTGGTGTGATCTTTATCGCACAATCTTGTGCTGAGCTTTCTTAAGTCACTTGCAAGGCTGATATTCTCGTTGTTAGAAATTTTGGGGTAGTTGTATTTTACACTGCGTTTTAATTTGCGTCCATTCACCCCCCTCTGGTCGTCTTTTCGATCCTACAAAGCCCTTTGCATGCTGGTCACAGCCAGCTGCTATCTGGGCCGCACCAAAAGGGCGACCTGTTTTCTTTTTAGTCAACAGTGTAAAACCCAACAAGCCATATGAATAGTACACTCTGGAAACAATTTCTCTGTTAGGCTGGGCTTCCTGTGAATAGTAACCTATGACATTTTCCTGATTTATTTTCTGCAAACCAGAACCAGAAGCCCAAGAGTGCATTTTTGTTTTGCATTTTCAGGCGAAGTTGTTCTGGACCGACCCATTGAAACAGTCGAAACAGCACCATTTCTCTGTTTCCAGAAAAATCAGAAGCCCGTATGAACAGTTCCGTTTCTCTATTTTCAGCTAAAACTTTTCCTGTAGTTGGGCTGGCCTGCTGGGAACAGTGCCGAACAGTACTGATTCATCTTTTCCACAAAAATCTAACACTTCGAAATTCCGTAGAAATTTCATTCTAGCTCCGATCAACTACGTTCATGTTTCTAAATTTTTCTAAAATTCTAAAGTTTGTTTTGGCACTGTTAGAATTAAATTTGGATCTTTTCTTGGATGCTTTTATTTATTGCATGTGTATTCTCCGTATAGTCACCGACATCGAAGATCCACACAACAGCTTCACCGAAGACTCAGATTACCTACATGATCAAGGCAAGTCTCCTTCGATCATGCTTGCTCCTAATTTTGTCTAATTTAATTTTATACAGATGCATGTATACGACACACGCACATATACACTTGTTAATGACGATCGTCCGTGCGATTAAGTCAACTAAAACCTAAAAATTGATGCACTTAGTATCCATGATGTTGATTATCCTGTTATTCCTTGTAAATTTGAGATTGTTGTGCATTTATTCTATATTTATCTCTGAATGATGTAGACAATCAATTACATAGTTGCACAAATCAATCACATGCAAAATATAATAAACGTTGGGATGAAAATGGGTGTTTGCATAAC
The DNA here is from genome assembly GCA_000418225.1 of Zizania latifolia. NCBI lineage: Eukaryota > Viridiplantae > Streptophyta > Magnoliopsida > Poales > Poaceae > Zizania > Zizania latifolia. Next base: position 438,431 of record KE372503.1, on the reverse strand, counting down.
GTTTTGAAAAACGGTAACAAGTACCGATTGTGTTGAAAGTAAATAAAAATAAGTGTGTTTTGGTAAATTTGTTATGGGTTGTCGTCGCCTTGTGGCCTGACTTCAATTGGCTTATAATGATCGATTCCTTGGAGAATAACATCTCGCACACTATCGTGCAACCTTACGAGTATTATGCTCTGCCACTGGACAAGTACTTATAAAGCTTAGGATAGCTCGACTGCCGATGAATGTGGAATTGCTAGGATAGCTCGTGGTTTTTGCAAAGCCCTAAAAATGCAACGTGATTGTGTGATTGTGATAATGGAGTGAGAGGTTTTAGAGCACCCATGGGATTTCAGGGGAAATGTGTAATGCCCTAATTTTCGTCAGGCATTAAAAATAAAATAATAAAATTAATAAATGAATTTTAAGAATGATTCAGTGTAAAGCGATAAACAAGGAGTCTAAAATATAGACTTAAAAATTTCATTCGAAAAAACATCATAGCGGAAATATTTTTCTTAAAATTCTCCTTGCTCCAAATTGCGTCCAAAAATTTTCAAGAATTTTTGATGCAAAAAAATAATAAGATACAACTAATATTATTTCATCATAAGGTCTAACATAAATTAATAAAATACATTTCAATAGAATTGTTGTATGAATAAAATATATAAGAAATCATTTTAATTAAAAATAATGTAAAACCAAATAAAATTCAATTAGAGAAATTTCTAATAAATTTCTCCTACCTCAAAACAAATTTAGGTTTTGATTTTATTGAGGTTTTCCAACTAGAATAGCGAATAAACAATATTTCAGTAAATAGTTTTAATTGGGAAATTAATTAAAATATTTTCTCTTTCTGGCTGAATTTGAATCCTCGTCCTCGGCAATCTCTCTTTTTTCCCGTTGTAAATATCTGTTTCCACTCGCAAAGTCGAATTCCCCTTTTCAACCGTGTAGTTTAAATTCCGTGACAATCCCTTTGGAAATCCTCTTTTCCTTTGAAATCACGAAGTAAATTCATATGCGTGTTTTTGTGTTCGAAATCAGAATTTCAAATTTCTTCACAATTACGGAATTTCTCAAATTTTGAAATCAACGAATATTCTTTAGAATATTCATGATTCGTTTCTTTGAAATCTAAAACCCCTTGAAAATACCTCAATTTGTTCAAAAGTACAAATTTGAAATTTTGGAGAAAACATTTTTCTTCCTTTTCCCTTTCCTCTTTCCTTTCTTCTTCGTCCTGTTTTGCCTGCGCTGCCTGCTTCTTCCTTCCCAGCGCATTGTCCCACCTCCTCTCTCTCCCCTAGCACCCCCTCTCCTCCCTGCATTTCCTCCCTTAATCGCTGCATGCAGCCCTTTAATCGCCGTGCTAAATTGCTGCCATCAGTTTGCTGCACGCGCTGCCATTTTTTCTCCTTTAATCCCCGTGCTAATTTTTTCCATGCGCCAGTTATTCGCTGATTCGCTAGAAATATCATTACAATTTTACTATTTCTCTCCATGCTATTATTATTTACAGATTCATTCCTGCATAACATTTTGTATACCCGCGGTGGCTACGGGCCCATCTACAGGCATCAGCTTTTTCGTATTGACATCAATGCCCTCACGCTAACCGTTACTCTGCCATTACTCCGCCCGACGCGCGTAGAAAAATTCCCCATTCCCTTCTCTGGCACACACTCGAACCCTAACCCTAGAAATGGCGATGCTTCGACCTGGATTGAGCCACTCATCGACGGACAGCAGGAGCATGAATCAAGGTGAGAATCTTCCCCTAATTGATTGGCCGCAGTGCTACATTCTCGTAGTTAAGCTTCAGAGTAAGAGGGTGGAGACATTTAACTAGATTTTCTACAAGTGCCCAAACAATTTCTAGGTTAGAGTTGTTGTGTTTGTATTTCAGTGTTCTTTTGGTACGCATTAGCTTCATTTGTACTCATTTTCGATGTTGTGTGCACAGAACGACGACACTTGTGGGTATTTTTGGTGGCATGCCGACTATGTGAAGTTCTTGCGTGAGAAGCAACAGAAGCAGATTGTTTTTCGGTGGTGAACAAGAAGATGTCGAGTGGACAGTGGTTAGCAGAAGCTCAGAGTGAAGGCAAGATTTCAGAAAACTGAGCCTAGAGATTTCTGAAGTGAGACAACAGATAGGGGAGCTAAAACAGTAGCTTTTCCTAGGGAAAAATGCAATTTTACTTGCTTTGGTATGAAAGAATTTGTAAAGAATTTGTAATGTTGGAATGTTATGACTGAAATAAAGTGAATCTGATTTGGTATGAAAATCAGCCAAAGTTGAATATGTTGTAATGTTGTGACATTTGTTCTGTTTCTATTTTTGAAATATGTGAAGTGAATCTGTTATGTTTCTGTTTGTGGCTTATGGTCCAATGTTGTCCAATCTATTTCTGTGAAGCGAATCTGTTCCAATGTTTGTGACAAATTGTCAAAATTCCAGAGCAATACACAAAGTTACCCCAAACAGCATGGTAAAGCTGACAATTAACAATTGTGGCCAAACTGAAATAGAATGACAAAGTTCACAGATTGACAAACTGAATTACAAAGTTCACAGATTGACAAATTAAAATAGAATGACAAAGTTCACAGATCTAACAGCTGAAAATGAGTTCACAGATCTCACAACTATTACATGAGTTCAGGGGCAAGACAAAGTTTACAGACATCGCAGACATTACATGTTCACAGACATTGCAATTGACAAAGTTCTCAATTTTACAAACCAAGCCAAGACTTAAGACTCCTGACTGCAGGTGGACCAGCTGCTGCTGATGGCCCCTTCTTCTACTTTGATGCAAGTTTCTTCCGAGGAGTTCTCTTTTTGTTCTGTGGTGGGTCAGCTGCTGCTGCTGAAGTGGAAGCCCCTCCATCTCCAGCAACTTCCTCTCTCTTCCTGCAAAGTTGACAAACATAGTGAGCATAAGGAAATGTACAATAGAGATATGTAATTCACAAAAAAACATATACCTTTTTCTTGGTGGTTCTGCTAACTTATAAGTCTTTACAAAGTGGCCAAAACCCTTATACCTTGAACATCTAACCTTCCTTTTTTTAGCATTTTCAAGGACTCCTCTGATTCTTGTGACTTTAGGCCTACCTGGTGCCCTTTTCTGCAGAGAAGGGCAAACTTTGAATCCTAGATCAACTTGAGGCCACTGCATTTGTCTGGCATGTGCAATACTGCTCCTTCATATGCTGCTCTGAACTTTGCCACTGAGTAGTACTCATGCACAAAGGATGTAATCTCAAACCCTCTATTAGAGCAGATCTAAGCTAGGGCATGCTTACAAGGCTTGCCAATTAGCTGCCACACTCTGCATGAGCATGTATGCTCTTTGATATCAACAAAGTGCCTTCTAGTATTATTAGATTCATCTACCAAGGTGATCTCTGCAAAATCATCACTGCTTCTGGTCACCTTGACAACTCTGAGATTGCTGCTTACTTGGTTCAGCTCCTTGAGCACATTTGGTAGTATGCCAGTTATCATCTGAAGAGCTACATTTCTCCTGAGGTACCTTTTCTCCATTATAAGCTCCCTTATACCATCATCCAGCTCATGCAGCAACAAGCCACTCAAGTTTTTGATCTGACTGTTGAAGCTCTCTGACATATTATTTGTGAGGTAATCACACTTGCTAAGATATGAAAATCCACATCTGTACTAAATCCTATTGTGATTAATCTCAAGGTACTCTATGGCATCAGGAGAGGGCTCATAAATTTTCCCTAGATGCCATTTGAACTGGAACTCTGTGTAGCTTCTGGCTACTAGATACAAATGCTCACTGAAGACATCTCCTTGAAAATGCTTGATGAAGTTACCATATAGATGCTTCATGCATTCTCTATGCTCAGCTGTTGGAAAAACCTTACTTACTGTTATTTCTAGCCCTTTGTAAGCATCAGTGGAAATGACTAGGCCCTCAGGGCAACTAATAGCAGCTCTCAAGTTTTTCATGAACCAGCACTAGTTGTCTTCTATCTCTAAGTGAAAAACAGCAAAAGCCACATGGTACAACCAATTGTGACCATCTACTCCAGTTACATTTGCCAACTGACCAGTATACTTCCCCTTTAAGCTTGTAGCAGCTACTCCAAGATATGGTCTACAGCCAGTCACGAACCCATCTATGCATGGCCTAAGTGCAACAAAAATCCTCTTAAAGCACATATCTTCTCCAATCTTCTCAACCTCTATTTCAATTACACTGCCAGGCAGCCAAACTTCCATCTGTGCCTTCTAGTTGAACAACTCTTGAAAGCTTTCCTCATATCTGCCATGTATCTTCTCTAGGGCAAGCTTCATACCTGCCTATGTCTTAGAGTACTTTAGCTTTATCCCATAATCAGATTGCAATTTCTCCCTAGCTTCCTTTGCCCCCTTATTTGGATTACTCTTCAACCAGTTAGTGAGTCTCTCTACAACCCACTCGTTGCTTGCCATCTTCCTTTCAACTAGCTTTCTAGTTAGACAGGTGTGTTTAGCGAGTAGCACTTTAATCTGCAAGTACCAATAAACCAAATGATTAGTTAATAATCTAACAAATAGAATTAAAGCAGACTGACAACACATACCTGAATTATAGTGCTTCTAGCAAGCCTAGAAGCAAGGATCCTCCATGGACAAGTGCTATGTGGTACGACGTGTTGTCCTGATCTTCATGGCGTAGGATCACGAATAGATAACTAGCTGCAAGTAGCCAAGATAATAGTGCAACCTGACGATCGTACTCGAAGCTAACCACCGTCTCGATTATGGCAGCCTAAATCAAAGGATCGTCCAACCACACTCTAAGTTACCAACTAACACATCCTACAATCAATCAAAGAAACCTTATACTAGGAATAACCCTCCTAGCTGGGTATCTTTTTTGTCTCTTTTTTTGACTCTTTTTTTGATACTTTTTTAACAATGATATAATACTTGCACGAACAATAAGTAGAACAAAACAAATAGCAAGGATATGATACGATTTTTTTTGTGTGGCGATTTTTAGGGACAGCAAGATAACAAGATGATAGGAAACAAGGATATAGATGGAGAATTCGATCATCAACTAAACAAAGACTCTAGACATCAACTTACCCAAACTCACTAAAATAACAGATGCAATATATGAGGCTATGGAAATTTTTTTATAAGGCTTTTTCTAGATAGGATGAAAACAAATATATGTAGCTAAGGGTAAAGAATCCTACCCAGCCAACGAAACCTCTGATACCAAATGGTAAGGGGCATGGTCCCGATCTTCACGGCGTAGGATCACGAACAGATAACTAGCCTCAAAGAGACCAAGATAACTAGCTGCAAGCAGCCAAGATAACAGTGCAACCAGATGATCGTACTTGAAGCCAACCACCGTATCCATTACGACAGTCTGAATCAAGGTTCGCCCAACCACACTCTAAGTAACCAACCAACACAGCCTACAATCAATCAAGGATACCTTGAAAGGAGTAGGAGCACCAATTGAGAGACATTGAACGTCCGCTTCTGTAATCCAACAAGGAAATCACGAGAGCAAAGGGGTATAGAATCCTCTTTGGATTTGTTAGCAAGCTGCTAAACAAAGGTTCTGTTTTTCATTATCAAAAGTCTTCCTCTTGCAAGGACAATGAGGAGTATTTATACTAGGAACAACCCTCCTAGCTGGGTATCAAAAGACACTTAAGTTTCTTGAGAAAATGGCAGCTCAAAGGTCTCTAGGAAGAACTCCCGAATAGGTTCACGCAGCCTTTTTAGCTTCTGTGTAGTCTTCACTAAATAAGCTATAACTTTTTATTGGGAAGTCCAAAAGATGATCCGTTTATTGGAGGTGAAAGTAGACTTGATTATCTTTCCAACCATATGCATTGTGGCTATTGAGTTATGACAGGTTGGGTCGCCCATCTCTTGGAAGTTGAAAGATTTGTCAGCAGACAACTGGGTAAAAAATCGTGGAAGAAAAGTAATAAGACGATCGAACCGTTACATACGGTGTAAAGTAACACCGTGGAGAAAAGTAACAGATGACCGAACCATTACATACGATATAAAGTAATACAATGGTGAAGAGTAATAGATGATCGGTCCAGCGTATAAAGTAACATCATGGAGGAAAAAAGTAACAACCGACCGGACCGTTTTCTTGAGCTCGCAATCAGTGAGTTATTGTATTTGAAATCCAACAAGACTCCTCTTTACCAATAAACCTAAGCAAGAGTAAAGTATAAAATTTAGGCAGTATAAAATTCTGATTAATATTAAAATATGTATCAGCTAAGAACAAGTTCACCTCTTGTTCTAGTTTCTTTGCTCGACTCCGTGTAATTTATCCTTAAAATGGTGTAAACAGTTCTGGTTCCTTATTAGCTTGTTCTTGTGTGTTTATAAGCTCTTCTATCAATGGTTCACTGGGTTGATCCGTATCACTATGTGCACAATTGGCAATAAACCTTGATGAATCAGTCTTGATGTTAGCAAACTCAAATTCTACCACAACTGCATTGTGTCTTAGAGCTTTCCTAAATGCCGTGATATCAGGAAACAGTGCACCCTTCACAATTTGTGGGTTCTCAGGGTCATGCTGGACATTGGGGGCTTCAAGATCTATATCATCGACCTCTGGTTTAGTATGAATTAATGAAGGGCTAGCCTATGGGCATGGTTCAGCTTGATCAGTAGGTCTAGGCTCTTGGTCACTAGGTCAAGGCTTTGGATCAGTGGGTACTGATAAGTAAATGAACTCATCATCAACCCCCACATATTCTTCCACATTGTCAAATATATCAGGTATTAGAGCATCTGCCTCCATAGCTACAGCCCTAGCTTTCTGATCTGCTGCTTTAGATGTAGACACTCCAGCACCTTTTTAGTTTAAGTAGCATTACCAGCTAGGTTATCATCAAAGGGTGCCTCCCCAACTGAATTATCATTCCTGGGTGGCTCAATAACAGGTGGAGGCACAACTAGAATAGGGAATAAGCAATCAATGTCAGGCTCTACAGCTGTAATGTCAAATACTCCTACAACTATTTGACACCTCATCTCTAATTTATATATTTCAAATAAGTCACTCATTTGCTGCTCACTAATAAGCTTGACATCCTCATGCAAATTCTTGTCAAAAAACCAAACTTGACAATACTGTGTGCTTAAACATTTCAGCTTATTTCTTAAACTAGACATTAGCATTTCTAGAGTAAGGGAGCCTATCTCCATCTCCTAATTGATAACTTTGTTGATTTGATAAGATTTTCTACCAGCCAAATCAGTTGTGACAAATGTCGAACAGCTTATCTCTAGCACAAATAGCTGGTGCCTAGAGCATTTACCAAATGTAATAGATTGCATCCATGGAAATAACAGTCAGCAACAAATTTAACCCTAAATCCCTAAAAAGTAAGCAGCAGTTTAACCCTAAACCATACAGTGCCACGGCTTACCCTAAACCCTAGCTACTACGTGCGCGAAAGCCATGGCGCGAGAGGGACGGGAGCACGTACCTGGTGGAGTCGACCTCCGTCGTCGGTAGCTTGTTCATCGCATTGGGGTTCTCCATCGCTGTCAGCGCCTAGGGTTCATGGGCATGCAGTTCGTCACGGGAGTGTTTGGGGATTCTGGAGTTTTGGTCATGGGAGTGTTGGTCGCGGGCGTGCGCGTCGAGCGGAGTAATGGCGGAGTAACGATTAGCGCGAGGGCATTAATGTCAATACAAAAAAGCAAATGCCTGCAGATGGGCCCGTAGCCGCTGTGGGTGTATAAAATGGTATGTAGGAATGAATCTATGAATAGTAATAGTATTTCTAGCAAATCGGCAAATAATGGTGGCATGGAAAAAATTAACCCTTCTTCTTTCCTGTGTTGCCTGCCTTCTCTCCTATTTCCAGCGCACAGCCCCGCTTCCCTTCCTCCACAAGCCACCGCCATGCCTAGATGCCACAGGCCCCGCTCTCCCCGCGCCTGCACCTCCCACCAGCGTTGCCGTCATCCTCCACCACCAATGTCCCTCGTCGGCCTCCCTCCGCCGTTGGAGCCATGTCGTCGCCTAGCCTCTGGCCATGCACCGCCCAGCTTCCTCCCAGCTGGTCTAGCACCACCTCCCTCTTCTCCTCATCGGCCCCTAATCGCCGCACCACTGTCCAGCTCATTTCGCCACGCTGCCGATCTCGTGCACCACGTCCTGTCACTCCATCTTGCTAGCCAAGTTCCAAAGAGCAAAACACAGGAGAGAAATTGGACAAAGAACTAGAGAAGCAAAGAAAATCTGAGAAAGAACCTGCTCCTATTCTTTTTCCTCATCATCGTCAATCTCCTGCTATCAAACATCCGACGCTACATCATCTTCTCCATCGCAGATCACGGCATCACCTTCCCTTCAATCTGCAGTGAGAACTATCTCTCGCCTCCTCTTTATTTTCATGTAATTGTGTCATATCATAGCCCTCTGATTACTAGTTCATTGTTGATCATAGATCCGTTTTGTGTATGCTTTGATCGTCGAAGTTCATTCTTTTCATCATTTCATTCAGATCTATCATGTTGTGTGGTTGGTAATCGTTCGTCGATCCTATTCTATGCCTTCATCAAAGAATTTGCATGCCATTTCTCCCATTCGCTGCTGCATGGCACGTTTTCATTTTCCCTCCTCTATTCCCTTTTCCTGCTGTGCTGCTTCCATTTTCCCTTCCTTGGCTGCAGCCGCACGCCACCTCCTCCTGCCATACCTCTTGTTCTGTGCAATCTCTCCTGTCTGCCTAGAGAACCAGAGAAGAATAGAAAACAGCAAAGAAACAGAGAAGAAGCTGCAGCCTGCCTCTGTTCCTATTCATCTTTCTCGCCATCATTCTCTCGATTTATTCTTGTGTGCGCCTTGATCATCATATATCATATTGTTCATCAGATACGGTCTATGCCGTAGTCCCTTTTGGTATCCATCAAATAGCGAGAATGGAACGCTCTATTCCTAGAACACGCAATGCTCCTTTCATTCTGTCACCAATCGCGCCGCCGTTCCATTTCTCGAACTAGAGATCCTTGCTTGTCATGGTCAAAAGCTGCTTTATTCCTTTTATCCAATCCGTCGGTTGTGATTTGCTTGATGATTGATAGTCAGATCTGTGACGTTCGTCGATGTTCTCTAATCGTCAGTTGTTCGTTGTCATTCATCGTCGCTCATCATCAGATTGCATTGATCCAATCTTAACCCATCGACATGGTCGCTAAGGCTCGATCGGTTAAGTCTTTACGTGTACCTCTAGTCGATTGTCTCTTTATCTAAAGTCGAATGAGCTAGAATATTCCATGACCGCAACCTATCTCGATCATTTGACTACGTTCATCCATACCCTTTTGTTATCGGTTGTTCATCGTGTTTGGTTAATCTTTTGTTCGTTGGTTGAATGAAAGTGTCATTCATCGATCGCGACTTGAGTCAACCTATCATTGGCTCAACCCAAGTTCAATCGTTTCATTTCATTCTATCTAAATGAACGTGTTTGTTCGACGATCGTAATCTTACACAATTATATGTTGACCATCTCATTTAATCCAAAGGAATAATGTCGTGATCATCTCCTTTCTATTGTAAATTCAATCATGCATTTCCTGTGAATGAATTCAAACTTGTAAAATTCATATCTTTTCCGTTTGAACTCTGAATCGATCCGTTCAACTTTCTAAATTCATCTAAAATCATGTTCCACTCTAATGTGTACTTGGTCCATACCGCTCGTACACCATTCGATGCCGCTTCATCCAATTCAGAGGAAATTCACAAGAAGTGTTTTATCATTTTATGTGAACTTCCAAATTCAATATCAATTGCCATCCTAACTCCAATCCACTCCGTTCGAATTTTGTAATTCTCCTTAAGCAATACTCTAACTAATAACAATATTTTGGTTGTTTTGTTTATTTGGTTTTCTTAGAGTTTTGTCTTATTTTGCGTACTGTGTAGGTTCCTAAGCTTTTGAAGATTTGAAGGACCTTGCGCAAGACCCAGAAGTCTCCGTGCAAGAGTTGAAAGGTTAATCAGAAGCGCAAGAGGCAAGTCACATTTACCTTGAATATGTTGATCTAAGTTTATAAAACTACTTGAATTTCAATGATACATGCATGCTTTGACATACTTAATAGCTGCTTATTTATTTAATTATGCCATGTTCATTGGATTATAGCCTATTGATGGTTGAGCCTGAAAACTCCTTGTTCAACCTATATTTAGTTTAACTAGTAGTACTTCTCTGTTGTGTGCTGCTAGTAAAAATATATACTTAGCCATGCTTAGAATCAAACAAAACATTTTATTTGAAAACAGGGACATGTCACTATCAAATACCTCATCTCTGGTATTCAAAATGCATCCTTTGGCTGTCTGTCCAAAAGAGTCACAATGTTGTGAAAAGCTTAACATGATGAATTAGGTGGGTTCTGATTGCAAGCTAGTGGATGGTTGGTCGTACAAACCATCCACTAGCTAGTGGGTAAGTCCTAGTCTGTCGTATGGTTCGTTTGGTGCGGGAGCACAGAGGCGAGGGGGCAGGATCATCATGATTGCCAACCCAAGAGGAAAGGTACCTTGTGGTGTGGATTCATTGTCAAGGGTTGCCTTAGGTGGTCTCGTCTGTGTGGCACCAATGGGGCTGAGCGGCCATGGAGGTCATGTCTATTCTTTTGGGATCGAACTCTAAGGGAGCATCGGTGAAACCTAATGTGGTCGTTCTCGTGTTGAGCGGGTTGTGCTATGGGCTTTGGCATACATTATTTTGAGGTATCATGGTGGTACTTTGATGTACTTTGGTGTGCTGAGCATGTGCATTATAGGTAAAGTTGTACACTTCTGATCAGAGTATAAAATATTTGAATAGCCACGCCCTCGATTATGGTTATGCCAAGTAGTGTTCATCGTGGTTAGCTTTGTTTTCCCAATATCTGTGAACTGAATTGAACCTTGGGTTATGGCCTTGTGCCCAGACGACTATGGCTTTGGTGGTTCATTGGTACACTGTTATGGGATCGATGTATGCCAATGAGTAGGTTGGTCTAGGCAAGAGGGCGAGTGAGTGCTTGTGCACTACTCAGACTTTGTTATAAAAGAAACATGTTTACTTATGTTGTTTACTCATTTTAAATGCTAATTCATGTTTTAAAGTTAAAATTTGCTTTACGCAAATGAACCCTATTATTCCTTGTCAACCTTATGCATTATGTGCATTTCTGTGGCTTGTTGAGTACTTTATACTTAGTCTTGTTGTACCCCTCCTTCACAAGCTAGCAGAAATAAGAAAGGATTGGAAGGCCTAGTTTGTCCACACTCAAAAGCCTGTGAAGATGGTGTCGTAGGCTTCGCTTGTTTTTCACTGCTGTCGTTTCTTTTGAATGTAAGGCTTTAAATGCCTTTTTATTAATTTTTGTATTTAACATTTATACTATTGTTCTGTGATCAACTTTGTTAATGTATATCATGCCTTTCCTGGGACATGGATTAATATACATTGTTTGGAATTTATGAAATTTTGGGCGTGACAAAAGGAGGCTAGGCTTCACGTTTCTTGGTCAAGGACCCGTTTAGGTGGCAGTGTGTTATCCTGAGTCAGCTTTGGAAAAGCTTTGTAGCGAACCTCCTCTATCAATGGGTAGCAGGAGTAAGATCATAACATAAGGATAAAGTGTACACCTTCAGCTAAAGTATAATCTATTCGAACAACCGTGCCCACGGTTATGGGCGCGTGACTTAATGGTTGCCCATGCGTACATTTGAATTTGATTTTGTGATCATAAAAACTATTATGGGATGGGACGTTACCAGAGTACGCCTTTGTGGTTGAGAACGAGCTTGTGTAGCTCGGGGAGTCGACTGGCTCCATAGCGAGAGGTGTGAGATCAAACCCTAGGTTGAGAGATAAAATTTAGTTTGGGATAAGATTGATAAAGTTAATAAAGGGAAATTTTACCTGAGTGGTAGGCTTGTCCCGAAATTAAAATGATTTGGGAGAAGGTGATGTTGGCAAGATTGTGATGTTGTTGAGGAATTGTTGCAAAGCAATTCCGGATTGGTAGACCTCTAGGTTCTACTCATATTTATTGAATCAGAAAGCTATTTGGTGGGAAGGATAGAGGTTGGGACCTCTATCCTGGGTAGTTTCACATGTAGTTATTTTAAAGCTACATGACTGTCTAATAACCCTAGCCACCCTTGGAACAATTCATTTATACTCTGTTCCCAAGAATTGCTGAGGTACTTCTGTACTCAACCTTGCTATTTTTACCAACCAGATTATGAGGGCTAGCAAGAAGAGTTTGAGCAATACATTGAAGGAGCTGAAGATTCTGAAGTTGAAGATGAAGATTTTGATGAAGAGTAGGGTTTCGAGTCTAGTCGCTAAGAAGAAGTAGTTGCTAGTTTAATTTGATAGTGATGTTTTGCTACCGCTAAACTTTTGTAATGTCTGCTTGCTATGAGGTATGCCTCAATAGCAGCATTTGTAATAGTTAAATGTTATAATAAGCATGTCTGTAATGTACTACTACCGAATTAGAATGAATATCATTTTTGATATTTATTTTGTTTTTGGATCGTGACAACTTGTCTCGGTACATCAAAGTCTGTATGAGGCGAGGCATTACACTATCAGTGCTGATTCCTAGCAAGAACTGACACTGATTTTGTATTAGTGTCAGTTCGTGCTAAGAACCAGCACTGATAGTGCTATATCAATGTCGGTTCCAGGCAATTTAAAAAAAACTAATGGCTAGGCGTTTTAAAACAAACAGTGATACATCTTCCGTACTGGCTTGGACATAACCGACACTGATATGGCGCTACTTATAATAGGTTCTCAGGTAGTGTGAGTAGATCAATTAATGATCGAGTACATACATGTACAACTGTACTAGCAGGAGCGAATACACTGTATTGGGTTGTCAAGGGCATAACCACATTGGGTCAGGTTTTTTCTCATCTAGATAAAAAAATAAGAGTTGCTAACTTCTCAAAAAACTCAAGAGTCCTTTGATACTCAGCCAAGAGGGTTGTTCCTACTATAAATACCTCTTATTTTTCTTCCACGAGGAACACTTTTGATATATGAAAAAATAGAACCTCTGTTTAGAGGTGTGCTAACAAACTTAGAGAGATTTCTCTACCCTTTGTTCTTGTGATTTCCTCGTGGGATTGTCGAAGTGGACGTTCGACATCGCCTAATTGGTGCTCCTACTCCCTTCAAGGTTTTTCTCAAATGATTGTAGGATATGTTGGTTGGTAATTTAGAGTGTGATTGGGTGAACCCTTAATTCAGACTGTCATAATCGAGACAGTAGTTGGCTTTAAGAACAATCGTTAGGTTATACTGTTATCTTGGTTACTTGTAGCTAGTTATCTTTGTCTCTTTATGGCTATTTATCTGTTCGTGATCCTACGGCATGAAGATCAGGACCACGCCCCGTACCAAAGCAGATCAAACTAAGGCTGTAGGAATTAAAGTATATGATCATGTATCATTTTTGACAAATCTGCCCGTCCATCTACATAATGTATCATATTTCACAAATCAAGTACCAAGTTGATGTTACAGAAAAGAATGGAGCTGCTAATCTTGAAGCACCTGTAAGATCAAAATCTCCTAAAATGATTCAGAATTTAGGTAGCACTTCTTCTTTGTTCATCGGCACATCATAAGCTAGTTGGTGGTGCTAGTGAGGATTGAGCCAATTTATATTGTTTTACCTGATCAGAAAACTACTCGGCACTAATAAAGAGTATTAGTATTGAGTCGGGAGACCACCCGGCGCTGTCTCCCTAGCCAGTACTAATGCCCAAGTTTTTAGTACCGGTTGAGAACCTTGACCGGTAGTAATAAGTTTAGTACCAGACGGTCTTCCAACCTGGTACTAAAACTCTTTATTAGTACCGGTTATATCTACCAATAATTTTTTCTCTATTTTTTGATAGTTGCATAGGAATTTTAGTACTGACTAGAATTAGAACGAGTACAAACTTCTCTAGTAGTGTCGTATACGTCTGCATGGCCCCATGCACGTAGGTGATCTCGTTGGCTCCGCCTGGGCGCCCGAGCGTGTCTTCCGCACATGACGCAGGCGCACGTCGCGAGCTACTCGCGGCCGTGCGCGTTGTTAGCTGTGTCTTAGACTCTGCAAGACTGCAATCAGGTTTATCTTTTAGCTAATCAATCAACGAAAAGGCTGTAGCTTGCAGCGCAAAACTGTGAGAGCTCTCCAGTCACGCGATGTCGGTGCGGGCGTGCGGCTGTGATAACATAAGATACCCTTTACCGTTAAGACCGACATGTGCAAAGCCCAGACAAAAAGAGAGCAGAGATCTCCTTTCAAATCGTATCATCGTAGACGTTGCCATCTGCGGTCTGCCACGAACAAACAGACGCGTCCCGCTGTAACCAAGCAACAGATGTCGCCCCTGACCCAAAGGGAAATAAAGTACACCTTCAGTTCGTCGAAAGGCAAAGCGAGAGAAAGAGAGAGAGGAGAGGAGAGGAGAGGAGGATTGAGGAATCCTCCTCCATGGAAAGATGACTACCACCATGTTATATCCCGACTCCGGCGATGATCGCCGGTGAGGATTAACAAGAAATCGCTAGGGAAGAGGGAAAAGCAAAGGCTGGAGTAGGGATATAACACACCAATCCACTGCATGATTCTTGTTTTCTTTAGACCAAAAGAAGCTTCAATGCTTACTACAAATCCAATCAGCGGTCACCCACTCGTGACGTCGTCGGCGAGCATGCAGCAGCTGCTTTTCTGCCGCGAGTCGTACAACGGAATTACATGTTCAATTCATTGCAGCAGTTCAAACTTCAAATTGTAGACGAAGACGACCGACGACAACTTCTCGATTCGTCACCGGATAGAAGACAGCGAAGTCACGTGTAAGCCAGAGGCAACTGAGATCGTCTATGGAGACCAGATCCAGGTAAAGAATTTTGAGTTTTGACCCTTGGGAAAGAGCAGAAAAGAAAAACAAGTAAAGCCATTTGACATTAGCCGAGTAGAGCGTGTCACTTTCGGAGCAAGTGCGAGGATTCAGCAGCCGGTGTTCTTCCATAGCCAAGCTCTGAAACCTCCCAGCTTGTTGCAGGGGCTACCTCCTGGTGCAACCGAGTGTGTTGCTGAATGCAGATAGGGGCATAGAAAGATCGGTTAGGTTTTGCAAATGTTACCATCAAAGTATGGGAGTTTGAAAAATGGGTGGTTAGATCAAGTTACCTCCATTTTTGTCAGCAATTCACTTGCAGTTGGTGCAGAAACAAATATTTGTCCACAATCTGGATTGATGAAACCCTCCGTCTGACCTTTATCAAACAACGCAAGCAGTGGATCGTAGTAACCATCAACATTTAGCAATCCAACCTGTTGATTTGCCAAGGTTTTTATATCTGATGGAGACCTTAATCTGTCCAAAAAATTAGTTGCCAAATTGCCAATTGCAATATATCTATCAGTTGTGCTTACTGGCTTGTCATGAATTCCCAGTTGGCACCATGTTATCATCTCCAACAGCTCCTCCATTGTTCCATAGCCTCCTGAAAGAAATCAGTAAGTTACAACTGAACCTTCACATTTCAATATGACAGATGATGGTAGAAAGAAACTATTAAGAGAACATCTCGCACCTGGAAGAGCAATGAACGCTTCGGATCGTCGAGCCATCTGGGCTTTCCTCTCATGCATGTCAGATACGACCATTACTTCTCCCACACTCTCACCTGATATCTGTTAGAAGAGCCCCCGCGCGCAAATGTAAATTCAAACTGCTCCCAAAAATAATTCAGCACACACATGGGGGGAAAAAGCACATATTGTGCCGTACTTTCAAATCAAAATTAAACTTTTTGAATGATCTTCTACAGGATTCAATTAATTTAAGCTCAGCAATGATAGCTTCAAAGTTCAACCTAACAAAGTCGATCAGCAAGTGTACTATACTACTATTTAACTCTAGAACAGAAGTATGCTACACCGTTGTACCTACCACAAAAACTAGACCGAAACCAAACTTTCAGAAATTCTAGTACTCCTGCCCATCTTGATCACTTCGTTCAAAGTTCATTTTGAATGCGATATTCTAATCCAAACGCCACAGCAATCAAACAGCAACTTCTCCAAGGAAGCACAGAATAACATAGAGCTGAATTGATCTACGCTTTCCAACTCTGAAAGTATATGAGATACTGAACAGAAGTCAAGGTAACAGAATTGCAGACCTCTACAGGCATGAGAGCTCTAGGAATCACCCTGTCAACAAATCAGACAAAAATCAACACTCTGCGTTAGATAAACACAGTTGCAGGTGTTGCCTGCAGAAGGAAGTGACGAGGAATCACGAGTTGGTACCCGACGACACGGCAGCCGCCACCAAGAACCGTGCGAGCAATCAAGCCCATCAGCCCGATGCTGCCGCCGCCGTAAACCAAATCGACGCCCCTCCTCACCTGCAAAACAAAGGCGCAGAAATCGCATCGTAACCGGGCGATCAGGAAGGCAAGAACCCGAGGCAGGCGGCGGCAGCACCGAGATGCGCCATTTACGCACCAACTCGTGGCCGAGATCGAGCGCGGCGTCGCCGAACACCTTCCGGCGGCCGGCGTTGCTGCCGCAGAAGACGCAGATAGTCCGAAACCTGCTCGTCGCATCCGCTCCGTCGCCCATGGCGCCGCGCGTGCTGCTCGCCTTCAGCTACCCACCTAATACCAGCCCAGTGGCAGACGCACGCTCCGTAGAAGAGCAAACGAGCCGGACTTCTGCAGCCGGAGGTATGTAGTAGCCCGTGTCCAGCAGAGTGATGGCGGCATTAAAGCGAGCGGTGCGCGCAAACGTACGCAATAATGATCGCCTCTTTTAATTCGGGTGGGTCAAGGCAGGCGCCTTCCACCACCCTCCTCCGCCGCTGTCATTTTCGAGGTGACCACACCGGCGCCGCGCCAATCACCGCGCTCGGCGCCGGGGGACCCGCCACCCGTAACACTGAATTGTCCCCCTCTGCCCTGACCGTCTGTCGTGTCCGAGAATCTCGCCTGCCTCTGCCGCATCCATTGCCGCCGCATCCATCGCCGGATAACGGCATGCGTGGCATTGTACCACCCTTCTCCTCTCGTCATCTGCTCCTTTGCAGCCAGGTTCACAAAAGTAGGAATGAAAACAGATAAAATATTAGTGATATAATATTTGTTTTATATATTTTTCTTATATTTTTAGATTTAGATTTAATAACAGGTACTTATAAAAGTACAACATATAGATTAAAAATATAAATGTTCTTTCATTACTTAGAGTCTTATAAATATATATAAAGTATGATGCTTTTAATTATAATGTTTTCTAAATTAAGAATTTTCCTAAATTCTAAAATCTTTTAAAAGATCCGTTTCCTTTTTGAAATCTTAAAGCAAATGTTAGATTTTTCGATCTTAGAAATCTCTCCCCTTCTAAAATTTCTAAATTTTAGAAATTTTGAAAAAAAATTCTTTTCTTTTCTATTTTTTCTTTATGTTTTTCTTTCTTTTTCTTCATTTTCCTTTCTTCATTTCTCTTTCCTCCTTCCCCTCTCCTTCTTCATGCTTCTATTTCTACGTGCAGGATGGCATGGGCCACCATGGACAACGCGACAATGGTGCACGCCACCATGGGATGGCGTAGCTACAACACCGACCATTGCAGGGTAGCGTGGGCCACCGTTGGGCAGGGCGGCAGCATCCTAAGCCAGCGTGGCATGGCATAGGGCGGGGGTAGGAGATGAGACGGTAGTAATATGTGGGAAATGAGTTATCTGGATATCTGAATAGGAATTATTAAGATTATCTAAATCAGTATTCATCGGATATTTATGATATCATATTCGTATTTATATCCAAAAAATTCATATTTGTATCCATATCTAGAATAATCTGATCCGAAACTATTTGTATGTCTTCAAGAGTTCTAGATGGAAACTATCTGATCCAATTTCACCCATACGAAAAAGCATCCATCTAAACAGTCGACGGTAAGCAGTTAAAGCTTTGATTTTTTTACTAAATCAGACTAATAATAATAGAAACCGCTTGGTTATCGCTATATAGTCGTCGGTAGTAACGGTTTTGCAAGCCATGTTCCTAGTTCCAAGTCGATGACACATCTACGCCGGTGTCACTTGCACAATGAAAGGCCCTTCTTAGCAGAGGTGAAGCTAGCAAAAAGTAGAAGAGGATGCACATTCTAAATTTTATGAATTGGTTTATTGGCGAAAGGGTCCAGATGTTAAACTTAGAGAGATTTACGTATGAGACCAATATAAGAAAATAAGCATTAATTTGTTTTTAGAGGGAGCATCTTGATGGGGATTTACACTACCACAGAAAAAACACTTTAGTGATGGGTAATAACCTATATTAGTGATGGGCATGTCTCCCGTCACTCTTATCACATCAGTAAAGCCCTGTCATTAGTGACGGTTAAACACTCATCACTTAAGGATCTCTCCATGTCGACGTCACGTCTGGCATGGCCCCCTTTAGTGATGGGTAGACATTATGACCGTCACTAAAGGGCACACATTAGTGATGGGCGACACTGTCCACCTATCACTATAGTGTACCTTTAGTGATGGGTCAGAATGGTCACCCATCACTAAAGGGGGTTATGCCAGACGTGACGTCGACCTGGAGGGATCCTTTAGTGACAGGGAGTAACTGACACCCATCACTATAGGGAATCTTTAGTGATGGGTGTTGGGGAACGGATAGGCTACGCTAGCATGAAACGAAACTTTTTTACCCCGTTCAACCGAGGAACCATGCGAGTAATGGGATCATGGATTGTACCTCTAGATGCGAGACACGCTAGGGCAGCGGAAGAAGAGTTGGAGAAGTGCGTCCTCGATCAACTCCGCCCAGCTCCGTCCAATCATTGGTGATGAAGACGATGCAGCCTTGCGATCCTCACGTCGAGATGATCAGCGCCGCAATCGCAGCGGTGCCTCTACGGTATCCACATGTATAAGGACGGGATCACCTCACACTGGTATGCTAGTACCATGCACGAGACTAGGGGAGATGCGGCCACAGCAAGTGCGACCAGGGGAGAGGTGGCGGCTAGGGTTAGTGGAGGTCCAATAGCCTTTTGCGCCCTAGCCTCTCCTCTGCTTATATAGAGCCTATTGATGGGCCTTTAATCAACATTAAAGCTCACCAGATCTAATCTACACGTTTGGCCTGGAAGTTCTGGCCGAGGCATGGAACTTCCAAAAATAACATTCTGTATCGAATTTATTTCGGCCTCAGAAGTTCTAGCAGAAGCTTGGAACTTCCGGTTCGTCTAGAATTCGCCTCTAGAGCAGGTCCGGAAGTTTTGGTCCAACCGGAATTTCCGATTCCTCCAGAACTCGCCACTAGGGTGGACCCGGAAGTTCTAGTCCAACCAGAACTTTCGGTTCCTCCAGAACTTGTCTCTAGGGCATATTACCATCAATCTCCCACTTGCACCTGAGTCAATTCTTGCAAGCTTGAAATCCCATCCCTTTAAACGTGTGACCCGATAGGTTCATATGTAAACGACTGCTACCCAAAAACCTTTTCCAGTCGCAATTCAATAGCGATACCTAGCAGCACATACTGACCCTTGAATGCATACAAAAGATCATATCAACTGAACCTTGATATACTCAGGCACCAATCCCTTTACCGCATGACATCAGTCAAGCTCAAGGCGAGATTCGTGCCACCCTTGTGATATCTCGACACTTCACTAGACCAAGTAGTGGATTAATCATGATTAACTGTCTAATCATAGTGGCATGGCTATGCACTATCCCAATCCAACTATCTCGAGAGGCCCAGAGACGTCTCTCCCGTTATTTAGGAGGGGTAAATTCCATCTTGATCGCTCACATTCCACGACATGTTTCATAACATACCCGAAAGCAACCTTTATAACTACC
>KE372503.1:382591-405594 GCA_000418225.1 Zizania latifolia | reverse complement strand
AAAATTCTTTATATTTTTAGAGACTTTTGCAAAAAATTTGAGCAACATTTTGTTTGCAAAATTTTCTTCCTTAAATTTTAATACTCAAACTTCTTTTCTTTAAAGAAAATTCCATTTTAAATTTTCTTTTTCTGAAAATTCTTTTTTCCTTGAATTCTTTTCACAGCTTTTGATACTTTTATATTTTGAAAATTTTACGCTTTGACACTTACTTAGGTAGTCCACGCATGAATCCTTATCATGCTCGATGGTTGCATTTGTTAATAGCTATGGGTTAAGAAATTTGAATGGTCGTTTCTTGCATTCTTGCCACATTAGCCTATAAATGTAAAAGAGTAATTAATACCACATAATTACGTGTTGACTTTAATTAAAAGACTAGGTAAAGTGACTTACAATGTCCAGCACCGTAGCAAGCTGACGTCGATAGCGTCCCATATTGAAAGGATCATATAGATCCTCGAAGCAAATAAAAAAATAGCCATCGACGGTCTAGAAATGCTGCTGCTTGTACACTACAGCAATTGAACGTTTATTGTTGTTGCAGCCAGTCAGGTAAAATCCATGTAGGACCATTACAGCTCGCACAGCCTTTCTTAGCTGATCTTGAGAAAGCAGAGCCTTGCCAACTTTGTACTTAGGGTGTGCCTAAGTCCAGGTTGACACCACATTAGGCTTCACAACTTTTTTGGACTTTCTGCGGGTGGTCTTCTTTGTTTTGGTCTTTGTGATCGTTGGCTTCGCGGGCGGTGGCACTTTTTCCTTTCTCGATAGGTGCAGGAGGTTGAGCAGTAGGTGTAGCAGGAGGTTGAGGATCAGCCTGGCTTACAGAAGTCTCAAGATCGACAAATATGCAGATGGTTCTATTGTACCCTTGATAGACGTGCATCACGTAGAGTGTTGGTTTCATCATTCGGAGGAATAGGCAGTGCGATGTTTTCCACATTGGGGTGCGCATAATCAATAAATACCACTGCATATCCCTCCCTTATTGGCACAGTACGTAGCTCTTGCACATCTAGGTGGACCACACCCCTTTCTAGCTCAATTTGATACTCCATAGGCTTTAACATAAGCGGGCACGGGTGAGTTCAGTTAGCTGGTCAATCATGTCTTGCAAACCGCTGCGAGATTGTGGGATCACTTCTGGTTGCTCGACCTCTCTTGAAGCACAACTGCTCTTTCTGACACATGCAGGGTTATCTAATGTAGGTTGAGCTGGAAGGACGATATCCTGTAGAGCTAAGGTCCTCACGAGATCTGTATATATCACCTTCTTGATTCTCTATGATAGTGCTTCCACATCGATTCTCCTAAACATTTTTCGCTTATTGTACATGTCAGTGTTGTCCTGAAAACTATGCTTCCAGCCTTGCGAGCTAGAGACGCCCCACATATGACCAGGGTGCTCTAGGTTTCTGAAAGCACTTGTTAGCTCATCTTGCTCCTGCACGGTAGTGAAGGATCCTTGTGATGTCTACATGGCCAGATCTTTGACCTTCTAAGCCACTGACGTTGCTTCGCTCAAGGTTCACGTGACTTCACCGCTCTCTATCAGTCTCCACCGGGCCCGTAGAAACGATTGCGTTCTACCGAGAAACTGTTGCCATGAATTTTCTTTACCCTTAGTGGCCATCTTGGCATCTTCGGCCAACCACTTATCTTTCATCCCCACGTAACCAGTTGTGCCAAGGTTGTGGGGTAGCTTATTCTTAGCCCAGAGCTCCTTCTTGGCAGAGCTTTCTACCTTAAACTCAGCTGAGCTCTTCATCTTGACAAATTGGTCCCAGTCCTCCTTTTTTAGGTATGGGTACTTTGTGAATGGCTCGAGGTCTTTGGCGACAAAGTTTGAGACAACGTTGCTTTTATGAGATCTCCATAGCTTTGATATCATCTTCATCACAGTCCTTAAAGCTATCGCCTTTGTATTCTCGGAAAACTCGAGAAAATTGTTGACCCCATCGCTGAAGACTGCAGTCTTTTGCTCTCGACTGAGATTATCGAACTTTCTCAGGGTCAATGGCTTCCTCAACCATTGCAAGGCCACTTTATCTGTTGGCAGGCCATCGCTGTTGACCGCCTTGATGGTTAGCTTGTCCATCAGCCACTTTGCTTACGTCCTTGGCTTCCTGATTGGTAGCTAGACATCTAAATATTAAGAGAAGGGAGACCTTAATATTTCATTACAAAAAATGTACGATCGAATGACGCTAGACTTTGGGTACTAATAGGCAAGGATAGGTCCTAAATCCCATCCGGGGATGTGCGCCCCGCGTAGTTTTACCCCATGGTCATGTATGGTTCTAGAGAGAATTTTGGCAGCATCTCCCCGATATTCTCCAAATACACGTCTTGACTTGGGGTCGAGAGGGTTGTGTATCCGGAGAACAATAGGGAGACACCACCGAAACTCTCTCTGGAACCATACGGGACCATGTGGTCCAGCTACGTGGGCCACACATCCCTAGACTGTCCAAAGTGCGTGGATAATTCGAGAGCGTCTTCTATAAATATGACCAGTTGCTCGATCATATTTATAATCCAACATTCCCGAATGAAAGACAACGTAATCGGTTGCGTGACTCTAACTCGTTTTTCAAAATTTGTTTAGAAGGAGGTAAGAAGCAAGAGACTCTTGAAAAACCAAAATAAAATAATATGAACACTCTAGATACAATAAAATATGAATGTAACATAGAATATTAATTTAAAAAGTGAAATAAAAAGAATGTAATGAATATAATGTTATAACGGAGGTACATACAACATAAAATTTAATAACTATAGAAATGTAACATTGAGCATGAATTTCTAAACTAAAACAATTTCTTTGTGACAACATAGACTTAACCTACATTACGTTGAACATGATTACTCTCAGATGTTGGGCTACCAACTTAATGGTCTTCTCACCACTAGACTATAATTTAATTTATAGGTGTGTATGACAACTAATTAATTAAGCTATAATAGTAAGCAATAATAGTAAACACGTAATGAAAAGCACATAATGATAGAACATTGCAGCATGAACAAAATATGGAAACAATAATATTAGCACATAATGAGAGATTATTGCATGAACAAATTTGTCAAAAAAAAAGCCTAATTATCACATACATAGTCATACTAATAGTTTTATCTTCATTGAGCAAATATTAACAAATTATCCACAAAGCAACATATTCACAAATTATGCACATATTCACAAACTCACAAAGTATTAAGTAATAAACCCTAACCATGTAGGACGAGGAGGAGGACCTTAGAAGGAGGAGGAGGAGATGCAACCTGAGGCAGTGGTGAGTAGGGTCAGCCACGCGCGACAGAATGGAGGCCACGCGCGATGGAACGGATGGTGGAACGGATGCCACGCACGGTGGAACAGATGGCCAAGACGGAATGGTGCATGGGACGAAACGGTGGGGCTGGCCGGAGCATGATGAAGGCGACGACAATGAGAGCTAGGATCACTACCATAGAAATTATCTTTAGTGATGGAGCTTTACTGACGGATCAATGATGCGCGTTAGTAATACACTTATAGTGACGAACTATTTTACACGCTTCAGTTATGCTGCATTATTAGTGATGGGTCATAGTGTTGGCCGTCAATATAGAGGGGGCACCCCCATTAGTGATGGGTCATGTTGAGACACATCACTAAAGAGGTCCCCCTATAGTGACGGTATATGTAGCCACCCGTCACTAAAGAAAAGCACCAACATTAGTGACGGGTCGCAGTACCACCCGTTACTATAGGGTGTGACCTTTAGTGACGCGTGTTATTTTAACAACGTCACTAAAGTGCCCACAACCCTAAGGCCATCATTAGTGATGTCTTTTTAGAGATAACCATCACTGATGACAAGTATTTAAGGATCTCAGACACCGAGCTCCGCACTTATTGCTCCCACCCACTGCCAACTTCACCCTTGTCCCATTACTATCGATCAGCCGCAGTTAAGTCCCAGCCACCGGCCGGCCAACCAGGGATGGCGACCAACAGGGTTATGTGCTCCGGTGCACCGCCCAGCACCGCCGCTAGCACCAACGTCCGGTCAAAGGTATATTTTTTCTCTAATATTAATAACCCATCGTATTTTTGTAATATATATATATTGAACAAAGTGAAATAATTAGTGAATTAACTACTAATGGACTTTTAATTTGCTAGTTATAAATTAATTTTGTTATAAATTTTTATATGAGTAATTATTAGAGTCGCGCAACCGATTATGTCATCTCCTGTTCGGGAGTGTTGGATTATAAATATGACCGGACAACTGGTCATATTTATAGGAAGACACTCCTGAATTGTCCACGCACTTTGGACAGTCCGGGGATGTGCGGCCCATGTAGCTGGACCACGTGGTACCGTACGGTTCTAGAGAGACTTTCGATGGTGTCTTCCTGTTGTTCTCCAGATACGCAAGCCTCTCGACCCCAAGTCGAGACGTGTATTTAGAGAACAGCGGGGATATGCTGCTAAAATTCTCTCTGGAACCATACGGGACCACGGGGCCTAGCTACGTGGGCCACACATCCTCGGATAGGATTTATGACCTATCCTTGCCTATTAGTGCCCAAAGTTTAGCATGCTTTAATTGTGATAAGTCATAAACTTGGATATATATGATGGTTGTTTAATTTTTTAATAATTTGTAGATGCCAACAACAAGGAGCTAGATGTATCTTGATTGTCGTACTTACGATGAATACTTCAGTGGGGTGAAGTCTTTCATGAGTATTGCTAGATAAGACATGGAAGCTAATGTAAAGACTGCAATGTGGTGTCCATGCTATGACTGTAAGAATGAGAAGAAGTTTCCAAATTCACAATATGTCTACGACCATTTGCTAAGACGTGGATTCAAAAAGAGATATCATATATGGAACAAGTATGGTGAAGAATGAGAAAACGATGGAGAAATCTGGACAAGTGTTTTGCCAAATTATCAGTGACGGATGGCACACAATACCTGTCACTGTTGCTATATCATTAGTGATAGACAACAATTACCGCCCGCCACTATTTGTCATTAGTGACGGGTGGAACTGCTCGCCCGTCAATAATGACATGGCAACAGTGACGGGCATTGTGTTCTGTCCGTCACTGATAATTTAGCCAAACACATAACTACAGGCAATTAATGAAGATAAGTAGATGGTACATTAATTGCCATTAGTGCAGCCACTTTAAATACCCTAGCTGCATGCATTTCGACTTCAGAACACCAAATGCCTGATCTTCTCTTCTTTCTATTCTAACTTCTCTTCTTTCTTGGCCATGGAGGCTTGTCGTGGATGTTGCCTAGCTCAACGCATCCACCGGCATGTGGAAGCGTCAGACTAGGCTTCATTCCACACAAACTGATCCATGCCGTCGTTAAACAGTAGCACAACACTCGTGTGGTCACTTTTATAGGTTGATTCCCCGGATGGGATTTAGGACCTATCTTTGCCTATTAGTGTCCAAAGTCTAGCGTCGTACGTTCGTCCATTTTTTGTAATGTCTACCCGTTCCTCTACTAGGTCTTCTAGCTCCGCCGACGAGGTCGAGCTTGCAATTAAGAAGCTAAGGACGCAAGCAAAATGGCCAATGGACAAGATAACCGTCAAGGCAGTCGATAGTGATGGCCTGCCAGCAGATAAAGCGGCCATGCACCGGCTGAGAAAGCTTGCAAGATTTATTGTACGGGAGAGGGTCCCGTTGACCCTGAGGAAGTTCGATGATCTCAGTCGAGAGCAGAAGACTACACTCTTCAACAACGGGATCAACAATTTCCTTGAGTTTCCTGAGAAAACAAAGGCGACAGCTTTAAGGACTGTGATGAAGATGATATCCAAGCTATGGAGGTCTCATAAAAGCAAATCTTCTTGAGCATTCTCCATATCAAACTTTTTGAGCATATCTTTAATGTACTTTGTTTGACTGATAAAGGTGCCTTCTTTGAGTTACTTGATTTGAAATCCTAGAAAAAACTTTAACTCTCCCATCATTGATATTTCAAATCTCTTAGTCATAATCCTACTAAACTCCTCACAAAAATCATTGTTATTAGATCAAAATGTAATGTCATCGACATATATTTGGCAAATAAAGAAATCATTATTGAAATGCTTAGTAAAGAGGGTAGGATCAGCTTTGCCTATTTCAAAGTCCTTTTTAAGCAAAAATCCCTAAGGCATTCATACCATGCTCTAGGTGCTTGCTTAAGCTCATAGAGCGCCTTTTGGAGCTTGAACACATGATTTGAATATTTAGAATCTTTAAAGCCTGGTGGTTGCTCTACATACACCAATTTAGTAATTAGTCCATTCAGGAATGCATTTTTCGTATCCATTTGATGAAGTTTGAAATCATGGTGAGTAGCAAAGGCTAATAATATGCGAATTGATTCTAGCCTAGGATGTGTTCCCCTTTGAGAAGCTTTGACAGATTCCTCAGCCCAACAAGAGCTAGTCGGCGATGCCATAACTAACCCATGCTATTCTTAGCCACTAGGCTAGTTTTATGTTCAACTTTATCTAGTGCAAGATTGACTATGTAAGGTTTTCCTTTTAACTTACCAGTAAAGACTACATAATTGTCACTACTTCTTAAAACGGTCACACCCTTATTAGTAAAAAGACATTTGTAACAAATTTAACATAATTGAGATATTGAGAGCAGATTATAACTTAATGACTTAACTAGTAAAACATTTTAAATTAAGTTATCATTTGAGATAGAAATTTTACCTACTCCCATTACCTTTCCTTTTCCATTGTCACCAGATACAATAGACTCATGATTACCTTGATTTGGTTAAAAAAATGAACATACTCTTCTCTCTGGTCATGTGATTGCTACATCCACTGTCCATCACCCAACTTGATCCACCGGAGGAGTATTCTTGTAAAAGAGATTAGTTCTTAGTTTTAGGTACCCAAATCTTTTTGGATCCTTCAATGTTAGTTACAATAATTTTAGGAATCCAAATGTGTCTCAAAGGTTTTTCATTTTTACCACCAACAAACTGAGCAACCACTTTACCACGGTGGTTTCTCTTAATTAGGTACGAGACATAAAAAGTAGCTTGTGAAGCAAAAGGCTTGTTGTTAGTCTTCTTTAAACTTTGCTCTTCATTTACAAACTTTATGATTTCCTTACCCTTGTACTTCCTTCTAGCATTTATCTTTTTTTATTTGGATGAAAGCCAAGTCCTCGCTTCTCAACATTACTTTGAGTGTTGAGAGTCTTGAATAAAACATTCTTTGACTTACAGGATTTCATGCACCCAAAGCTTACCATGGTGCCAAGCCTTTCATTGTCCTTTCTCAAGTCTTATATTTTCTTCATGTTAGTCTTATAAGTAGTAATATCAATATTGTAATGTTTAGAATAACCATTACTAATGGAATCAATAGAAGGAATAGAAATAGAATGAGTCATTAGAGACTCAACTCTCTCTTCAAGGCTTTTATTATTCTCTTCAAGAACAATAAGCTCACTCTTAAGAGTTTTGAGTGTTTCCTCTAATTCCTCTTTAGACTCTTTTACCAAACTAGATTGTTTAGTCAATTTGTCTATCTATTTCTTTTCCTTAGCAAGAAGCCGCACAAGTTCAAGATTCCTTTTCTCCTCATTAATAAGACGACCCTCTTGTTTCTCTAGACTTGCTTCTTACATCTTTGTTGTTTTCACAAGTTCTTTAAACTTTAATAAAACTTGCTTATTCATATTTTTAAACATGTCATTATCAAACTTAGATTCATCATCACTAGAATCACTATGTTCATCTTTATCCAAAACTTTAGACATCATAGTTACCTTCTTGCTTTTTGCAATGAAGCACTTGGGAGAGACAATATCATCGTCGCTCGAATCTCTAAAAAGTGTAGGCTTTGGAGTCATGATGCTGGCGATGACGACTGTGGCTACTCCCTTCTTGCTAGAGTCAGAGTCTGACTCTGACTCGGAATCAGAGTTAGAGTTTCACTCTTCTCCTATGTGAGCATGACCACCTTTCTTCCCCTTCTTGTATATGTGCTTCTCTTTGCTTTCTTGCTCTTTCCTCTTAGGACAATCGGCTATGAAATGGTCAAGGTCGCCACACTCATAGCACATTTTCTTTGACTTCCTCTTTTTTAATTTATTATTCTTCTTCTTATATTTGTCAAAGACACCCTTCTTCATAAACTTTTTAAACTTCTTGACAAACAACACGAGCTCTTCATCTTCGCTTTAATTATCACTTGACTCTTCTTTCTTTTTAGCTTTGAGAGCCACATTCTTGCCCTTGTTGTTTTGAAGGTTGGCAAGGTCTTTGACTTCCTTGGCTTCTTCTTCCATCAACTCATGTGTTATTATTCTCCCTAGCACATCACTTGGAGTCATCTTCTTGAATTCTTTTTCTTCTAGATTAGAGTCACCAAGGTAGGATTCCTTGGTGCTATAGCCCAGAGCAATCTCTTCACCACCACATGATCGGTCATTTCTTCACTTTCATGACCCTTGATCTTGTTTACAAGCACCATGAGGCGGTCATACATCTCTTGAGGAGTCTCGTCATCTTTCATGACAAATTTTTCGAGCTTTTCTTCAAGAAGCTCAATCTTTGACTCTCTGACTGAAAAAGTACCTTCATAGGCAACTTGCAAAGTTTTTCATATTTATTTGGTTTCCTCAAGTCCATCAACTTTATTGAATTATTCGGGGCTCAATGCGGCAAGTAAAACACTCGCTGCTTAAGCATTACGGTGAATTGCTTGTTCTTCATCAGTGTTAGTTTATGATCATCCACATTTGAGTCATCCACATCTACACCTGTGCACACAATCTTCCAAATATTCGGATGCATAGAGATTAGGTGTAACTTTATTTTATGTCTCCATGCTGCATAGTGTGTACCATTGAAGTAAGGTGCACGGCCAGTTAGCACAGAGAGATAATTATTACTCGGATTTTATTTAGAGTAATCAAAAGGATATGCTGCTCCTTTTTTCCTTCCAACACTATTCTTGTCTGTGCCGGTGGAATTTAACTCTTCTGACATCTTTACTCTTCGAGCAGTTAAGCCTTCGAGAAGAGCCTGCTCTGATACCAATTGAAAGTTGCCTAGAGGGCAGTGAATAGGCAATCTGAAATTTCTTGAATAAACTTATTAGTTCAAACTTCCAGGGCCCGGACTATCCGGGCTTAGTCGGATACTCTATGTACTTGATGAAAAATAAAACTTCCGATGGTCCGTATTATCTGCATATAACCGAATGATTTGGGCACAACAGATCTAAAATAATAAATATTACATGATACAATCTAACCAATGAACTTTAAAAGCATGAACTCAATAAACCATATGCTTGCTAGTAAATAGGTAGATCAATAGTAAATAGCAACTAGCAAATGTAAAGATGGACACAATGGATTTTTCACTGAATTTCAGATCCAACGATCCTACGTCTCCATTGAGGAAACCCCAAAGGGCCGGGTCTCTTTCCACCCTAATCCTCACCAAGTGCTCACCACTGCAAGCCTTGGTTTTCCACTATGTTACCTCTTTGAAGCCGAGGCGAGGCCGAGTATAAACGTGTCTGGTCACCCATAATCCCTTAGGTGCTCGTGGATCGACACATAGCCGTCTAGGAGGGGTTACCTCTAAGAGTAATGAATCTGTTGATGTGATCCAATGCCGTGTGCTGAAGAAAACCACGAAGATCAAGACGCACACGCCACCATAACTCCGAAAAGATGGATCAACCAAGAACACAAGGAGATTTGTGGAGAACTCTTAATCCTTCCATCAAGATCCAATCAAGATCAACACACTAGGAAGGAAGAGAGAAAAAAATGGTAAGGATGCTACGGTTTAGAATCACGTGCCCTGATTATGGAAAGGGGAGATATTTATACCCCTATCATAAAATTGGCTGTTAGGGCAAAAAATTACTTACTGTTCATCTGGATGATCCGTAATTGTCCGGATGTCGGGGATATGACCCCGGGGTTCTTCCCGAGAGCATTTAAGGTGATCGGACGGAACATGGGGTTGGGAAGACAAGGCATTAAGGACAACCTAGAAGGAGTCAGAAAAGCATGCATCCCAGAGACGGTCAGCCATATGAAGGAGTCCCAAGTCCGACACCCAGAGGGACACCATGACTGCAAGGACTCAGGAGGCCAGTTCAACAGTCGGACTGCGCCATCAATGACAATAAACTCTAAGATGTAACTGTCAAATTAATATAGCAAATAATGCTATAGTTATCAGCCCACGATCCTTGGTGATTTAACCGCTGCAAAGGGAATTAATGGGGCTATTAAGGCCTAAACGGTAACCCCTGATCCCTACGATATATAAAGGGGTCGGGGTACCTCTTATAGGCTACGCTTACAGATATGTGCATAAGCTTAAGACTATTAAGCGTACTATGTGCCCAGCCGCTCAGAGCATGGCTTGCCACTACAACAATGTAGGCCCAACACCCAAGCGTCCAGCTCCACTGACCCCTCGCCGACCCGTCTCCGCCGACTCCCCCGCCGACTACGTCATTTTCTTCACCTCGAGTGGGCGTACGATTCAGCGATGCCAATTCACTGAGGTCATCTCAGCACGGTCCAGTTAGAGGAGCACGTCGATCAAGCCAATAGCTCCGCCACCGAA
This sequence comes from Zizania latifolia, assembly GCA_000418225.1. Taxonomy (NCBI): domain Eukaryota; kingdom Viridiplantae; phylum Streptophyta; class Magnoliopsida; order Poales; family Poaceae; genus Zizania; species Zizania latifolia. The sequence continues at coordinate 394,945 of KE372503.1, read as the reverse complement.
TGTTGTCATCGTGATGATGGCACCTATCTCTAACGATGAACCCACCACCAACGCCGCCGAGTCTAGCACCCATCGGTGAGAACGCCGACAGCGGAATGCAAACAGCTCTACTCACCGCCAGGGTAGTGCTTCCGTGGCTAAATGTTTCCACCGGAATAACCAGGAGGACTTCACGGTGGACTTCAAAGGCCATGCCGTGTATCGCACGCCGATGGCAAATCATGTCGCCTTTGAGAGAGCACTCTCTGCCGTCCCCAAGACGCCTAAGCTCCAGCGAGCCCGAGCGATGACTCAAGCCGCCGCTGCCCAAATTGTCAATTTGGCGCCACCTCGGCAATCACCCTCCTCCGACCGTGACACCGCCCGACCGTCCAGTCGGTCGCAACGTTCTCGACCGAGTGAGCACCATGGAAGCTCTTATTCGAGAGATGCTAGGGAGAACATCAATCAAGTGCACGATGTGTGCAACGTCATTTCTCGCCGCCGCGGAGAACGCGAGTGCGGCAAGATTCACCATCGGGAATGGTTTGACCGGAGCCACGACACTCAGGGAACCGACCGGCAAGACGATGTTGACACTTGCCATAATGGGTTTCTGGCCTTCACCAAGTGTCTTCGTCGTGTGGTCTGGCCCAGGGGTTTTCGCCCGTCGGGAATTGAGCCCTATGACGGCAAGACCGACCCCTCCCAGTGGCTATGGCAGTATTACACGGCCATCCGAGCAGCAAATGGGGACCATAACATGATGGCGAATTATCTTCACCGGCTGCCATCAGTTGGTTGGCAGGACTCCCGGAGAACTCCATCGACTCCTAGGATCAGCTCTATGATGTCTTCATTGCCAATTATCAAGGAACATGGCAAAGGCCGGCCTCTCGGCATGACCTACGCAAAATACGCCAAAAGAGCGATGAGTCCCTCCGACACTATATCCACCGATTCTCCAAGCGCAGGAACACCATCGCTAGAATCTCCAATGTCGACGTCATCTCCATCTTCTAGGGTGGATTACGGAAGCCGTCAGTTTTATTCCGCCATCTGGTGATGAACAAACCAGCGACACTGGGAGAAATGATCACCATCACTGAACAGTAAGCCAACACCGAGGACGCCGAGCATGAGCAGATGCACCCAACCACTCGGGAGTCTCACAAAGACAAGAAGCGCTCGGACGATGATCGCCGATCACCTCAGCGCGCCGACCACGACAAGCCCAAGTCCTCCTGATCGAGAAATCGAAAGAGAAAATCTAAACACGTCATGGTTGTGGAGAAGCCCAAATCCAGAGGTAGAGGGCACTCAACGATGCAAGAGATGCTGGACAAGCCCTGCATCTTTCATCCGAATAGCAGCCACACCACCCGTAGGTGTTATCAGCTGCAAAATTAAATGCTCAAAGAGGCGGAAGAAAACCTCTGGCAAGATAAGTGATGCTGGGATGACAAAAAGAAGAAATCTCACCGAGAAGACAAAGAGGCCGACCGCTCGGCCAAAAATGATTTCCAGGAGCCCCCTCGGATGGTCTCCATGATCTTCGGCAGGGCGATCGTTGCGGAGTCCAAGCACCAGCAAAAACTCCTCGCTCGCCATGTCAATGCCATCAGTGGGATGGAGCCCGAGCGCCTCCGCTGGTCGGGATGATCAGTGGACAGACGTCCCTAAGCCAGGCCGGTTCTCTATGATGGTGGATTCGGTGATCCTCAAGGTACGGTTGAAGAGGGTGCTCATCGATAGAGGAAGTGGCCTCAATGTGCTGTTTAAGGGGACCCTCTCGACGCTCGGCATCGACATTAAGGCACTGGAAAAGATGGACACACCCTTCTATGGGATCATCCCGGGGTAGGCCTCTATCCCACTCGGCACTCGGGACAATTACAGGACCAAACATGTCAAATTTTACGTAGCCGACTTCGAGATCGCCTACCACGCCGTGCTCGGTCGGCCATCCCTCACCAAGTTCATGGCCGTCCCCCACTACACGTACCTGGTCCTTAAAATTCCGGGACCAGAGGGCACCTTTTCAATCAAGGGGATGTTGCCACCTCTCACACCTATGAATGCGATAGTCTCACCCTGGGAGAGGCGGTGGACATATCCGTTCGGCTGAAGGAGACCGTCCAAGCGGCCAAGGCTATGCCGATCATCGACGCCGAAAACCTGACCGCCACGCCATCAACATCAGGCATATCGCCCTGGTCTGCTGAGTACAAAGCTATTCAGCTATCGGATGCCGACCCCTCCAAGACAGTGCTGATCAGGACAGCTCTAGATCCTAAATAGGAAAGCACGCTCGTCAGCTTTCTCTACGTCAACATCGACATCTTCGCCTAGCATCCCTCCGACATACCGGGCGTACCAAGGGAGCTGATCAAGCATGAACTCCATATTTATCCGACCGCTAAGCCGGTCAAGCAAAAGATAGGCCGATTCATCCAAGAGCGTAAAGAGGCCATCAAAGAAGAAATCACCCAACTGTTAGTAGCTAGGTTGATTAAAGAAATGTATCATCTTGACTAGATAGCAAACCTAGTCCTTGTAAAAAAGAACGGGAAATAGAGAATGTGCATTGACTACACTGATCTCAATAAGCGATGCCCGAAAGACCCTTTCCCACTGCAGTGCATTGACCAGGTGGTTGACTCCACTGTCGGCAGTTCTCTCCTCTACTTCCTGGATTGCTACTCAGGATATCATCAAATCAGCCTGAAGGAGGAAGATCAAGAGAAGACGTCGTTCATCACTCCATTCGGCGCTTACTGTTATACATCAATGCCTTTTGGGCTCAAGAATGTTGGGGCTATGTACCAACGTGCCATACAACGTTGTCTCACCAACTAGATTGGACGTAACGTGGAGGCTTATGTGGATGATATTGTCATCAAATCCAGGCATATGGAAGATTTAATTCCTGACATCCAGGAAACTATCAACAACCTCAGAAAATTCAAATGGAGGCTCAAACCAGAGAAATGTGTATTCGGGGTGCCGACCGGGAAGCTACTAGGTTTCATTGTCTACAGTCGAGGAATTGAAGCCAATCCCAACAAGATCTCAATGATCATGGACATGGCCAAGCCAACCAGTGTTAAGAATATTCAACGCCTCACGGGTTGCATGACTACACTCCGGAAGCAGATCATGCGTTCGCCGATCTTAAAAAGTTTCTCACCACGCCACCTGTTCTGGTTGTGCCAACTCCCAAAGAAACTTTGCTCCTTTACATCTCGACCACAACCCACGTGGTCAGTACCGCCATAATCACCGAGCGCCCAGAGAAAGGCCACACCTACCCGGTACAACGACCGGTGTATTTTATATTTGAGGTACTCAGGCCATCAAAAGTTCGATATCCTCAGATTCAGAAGCTTCTTTACACCATGCTCATCACTGCCCAGAAGCTCAAACACTACTTCCAGGCGCACTTGATGGACGCCATCACTAAATATCCATTCGGTGACATTCTTCGTAATCAGGACGCCATTGGTCAGATTGTCAAATGAGCCATTGATTTAGGAGAATATACCCTTGACTTCAAGCCCTGATTGGGCCATCATGTCTCAAGCTCTCACTGATTTATCGCCGAATAGATAGAGATTCAACTCCAGTCGATAGCTGAGACCCCGGAGCATTGGGTTATGTACTTTGATGGCTTCCTTAGCATTGATGGAGTAGGTGCTAGAGTTCTTTTGATCTCCTCCAAGGTGAACGCCTAAAATATGCCCTTCAACTTTTGTTTATGGTGTCAAATAATGCAGCCGAGTATGAAGCACTCATCAACGGCTTGTGAATTGCTATTTCCCTTGGAGTCAAGCGTCTGATGGTTTATGGAAATTCAAAATTGATCATCAGCTAAGTAAAAAAAGACTGGTCATGTACTAGCGACAAAATAGATGCATATTGCAAAGAGGTCCGAAAGTTAGAAGAAAAATTCTATGGCCTTGAGTTCCACCACGTCCCTAGAGACGAGAACTCGGCTGTCGACCTCCTCACCAAGCTGGGATCTTCTCGAGCTCTAGTACTGAATGGCGTATTTCTCCAAGAGCTCCGAAAACCGATGGTCCAGGCTGAAGAAGTGCAACCCTTGGACACCAAGGAGACACCTTCCATCCTAATTATCACCGATGATGCAGAAGATTGACGCCGACCCTTCATTGACTTCATCCTCACTGCCAAAACTCCTGAAGATAAGGACTCAGCTATTCATCTCACTCGTAGAAGCAAGCAATACGTCGTCATAGGGACGGAATTATACAAAAGAGCTGCATCGACTCGAGTGCTCTTAAAATGTGTTAGCCGATCCGAGGGGTCGGCCATATTGAAAGAATTGCACTTAGGAATGTGCGGAAATGATGCTGGAGCCCGAACTTTGGTGGGTAAAGCTTTTTGGTCAGGCTTTTATTGGCCGACCGCCAATGAGGATGCCAGGCTACTTGTCAGAAGCTGTCAAGGGTGCCAATTTTTTGCCAAACAGAATCATCTCCCTGCCCAAGCCCTTCAAACAATTTTGCCCTCGTGGCCATTTGCATGCTGGGGGCTCGACATAGTTGGCCCATTTTAGAAGGCACCTCAGGGATATGATCGCCTCTTTATCACCATTGACAAGTTCACCAAGTGGATTGAAGTCATGCCACTAAGGACCCGCACCACCAAAAAAGTCACAGAATTCATCTAAGGGATAACTTATCGGTATGGCGTCCCCAATCAGATCATCACTGATCTCGGGACTCGGTTCACCGCCAATAACTTCTGGGAATTCTGCGAAGACCGGTACATCGAGGTCAAATATGCATCAGTAGCACATCCAAGGGCAAATGGTCAATGTGAACGAGCCAACGGCATGATTCTCCAAGGCTTGAAGGCCAGAGATTTTGTCCCCCTCAGCAAATATGGTGGTCGGTGGATGAAAGAACTTCCGGCTATTTTATAGGGACTTCGCACTCAGCCAAGCCGAGCAACCGATCGAACCCATTTTTCCTAGTATACGGGTCGGAGGCCATTTTACCGGTAGATATGCTCCATGAATCCCCAAGAATTCAACATTATGAAGAGGGGGCCGCCGAACAAACAAGAGAAGAGAACATTAACAGCCTCGAAGAAGCTCGATTGGTCGCAGCAATTCAATTCGATCGGTACCAGCAAGTACTTCACCGATACCATGATCACAATGTTCATGATCGGCCATTCCTAGTTTGGGACTTGGTCCTTCGTCGAGTATAATCTGCGCTCGCCACCCACAAGCTATCGGCTCTATCGGAAGGACCATTCATCATCACAGAAGTCACCTGGCCAGGGTCCTATCAACTAACCCGGAAAGATGGTCAACACGTTCCTAATTCTTGAAACATCGAGCACCTTCACCGATTTTACCCATAATGTTATAAGCTACGTACTTTTATCTTGGGTCAATAATAACAAAGCTTCTTCTCCAATATTTTGTCCTAACCGACTCTGAGTGCTTGCCCTTTCTATCACTTTACCCAAGAGTCTATGACCCACTCTAGCTCTGGAGATCGGTCAAACGATGCTCCGACCAGTAACCCTGAGTTAGCATTTGTCCCGCTCTACGGGGAGGTATCGTTGATACGTTTTTTGCACGCTCGGGGGCTCGCCAAACTCGCTTGACATTTCCCCCATGCTCATTGTCCGACCTCTTTTATCATCTTTTCTAACTACTTGTGAAGCCAGTCGTTTAATACGCGTGTACGTGGCTAAGTTTTCCTATGCTATGAACTAAGGCTATACCAATCACTCAGAAAATAAATGAAAATGGCCGGACAGAGCACAATTAAACTCCAAATAACATTGCATTGAAAATTAAAAATATCATCTTTACATTACTTTCTTTTTCTACATATCTATACTACTCGGCAGGATTTTCAGGAAATGCTTCCAAGTCTTGAACGAGCACGCCGACTGTCTCCTCTACTTCTGAGTAGTAGATCTCCACGTCGGACTCTTCAACAGTTCACGACCACCCCTCTCGGATGTGTTCCAACCGAGTACATGGGTATAGCGCTCGGACAACCCCGAGAGCATGTGTCACCGCTGACTGGATCCACTCCCGAACCTGGCTTCAGAGGCTTGTGGGCGCTCCATGAAGCCGATCAAAGAATTCTCCCTTCGACCAGTCAGCGCTGGATGGCTCGTTGTCGATCATCTTCACAAGCGCCTCTGCACCGGCCTGGCAGTTGTCGAAGTCCGCCAGAACACTGCTGAGGCGAGCCTCCAAATCGACAAACTAGGCATTTATATGCCGGTGCAGTTCTGCAAACACAACAAGAGTTTAAAAATACAAACTTTAACATTAAGACTAAAGCAAGCACTAGTCGGCCATACTTTTGTACTCACCGACTACTTCATCGGTCTTCTTCTTTGCCATGATGATGACAGCCTTGGCTTTAGCAGCTTTCTTTTTGGCAGAGACGGCCTTGGCTTCAGCCTTCGCCATGCTATCTTTGGCATCGCTAGCCTCGACGAGCACCAACTCCACCGACTTCACTGACTGCTTCGCCAGATCAGTCGTCATCTCCAGCTGCACCTCTATGCTGCATGTGAAGGACTTCAACTTCATTCTCTGCAGCCTTATGAGAGGTCTCGAACTCGACCAGCTGAGCCGCTAATTGTTGGACTCAGGCATTGAGAGCCCCCAAGTCCGTGCTATCGACGGAGCACGATATATCCGTATGTCCGATCAGATGGTTCAGCACGCGCTGCAGCAAAAACAAGGTCAGCTGCAAGTACTGAAGAACACCAAGAAGAAAAAGGGGTCTAGACAACTTACGCAGGTAGCACGACTGAGTTGGCTCGGTGCATCTTGGCATTCCTCCACCTCCCACTGGACATCGTCCCCGATGGGAGGACCCCCTACATCTCCTGCCTCCATTGGTTCAACCGGTGAAGGGGGCGTATCAGTCGCCTCCTCCACTATGGGCTCAGCAGTCGGCTGAGCACTCGCTGAAGGAACAGTCACTTATGTAGGTGCAGTCGGCGAACTAGGTGGCCCCGATGAGGTCGCGTCAGCAGTTGAGGCAGCCATGCCTATAGTCGGGACGACCACGTCGGTGTAGATCACCATGTCCATGGACGGCAGCACCACCTTTGCCGCTATGTCGACCGGGGTCAGTGCTAGAGGAATAGCCGCATCCATGTCGACGAAGCTGGTCGCCTCCATGCCAATGTCACTGGCCATGCCGGAGTCGATGATCGCCACTCCGCCGACGTCGCCGATCGCATCCCTGCTAGTGTCACCGACCGTCACCCCTACGCCAGAGTCACTGACCGCCTACTGGGTGATGCCACTGACCGCCCCAGAGTCACCAGCCACTGCCATGCTGGCATCATTGACCGCTCCCACAGGCGCAGTGTCATCTCCATCGGGCACCAGCACCGGCATCCTAACAAAATACACCAATTAAGACAACAATTGGACAAATTTGTATCAATATTTTTAGGACAAGAAGAATTACCAGGCTGACTTCCGAAAGGCACTCATTTTCACCCATCGGTGCGGGTCGAGGAGGTGGTGATGGCGATGACAACGAGGATGCCATCACCACCGTAGCATCGACGGGGCCTCCCTCGAATGTCTCCGAGTCGACGCCAGCCTCCCCTAGAAATGACAATAGCACCTTGGGCTTCCCCTTAGACACCACCGTCGTGCGTGGCTTCTTCTCCGCAGGAGGACTAATCCCCTTGTCCTTCCTCTTCGTCTCGATCGGGCCAACGACCTGATCGATATCCTTCTGCCCGACTGCCTGGGGCTGCTTCAGCAATGGCGCCAAGGAGCAGAATGCTTCCTGTCCCTGTATTTCCACACAGTCAAGCCTGGCACCTGAAAGGTGATATGCAAACAATAATCAACCAACAAATACAAATAAAGCTGACTGCAAAAGTCTTACCGCCGGTCGAGGATTGGTGAGTTTGAACAACCTCAGGGCATCTTCATTGCTGATCACCGTCTTGGCAGTGAAGAGGTCCTAAACTCGCTCTGTAGCCTCCTCCACAGTGAGCACCTCTGAGGACTCACGGGAGGGGTTAGCCCGACTCTCATATTCATACCCCGGCCATGCTCGGCTCTTGCGGTGCTGAACGTAGTGGATCACAAAATTGAGGGCCACGACGACCCCTGTCAGCTTTTGCTCCTAAAGCTTGGTGATCTCTTGGACAATTTCATCCACCAAACCCTAGTTGGCCCGACCCTCATATTCATACCCTGTCCAACCAGGTCCGTGCTATAGCAGGAAGACTATTAGTCTCCAAAGAGAAGGCTGGCTCGTGGTTCTCAACATAAAACCACTAACCATGCCAGCCCTTGTTTGAGGTCGAAAGGGGGACAGGGATGTACTCGGTGGCATTCTCATCGTGGAGTTGGACTCTGGCCCCCCGACCACTTTCTTTGAGTAAGATTTAAGATAAAAGAAATGGCGGAAGAGGTCAAAGTGAGGTTCGATGCCAAGATAGGCCTCGTAAAGGTTGATGAAGATGGAAATTTAAAGGATAGAATTTAGATTGAGATTTACAAGGAAAATGTCATAATGATGAAGAAGATCACGAAGAAAAGGATGAGCCGGCAAGCCAAACCCATGGTGAAAAAAAGATTCGAACACCACTAACTCATTGGTGTTAGGCATCAGAAACTTCTCACCGGCCGCTGGTCGCCAGAGCGACAATGCCTTGGTCAGGAGGACACCGGCCTTCTCCAGAAGCTTGATACGTCGGTCGTTGGAGATGGATTTGTAGAACTCCTTGGAGCAGTCAACACTAACATCTGAGGACGCCATCGGCATGGCTGATGGTGGAGCAAGAGGTTTCAAGTTGAACAAATGACGCGCCTTGCGATAGCACAGCACGCACTGGCAATGGCGGCCAAAATGATAGGGAGCCAGCAGAGGAGATTTTGGACGAAAGGAAGACGAAGGCTAGAACTCAGAAGCAATGAAAGGGCTTGCGGTGGAAGGAACACGAAGAAGACTATTTATAATCGATGGGGCAACTGCTCAAACGCTTAGATACACCGTAACCGCCTCAATATTTGTTCTAAGTAGGAATCCACGTCATCATCAGCACTGGTTTACCTCCCCCAAAGGGCTCCATCTGACCGTTGAAAATAAATCAGACGGTCAAAAAAGGGAGGCGAACCGATGCCCACGCTCCAACGGACATCTATCCACCAAATCTCCTGTGCACTCGCATGTCCCTCGACCTCAACGGGCGCCTAGTCACCAAAACTCTCGGGACTTAGACGTCCCTCAACTCCAGCGGACGTCTGATCGCCAGAAATCCAGGGCGCACGAACGCCCCTCGACTCCAACCGATGCCTATTCGCCAGAACGCCCGAGGGCTCAGATGCCTCTTGACTTTAGCAGACGCCTGATCGCCAAAACGCCCAAGGGCTCGGATGCCCCTCGCTCCAATGAACGTCTGACCGCCTAAAAGCCTAGGAGTTCAAGCACTCCCAGCCTCAACAACACCATAAATAACTTAAATCATTGAGTCACGTAAGACTTTAGACCCTGGAGCCTGTTCTTCTAACAAACTCCAAGCTCGAGGGCTACACCCGACAGGTGCACCTAATCGGTGCCCCTACCAGGAAATAAAAAGAGATCTATCAAGAAGTTTGTCTTGGTGCTCCTTACGGCTTCTCGACTCCATTCGAACGAACATCGCCTCTCTGCCGCAAAGAGCTCGGGGGCTCCTGTCGGGGATATGACCCCAGGGTACTTCCCGAGAGCATTTAAGGTGATCGATGGAACATGGGATCGGGAAGACAAGGCATTAAAGATGACCTAGAAGGGGTTAGACCAGCGTGCATCCCAGAGATGGTCAGCCATATGGAGGAGTCCCGAGTCCGGCACCTAGAGGGACACCCCGAATGCAAGGACTTGGAAGACCAGTTCAACAGTCGGACCACACCATTAATGATAATAAACTCCAAGACGTAACTATCAAATTAATATAGTGAATAATGCTGTAGTTATCAGCCCACGACCCCTGGTGATTTAACCGCTGCAAAGGGAATTAATGGTGCTATTAAGACCTAAACGGTAACCCCCCGATCCCTGTGATACATAAAGGGGTCAGGGGTACCTCTTATAGGCTACGCTTACAGATACGTGCATAAGCTTAATACCATTTCAGGCTCTTTAGCTCATATTTCAACACATAAGACTAGGGTTATTATCCTCCGGGAGGCCCAAACCTGTCTAAATCTTCTTGTCTCATATTCTTAGAGGCAACCATAGAATTTTGAACATAGAGATCCCCTTACACCTAATTAAAACACCTCTGTGGGTAACCCCATCGAGAACTGTCGTACTTACACAGCGACACCGGATGATCTGGACTAAAAAAATTCAAAACAGAACCAATGTTTCGGATAGTCTGGATTGAATCTAGATATTCCGGGCCAAAAATAAATTCAGCCAAAAATGTGTTCTTGGATCATCCGACCAAGGTCCGGATGCTCCGGGCCACGGAATAAAATCCAATAGAGAGCAATTTTTGGATCATCCGGCCAAAGTCCAGATATTCTAACTAAGTGTTTTGCAGTAGTTGGGGGAAATAATCCCATCATGCTCATGGACTAAGTGTTTTGCCCCTAAGAGTACTTCAAAGCTAAGTACAAGGCGTGAAGGGCTTTAAAGACTAAGAGCTTGTGAAGGAAGACAATTCGGAGGCTCTGCGCCAGTTCGAAGGTTTGCGAAGAGCTATCTCACCTTTGGCAGCATCCCTAATCGAAGGGCCGCCGTGATCTTCGACAAGACGTTTAGTTTTCGAGGGTTTCACACAAGAGTTTACTAAATTACCCCTACGAGGCATTTCATACAGAGTCATTAATGTCGGTTGTAAATAGAGGATATTTTGGTATTCTCCTGTTACTTCTTGTCTATAAATACTGGTCCTTTCTATAGTAAAAGGGACCGAATATTGTAATTAAAGTTAATATTACTCACTAGACATAAGGTTATTATCCTTTCGGAGCCCTGAACCAGAACAAAACCACTTCATAACTTAACAGCCCTTCATGGCTAAACAAACCTGTTATCATATTCTATTACGCCAATAGTTGGCACTATTCATGGGGAACCTAGTTCAAAGCTAGCCTCTCTACCACAAACCTCTGAATCATACCTCCAAAGAAAAGCAAAAGTGTAGCTCCTCCTCGGAGGTCCCCTTGAGTTTCAAAGGCCTTGTTGCGTCTAGAGCAACCTCTTGCTGAGGCTGGCGCACAAGACCTGCGAGACCTAGCGCACCACCCGAAGGTGAACTCTAGTTTAGGGGCTACGGACCACACCGCAGACCTCCTGATGATGAACACCACTCTAGAGGCTGCGGAGCACACCGCTGGGCTCCCAGCGGTGGACACCGCCCTAATGACCGAGGAGCACACCACGGTCCCCCCTTCAGTGAACGACACCTCCAGGCCTATGGGCCCCGCTGCGGCCCCTCCGGCGCCTGTTCCATTAGGAGCAATGGGGCCTCTACACACAAGCACCCTACCACCACTGAGGGCGCTACAAACCAATTACATTCAGTCATAGTATCTAGGAGGGTACTGATAAAAATATGCCCAAGAGAATTCTGGGGGAACCAGAAGTTCTGGCCTGAGGCCGGAAGTTCCGGGTTCTGCTATAACCAGAAGTTCTGGTTCGACCGGAAGTTCCAGACCAGCCCTAGTTTTAGTTTCTGGAGGAACCAGAAGTTCCGGTTGAATCGAAAGTTCTGGGCGTAGGATCGAAACTAGCGACCAGAGGGGGGTGAATGGGCTCAAAATAAAAACACGGCGGATAAAAAGAAATTCCTCAAACTCGGGTAACAAACTTGCGAGTGACTTGATAAGACTCAGCGCAAGGCTGTGCTAAGATGTTCACTCAAGGCAAGTCGATACAAACTTCTCCAAAAGCACTTTCAGGCACATCGACTCAAGGAGAGACAAGTGTCTACCAGAGTTAATCCATGAAAGAAACAACTGTTCTTACAGAAAAACATATGCACAAAACACTCTTGCACAAACGATCAGGTACTCGATGTATAGCTAGTGCAACTCAAAACCTCTCAGATAAATCAACACACCCTTGACATACACTACAACACATAAAAAAGCATTCACAGTGTAATCTGAAAATCAAGGGCTTGTAGGCAATAACACAAACACCTAGAATGCAGTACACAATCTTAGAGACATTTCATCAAACAAGTGGTGAGCAAGAAATGTATACTGCAATCTTGATGGAGAGGATGGCCGGAGAAGGCTCACTGTCGTCGTGCTTGTCAATGCCGTACCCCTCACGTGTCGTTGTGCCCAGCTCACCCTGGCCGCGCCTTGCACACGCGTCGGCCGCACCCTGTGCACGC
>KE372503.1:316580-330188 GCA_000418225.1 Zizania latifolia | reverse complement strand
TGCGCAGGGCGCGGCCAGGCTGAGCTGGGCGCAGCGACGCGTGAGGGGTACGGCATCGACAAGCACGACGACGGCGAACCTTCTCTGGCCATCCTCTCCATCAAGATTGCAGTATACATTTCTTGCTCACCACTTGTTTGATGAAATGTCTCTAAGATTGTGTACTGTATTCTAGGTGTTTGTGTTATTGCCTACAAGCCCTTGATTTTTAGATTGCACTATGAAGGTTTTTTTTATATGTTCTAGTGTATGTCAAGGGTGTGTTGATTTATTTGAGAGGTTCTGAGTTGCGCTAGCTATACATTGAGTACCTGATCGTTTGTTCAAGAGTGTTTTGTGCATATGTTTTTCTATAAGAACAGTTGTTTCTTTCATGGATTAACTTTGCTAGACACTTGTCTGTCCTTGAGTCGATGTGCCTGAAAGTGCTTTTGGAGAAGTTTGTATCGACTTGCCTTGAGTGAACATCTTAGCACAGCCTTGCGCTGAGTCTTGTCAAGTCACTCACAAGTTTGTTACTCGAGTTTGAGGAATTTTCTTTTATCCGCTGTGTTTTTATTTTGCGCTCATTCACCCCCCTCTGGTCACTAGTTTCGATCCTACATTTATTCCATTTTGAAGCTCTCAAAACCCTCCTTTCCTCTTGGAGATCCGCCCACGAATGGAGCTCGGACTGGTTCGGCTCAAAGGTAGAGAAATCAAGATCCTCGCTGTCCCAATCAATCGATTCGGACGAGGAGGGTATGGATACAACGGGCTCCTTTTTTATTGAAACAAGCAACTCGTCGGCTACTTTGGGCACTATTCTACCTAAATGATCACGAGGAAGTCTAAAACGAGCACGTCCCTCGGCCATAACAGCCTCAAAAACTACCCATTGGTGACGAAGCTCTTCAATAGCCTCGAGTATTTCGACTTTAGTACTATGGTTCACAACAAAGTCCTGGTAAAATTCCAAAAGTATTGCTTTCATTAATAAGCGAGGCTGGGCTACACCAAAAAATTACATTAAAGGCCCTAAGGAACTACACCTCTGAAGGGGCGACCGGAGAGTTGTCTGCACGCTTCTAGGGCGATGTTACATGTTGCATGCGTTGGCGTCGGGCTTCGTTCATCACGTCCTACATGGCCTGTCATCCTTGCCCTTTCCACGCTCCATGAAGTGACCACCATGCCATGGAGACTTCCAGAGTAGGCGCCAGCAGTTGAGCCCCACCGAAGTTGATGGCTGTGGCCCTCGTCGCCATCCAAAGGTGGTCACAACCAGCATCTTGTAGGTGGTGAAGGACGCCCTGAGTTGTGACTCTCCTAGAGACCTCTCCGAAGGCCACCATGCTGGCTTCGGCCATTCGAGTCGTAGCACGAAGGTACTTCAGTCGATGCATCAAAGGTTTGGCCACAGTAAATGTCGAAGCATGACAGATCATCCTGAAGCAAGATAACATCTCGCAAAGCATGCCAATGGTCTCATCCATCACCTTGATATCGTCGGCTCGCTCCACCCTTAGTCTAGCTTCTGAAGCTGCTAAGGCTGCCTTTGCTTCATGAAGCTCCGAGGCCTCCTACGTTCCACTCGTATCCTATCCGATCGTTACCTGCAACGTATAACAACTTGGTATCAGAGCCCATAGGGTCGGGGAGCACAGATTCTCCAGTGGCAGCAGATGATGACGTGTTGAAGAAACTCTAGCAGGATGTGTCAACAATTCTCAGTAGTCTCGCTGATATGAGCCGCGCCTTGGCTGTCAACACCTCCCGTGTCATGTCTCTGGAGCAGCTCATCGAGGCAGGGGGGACTGCATCAGCAGCCCCCAATTTGTCGAGGATGGGTGGCAGCGGCCTCATGATACCACCGCCAGGGCAGCAACCTGCGCAGCAGCAAGGTGGCGATTTTAGGATGCCACCGGCTGGACAGGCAGGACAGCAGCCTTTTCAGCAGCAGCCCACATACGCCGAGCAATCTTCTGTGGCTGCATCAGCAGGAGGCGTGCCCCGATTTTATAAACTCTAATTTCCTAGGTTTAGTGGCAAAGGGGACCCTCTCAATTGGGTAAACCATTGTGAGCAGTTTTTCCGAGGGCAGCGGACACCAGATTCTGATCGGGTTTAGTTATCTACTTATCATTTCACCGACACTGCGCAGGAGTGGTATTTTCATTATGAGAAGAATCATGGACCACCTGATTGGGAGACTTTTAAGTCAATCTGCCACGTACGGTTCGGTCCGGCTGTGCGTAGTAACCCCTTAGGAGAGCTCAAGAAATTGGTTCAGATTGGAACTGTGGAAGCATATATTGAAAAAAATTTAGCTCTTGCCAACCGTGTGGAGGATTCTCTCGCTGAACGACAGCATATATTGGCATGGACGTTGAATTGCAGCGGCCCACTAATCTGTAGGAGGCTATGAGCTTGGCAATGGCTTATGAAAACAGGGCCCTAAAGTTTGGAAAGAGTAGCCGGATAGTAAGCAATAACTTCTCACAAGTCAACGCCATCAGGTGAACAACACATTACCCCATCAGGTTCGCCGCCTATCTCCTACGGAATTAGCTGAGCGGCGACGCCAAGGCCTGTGTTATAACTGTGATGAGCGGTTTGTTCGGGGGCACAAGTGTGCGAAGTTTTCTATATTGAATGGGATGATGAGGGCACAACTGATTAGGAGGCTTCAGCAGATACCGACAATAAGGTTCCAGAACCGCAGGTCTCACTCAATGCACTATTTGGTGAAGGCGGTGCTAGTACAATGAGGATACCAGTTTGTATTTCTGGGATGCCTCTCGTTGCGCTCATAGATTCTGGGTCAACACATAATTTTCTACATACCCAACTTGCTAGTCATCTTGGCATTACAATCAAGCCAGTTAGCAAGGGGCTCCAAGTGGTTGTAGCTAATGGAGACAGCTTTGCTATTTCAGGGTTATGCCGCAACCTTCAAATTGGCATTGGGAAAGAAGACTTCGTGATTGATTGCTTCATCCTAGATTCATGTGCTGTTGATCTTGTGTTGGGAACGCAGTGGTTGCAATCTCTTGGACCTATCCTATGGGACTTCAAGCAAATGCACATGTGCCTTTGGCGAGGAACTCGGGAGGTCAATCTCCATGGCCTTCTCCATCGACAGGCAGCTTCACTTCCTGGTATACCATCGGCAGAGACGTCATGGGGTGATCTAAAGGAGTTTCGTCAGCGCTATCCTGATTTTCAGCTCGAGGACGAGCTGATTTTGAAGGACAGGAGAGATGCCATGGTCGGCAATACCAGGAGTACAATGGTCTGGGCCGAACCCCATGGGCCAGCCGAACCCAGTAAGGTCCAGCCTGCACCGGTTTAAAGAGTCCAGTACTAGATTGAGTTTAAAGAGTCCTAGATTGAGCAGCTAGTTATAAATTAGTTAGAGTTATAATTTAGTTAGTTTCCTTTATGTTAGCAGATTAGATCTATTGCAAGTCTATAAATAGCAGGCTGTAATTATGGTTGAAGGCAAGAAAGAAGTTAGTCTATTATCTCACCTCGTTCTCTATTATCTCATCCCCTTCTCTGTGCTTGTGCCGGATCATTGAAGACAGCCTCCTCACCACGAGGAGACCATCAGGGAAGCCTCCCGTGCCGAGGCCTCCTACGTTCCACTCGTATCCTATCCGATCGTTACCTGCAACGCATAACCGGGAGAGATGTCATGGTCGGCAATACCAGAAGGAGTACAATGGTTTGGGCCGAACCCCATGGGCCGACCGAACCCAGTAAGGTCCAGCCTGCACCGGTTTAAACAGTCTAGTCCTAGATTGAGTTTAAAGAGTCCTAGATTGAACAGTTAGTTATAAATCAGTTAGAGTTATAATTTAGTTAGTTTCCTTTATGTTAGCAGATTAGATCTATTGTAAGTCTATAAATAGCAGGCTGTAATTATGGTTGAAGGCAAGAAAGAAGTTAGTCTATTATCTCACCTCGTTCTCTATTATCTCATCTCCTTCTCTGTGCTTGTGCCGGATCATTGAAGACAGCCTCCTCACCACGGGGAGACCATCAGGGAAGCCTCCCGTGCCGAGGCCTCCGACGTTCCACTCGTATCCTATCCGATCGTTACCTGCAACGCATAACACTATCTCAATTAAGGTAGGTAAACAATCTTGTTCCATTTACTTATTGTATATTTCGTCGACAGTCAACGTCCACAAGGTCAACTCCAATTAGAACGACAGCTCTTCATAGTACACAGGCACACAGCATGTAGGAATAGAAATAGGTTCAAACCTTTGGACAAGTTTGAGTTGTGCATACAAATAAGTGAAAAAACATCAATAGAAGCAATGAGGCATTGAGCTTAACCTGGATGTATAATTTGTCCATAGAACAACAGATGAACTAGCTAGGATATAGTGTTGTCATTCTCCTTGTCCAGGCTCCTAGTCATTCTGTGACCTTTCAGAGACAAACTGTTTAATTTCCTTGAGGTGACCGAAATTTCCGAGCCGGCATTGCTCTGGACATCAAACGAAGAGAGTGCCACCCTTTTGTAAGATGACATGCCTCTAGATCTCTGTCTTTGAATCTGGAATGGACTGTTGCAACTCTGCCTTGCTTTGGCAGACTTGGTCAAGCTCATGTAATTCGGCCCTCCGCCATTTCCACTATCAGATCTTGCCAGAGTTCCTGACGATGTTGATGGAGAGCCCTCATCGCACAGAAACTCTGAAGAAGAAGCTGAAAGTACAGAAGGAGGCTTTGCCGACACCCTAGTTGTGACACTGTTTCTTCTTGTTTTGACTGAGCCTGCATTTACAAGTTTGGATCCTGCTAACTTGAGCTCACCGCTGCTCTTCAAACACTTCAATTCAGCAGGGTTTTGTTCCATAAGTCTGCTCTCCCAAGGTTTTGTTGCCATCCATCCTTCTATATAGCTGCAGTCGTGATTGGACCTATCTGACTCATGGTTCCTCAGAGAGCTAGCAGGAGAGCTTGGTCTTGCACTGTGTTTTGAACAGCCAGGCTGAAAGGAAAATGAACGTGAAGAACAGCATGGTATATATCAACATAAGTCGACTAGCAAAAGAGTTCATCTTATTGCTACAACATATACCTGGTGAGAAAGTGCATCTGCAATTGCCCTTTCTCTCTTAGCTACACCATCATGCCTCATGTGTACTTTTGATCTCACTTCCGCAACATAACCTTGACTGTCACACAATTGTTCCTGCAATACCACAATCTTTGACACGTTATACTTGGATAGACGTCTAATTTTTAAAGCAAAACACGCAAAATCACAATGTTATCTGAATTCACAACTTTTAAGAGTATAAGTATACTATGAACTTAACTTTGCTCGGCAATAACTACTCCATCCATCTCAAAAAGAATTTATTTATAGCTCTTCAGCTTTATTTTAAAAAGACTTCATTTCTACCTTCTTGCCAGATCATCTCAAAAAGAATTTATTTATAGCTCTTCAGCTTTATTTTAAAAAGACTTCATTTCTACCTCATAATAATATTTTATTTTTAATAAGGGTATTTTGGCTTTTTCTTCCACCACAAATTTATTTCAAAATTAAAGTTTTTGTGAGACGGGGTGATTAATTTATTTAATTGCAAAGGGTGTTATCGGTCTTGTCAGCATTTCCATTCTTACCTAACAGCATCACTTCCAAGATCGATTCAAACATGTCGTCATTGCGAAAGAGAAAACAATAATCTTAATGGACTCGATCATTACTAAAAAAGAAGCTTAATTGTCCATGTCAGTCCTACTGATAATAGTCCTTTTCGGGTAAAAGTACCGAACGATATTAAGTCATACATCCCTTTCTCCTTTAGGAAATCAAAGTTTGGCACAAACCTTTCAAATTATAGCATCTATTATAATTATTAATTAAACTGAAAAATATGATTTCCAGCCTTCAAATGACTTCAAATAACTAAAATCACTTCAATATGTTAGCAAGACGACTATTTTGAAACCTGAATTAAAAAGGAGATAACGGCAATGATTTTACTTGATAACTTTGATTTGGATTAAAATTAAATAAGATCTATCTTATTTCAATATTGCAATTAGGGTGTAATATTAAAACCTGAGTATGACTGAATTCAACCACATAGCCCATGAGCCATAGCTGTACCACTGATGAGCGAGAGGCCCGTCCTACGTAGAGAAACAGGAACCAGAAGACACGCTTCTATTCTACATAAGTCACTACTCCCTACGTATTATAAGAATTTTACCGTCAATAAATTAGTTGTAAAATGAAAAAAATATTACTTATTAATTTTTTTTTAAGAAAGCCACGTAGGCCCGGCGAATGTGATACGAAGACTTCCCAGAAGGTCACCCATCCTGGTACTCGTCTGAGCACGCTCAACGTCAAAGTTCTGATGGGATCTGATGCCAACTTATTCACGTCCCTTTCACAGTGTTATTTATTAATAAGAAAATAATATTGAAAAGTGATATTTAAAAATAGATAAAAGATATTGAAGGAATAAAGTTTTTTGATTTACGAATCAAGTGTAGATAAGAACTTAGAAATAAAGTTTTTTTAGCCCTAAGTTGAATGGCTAGAAGGGAAGCCCTTTTTAACGGATCTAGGACCAAATTCACTCGCAAGAAATGAAGCAATGGCATTAAATTTTCAGAAATGGTGTGTATATTACCATATACTACTAGTAAGTAACTTAGAAATCCTAGAAAAAACCATTTTTGCATTAGCACATTGACGCAAGAAGGATGTATGCACAAGAGCTGATCCACATTAAATGTTGTATTGTTACCGAGCAATAATACTGTTTAGTCGTATTTTTCTTTTAGTGTTGACTAAAGTACTCTAGCTTATTTGGTGACCTTGTGATGATACCAGTCATCTTGTATTGCACATATCAATCGTAGGAAAGCACAGCAGGCTGCGTTCCATGTACCTCAGCTTGGTTGTTAGCGTCGACACGGCCGTCACGCTCGCCCAGCGCATCGTGCGAATCCCGGCCATCGGCTGAGCAGCGCGCCCGCCGCTCGCGCGCGCACTCCTGCACCCGCAGCAGCGCGTTCATGCACTTGAGCGTCACGGCGAGTTGCCTCCGCACCAGCCGGGCGCGCATTAGCGCCTGCAGCCGCACGATGCCTCTCAGCGCCTGCAACGCCCGCCGCGCCTAGCCGCACACACCATTAATTAGCACCACGCATCAACGCCGCTCGAGATCGAATCAGCTGTACCAGAAGATGGCCATGGAAGAATAATCTCCGGTCTACCTTACCAAGAAGGCGAGGAAGACGGCCTGGATGCGGACGGCGGCCCACTCCTTCCTGATGACCCGGAACTCCCTCGGCGGCGCGCGGACGACGGCCGCGACGACCAAGCTGAACGCATCGGCCGACGACGACGCCTCCGACGCCGACGAGGCGTCCCCCACGCCCGCGCTGGCCGTGGACGCGGACGCGGACGAGCTCCGCCACAGCCGGCTCCACTTCCTCTCCTTTCCCTCCGACGGCGCCTTGAGGGTCACCAGCGACTTGATCCACTTCCCCGACTCCCCCATGGACGCTGCCACGCAACCAGTTCCCTCGCGAGAGATGAAATGGAAGGAGAGGAAGTTAGCCGTTGTCTTTTACGCCCACGACGCGCATCTCGCTGCAAACCGTTCTCTGCGTCGCAGGTGGGGATTCAAAATTTGAACGGCGACAAGCCGGAAGAGGCAAAGGTGGGATGGCGGCAGAGCCAAAGGACCCGCCATGACGTAGCTGACATGTGGGCCCGTGGATCTCACGGACCCACGTGTCATTGAGAGGGAGCGGGGCCATGTGATGGCCGCTGCGCCTCGTCTCGATGGCGTGGACATGACACGGTGGCCATCGCATCGGAGACCGTGACGGTGTGTCCACACCGTTTCCACGTTGAACTTTATTCAGTATTCACATGGTTTATTCTAAAATATTATAAAAAATACATAATAATTAGGGTATTATGCTATGAAGTATATATTGGATCTTCCGTAATTTTTATAACATTTTCAGATCGGAGGTGAAGTCAAAGGGCAAAGATTCCGCACGCGACACCATTCACCAAACGGGAAGCGCATGCAAGGCCTGAGGTGTACATAGAACTAGAGCAAAAGGCCCAGCTGGTTGGGTCCCTCCCAGTCCCAGATCAACGTGTGTCAGCTGGTCTGAACTATCAACACGGCGCCTGATGAATGGACTGTTTCTGATGGCGAGCAGTGCAGACCGGTTCAACACATACAACGAGGGTGTGTTTGGTTGGTTAGATGAAACTAGATTTATTTCATCCGATTTTTAGAATTGATAGTAGATGTTTCGTTTACAAGTGAGTTGGGTGAAATTATCCATCTCAAGAGAATATTTTCTTGAGATGTTAGATAAGTTCATCTAAAAATTTTATTGGATAGATTCATCCACCCTGTCTATGCCAGTGCTAGTGCTAGCGTCTCCTCGTCAACCAATGTTGACAGTCGCACGTCCCCTTCATCCAAGACCAACATCGACACTGGCTAGTGTCGGTGCCCGTGCATCCACACCAGACCCTCCCTCCTCGCCAGCTAGCGCCTCCTCATCGACCCCTTCCTCCTCGTCGGCAAGCGCCTTCATGCCATCCCCTCTCTCCTCGTTGGCTAGTGCCTCCTCGCTGGCCCTAGCACCTCAATGAGGGCCAGCGCCTCCTCGTCGATCTCTCCCTCCTCACCGGACAGCGCCTTCTCGCTAGCCTTGATGCCACCTTGTCGGCCCCTCCTTCCTCGTCAGACCCTCCATTTGCGTCGGTCAATGCCTCCTTGCCAGCCCCTTCCTTCTCGCTGGCCCCTCCCTCTCCGCTGGCTCATCCCATCCCGCTTACAACCAAATAAAAAAATGATTTTATCCATCTAACCAAAGAAAGAATCGTCCCATCAAACAAAAACTAGATCATCACATCTTAAATATCCTTACCCTTCAATTAAACACTACCAAATATTAACTTTTCATATTCAAAGACCCAACACCAGAAGTGGTTTTTCATCGCTTGAGGAGATTTCTAGTCATGAAAAAATTGTCAAAATATACCAACCATGATATGTCACTATGTAACACTTGCAACTTAAAATTCAATATATACATGGTAGAACAAATTTTAATAAATTTACACACTGTTGACAGTAATAATTGTTTTTTCAATTTATATAGATCAAAATTTAATTTATATGTTTACAAAGTAACATATTACATATTAATATATGTGAGATCATGTGTATGATCATTGATAAGTGATGAACAAATCGGTTTGATGTTGATATATGATGTACAAATTGATTTTAATTGGTCAAGTTGTCGAGCACTCTTATCGGGCACTCAGCAATTGGCACTCGAGGAAATTCAGCCCTGGAGAGATAGCACTCGAGAAATTCAGCCCTCGAGAAGTTTCATTACTCGAGAGTTTCAACACTCGAGATTTTGGATCACTCGGATTTTTGATGTTTAAGTTGGATTATGTGCGTTAAATTGTTTATTCAATAAATACACAATGGTTATTAATGATTGGAATGTTTGAGTTAGGTTGAAAAGAATTGATTGGACTGATTGAGTCAAGTTAGAAAGAACTTGTGCTCGGAAAAAGAGTTTCTTTGTTTGTTCATGTGCAGGCATTGCTTAAGGGCGAGTCGTGGTCGATGACAGGATCGGAATTAGGCTCACGAAGGAGCTGAGGTTCAGAACGGTCGAGGATGTTATGCGGGATGCTCGGGCTAGAGGATGCAGCACGTGAAGATAAGGTTTCCATATAGCATACGCGGGATGTGTGTGAATATGGAAAGGATGTAAGGTTTCCATATGGCATACGTGGGGATGTGTACAGATGTGGAAAGAGAGAAAAATTTGAAAGGAGTTAGAATTTGTTGGATTTGTAAAAGATATGGATTCCTAGTCGAATTAAGATTATAAAAGATATTATTTTCATGGCTCATGATGGCAGCCATGAGGGATTATAAATAGACTAGAGGGAGAGCAAAATAGGGGGACGAGGAATAAGAGAAAAATTAGGGTTTAATCTTTTGCTCTCTATCTAGGGCTTTGTATGTGATTTGGTGAGGGGTGCTTTGGATTGCACCTTGCAAACACTCTTATGCAATAAAGATTCATCTTTAAGTATCAAGCAGTGTGGTATGACGTTCTGTCTTCTTAATGTTTATCGGTTTGCATCGTTTTAGCTTATTCTGCGATTTCGCTTTTACTTGCGATTTAGTTTGAATTGATTCATCCAAAACCTTACTAGGATATTGAGAAAAAGATCTGAAAAATTTTATTGATTAATTCTTCATGTTTTAAGAGTTATTAAGGTTTTAATTTTTGGATCGTATCTGCTCTGTTTTTACGCTGCTACAAATCTCGGGAATCATAACTTTTGATTGGAAACTCGGATTTGAGTGAAATCACCCATGAAAATTTTGCATTGAAGTCTAATTTATTGTGTTAAGATTTCAGATCAATCTGAGTTATGGTTTTAAAGTTACGCTCATTTTACCATTCTTTAGTCAGCCTATTTTCTGCTCTCAGGAGTGCTCTCGGGAAATTTGCTGAGTCCTCAAGAAAGCCCTCGGGAAATTCGAGAACCTCTCAGGAAATTTCCTGAGTCCTCGGGAATTTCAGTTTGGTCGGGAATTTTGCTGATTGGTCGAAAATTAGCTTTCTGATTTTTTTTTTGGTGTCAGTTTTGAGGTACTGCAACCATTCACCCCTCCTCTGGTTGCCGTGGTTAGCGTATTTCGATCTTATAATTGGTATCAGAGCTTGGTTTCTGTTTTGTTTTGATCTTAACCAATTTAAACAATCACCATGTCATCTGAGAGGTTTTTAGCTAAACCTTATATTTTTTATGGAATTGATTTTTAGTTTTAGAAAACAAAGATGGAGGCTTATATCATGTCACAGAGTTTTGATATTTAGAAAAATGTTTCTAAACCATATGATCTATTTTCTGATAATCAAGTTAATAACATTAATAAGGCTGCTTTTGAAGCAAATTGCAAAGCTCAAAACTTGATTATCAATGTTTTTGGCGTTTGGATTTTGATCGTATTTCTCATTTTCTTTCTAGGCATGAGATATGAAATGCTCTTTATGCCTATCATCAAGGCTTATCCACAATCAATGAAGTGCATAAAGATGTATACAAGAAAGAATACATGAAATTTGAGATGAAACCCGATGAGACCTTGGATGAGTATTTTGCTCGCTTTAACAAAATTCTTAGCAATCTTTGTTCAGTTGATTCTTCTTATGCTGCTAATTATACTGATTCTGAAATTGCTAGACATTTGTTTAGTAGGCTTAATATGTCGGTTTGGGAGATGAAAGTTACTTCAATTCAAGAGTCCATGGATATGACTACTCTTACTTTGGACACCCTTTATTTAAAATTGAAAACTCATGAATTGAATGTATTTTCACGTAAAATCTCTCCTAAATCAATGGCCTTGATTTCTTCACATTCTAATGAGTCTTCTTTTTTATCTTCGAGTGTTTCTTTATCAGCTTTAAATGCCTTGTCTGATAAACAATTTAAGCAGTTTGCAGAGGAAAACTTGGCTTTGCTTTCTACGAAAGTTGCTAAAGCTTTGAACAATATAAGAAACAGAAGAAGAGGCGATCCTATTCGATGCTTTAAATATGGTGAGACTAACTATATTCGTATGAACTGTCCTAAGTTCAAGAAATCTTCAAAGAAAGACAAGGAGAACAACAAGTGCCCATCTAAAGAGAATAAGATAAAGAACCACAACTATAAGAAGATGGTACATCGAGTCTTTGCCGCCCTCGATCAAGTTGATATGAGTGATGTGGACTCAATGAGAGATAGAAGTGAAGATGAAAGCAAAGGGAAAAAGAATGATCTCACTGGATTTGTCTCATGGCACGGGACATGGTAGGCTCATGCGAGGATGAACTCTTCAGCGACGAAAATAAGGTAAAACCTACTTATGATGATTTAGCTTGTGATGTTGTTCGTCTTGATAATAAATTGAGAAAAAGTAATAAGAAGGCTAACTTGTTGTTGAATCACTCAATTCTAAAATTAATAGGCTCAAGTCTCTTATTCCTGACGATGATTTATGCAAATTATGTGATGCTTTACAATATGAAATTATTGCTTTAAGGGATGTTCATGCTTCTACTCTTCATAACCTCAATGATAAAATTGTCAAGAATGAATCTTGCTTTGCTATTGGTACTACCATGCTTTCTCGAGTTGTTGATGAACTATTTGTTATCAAGAACTATTTAAAAAAGATAAAAGTTACCTTATATGCTTGTTCCTTGGTAAATGCTTTATACTGTAATAAATTCAAACAACTTAAGAATGTAAAGAGCTAGCTCAACCATTGTGAAACATGATTCAACTTCTTGTTCAAATTGTCCATTGCTTGAATTGAAACCGAAAGATGCTTATGGTAGAGTTGAACTTTTGCAAAATGACTTACTCACTCATGAGACATTGCCTTGTTCAAATTGTCGCAAACAGAAGAGCATTGCTGATATTTGTAAAAATTTT
This sequence comes from Zizania latifolia, assembly GCA_000418225.1. Classification (NCBI taxonomy): domain Eukaryota; kingdom Viridiplantae; phylum Streptophyta; class Magnoliopsida; order Poales; family Poaceae; genus Zizania; species Zizania latifolia. Next base: position 317,662 of record KE372503.1, on the reverse strand, counting down.
GTTGCTTTGACAAAAGAATTTGATTGTCTGCAAAGATTCTTGCAACGCTTTTCAACTGGTAAAAAGAACCTCAACATGTTATTGGATAAATCTAATGTAAGCACAAATCATAGAGGACTAGGTTTTAATGCTCGTGCTTATTTTACTTCTCATCAACCTAGTGCAATCAAGGTTATTGAAAGAGGTAGGATTGAGGTTAAATCTGAACCAAAGAAAATTATTTTTAAATCTGCTGGAACATTGTCAAACTTAGCAACATTAAGTGTAATTACTTTGACATCTAAAACAACTTAACCGGTCAAGTATAATTGTACACATTGTGAAAAAGATGGACATTTGATTTAGTTATGTTTTAGACTTGCAAGACAATAGAAAAATAATAGGAAAAAATCATTTGCTAAATATAAGTGGCAATGGTCATTTGTGGAATCGAAAAGAGTAGTCGTACCACAACATTTGAAGTGGTCGGGTTGTCTTTGATCAACAGCACCCTGTTTTGGTAAGAGGCAAAAATAACACTAGTTTTGCTTGAGGATTTTTGCCTGCTCGTGTTTCTGGTCAGGTGTCTCAGTACTAGATTCTGAAATTTCTTTTAACTAACCCTAGTACTAAGACATCGACATCTTCTCGTGTGTAGGCCTCAAGAGTGAGGAAGGAGAACATAAGGCTAGTATGATGGAATTGTGCTCAAGAGAATTTTGGGGGAACTGGAAGTTCTGGCTAAGGGCCGAAAGTTCTAGGTTCTAGAGCATTCAGAAGTTTCGGTTAGACCAGAAGTTCTGGGCTAGCCCTAGTTTTGGTTTCTGGAGGAGCCAGAAGTTCCGGTGGAATCGGAAGTTTCGGGCCTGCCTGGACGAACTGGAAGTTCCGGTTAGACCAGAAGTTCCAAGTCAAAATAAATTCGATACAGATGGTTATTTTTAGAAGTTTCGGTCAGAACCGAAAGTTTCAGAACAAGCGAACAGATTAGATCTGTTGGGCTTTAATATAGATTAAAGGCCCATGACAGGGCACAATATAAAGAGAGGAGGGGCTAGCACGAAAAAGCTGCTGCTGTTGCTCCTGGTTGAGAACCCTAGCCG
>KE372503.1:296723-316495 GCA_000418225.1 Zizania latifolia | reverse complement strand
GGACGTGTGGATACCGTGGAGGCACTACTCCAATAGTGGTGCTCATCTTCTTCCTGTGGAGATCGCCAGATCGTAGAATCATGTCGTCTTCATCGCTGGATCGCCGACGGACGAACGAACGTAGTCGGGAGGAGCAGATCGAGGACGTGTTTCATCGACTCTACTTCCACTGCCCGAGCGTGTCTCGTGGCCTGAGGTAACGATCCATGATCCCATTACACGCATGGTTCCTGGGCTAACGGGGTAAATTTTTGAAATTAAGTGCTAGTGTAGCCTCCCCATAACCCAACAGTGGTATCAGAGCCTACATGCGTAGTGTTCGATCTGGATCGATCACATATGGTGATATGTGATGGAAATAGATTGGATCTATTGTTTTTATCGTCGGATTTTCTGGAAGTTCCGGTTGGACCGGAAGTTCCGGACCAAAATAATTTTTGATACAGAATGTTATTTTCGGAAGTTCCGGTTGGACCAGAAGTTCTGGACAGAAATAATTTTCGTACAGAAGGTTATTTTCAGAAGTTTAGGGTGTGACTCGAAACTTCTAGGCTAAAATAAATTCGAGTCAGAAGGTTGATTTCGGAAGTTCCGGCCCTAAGTCAGAAGTTCCGGCCCTAAGTCAGAAGTTCTGGGCCCTTCGACCGAAAGTTCTGGGCCTCTGAGCCAGAAGTTTCAGGCTTGGTTCAGTCACGTCTAGATTCCGCCTAACTCATTTTTTGCAGGAAATGTTGTGACTGGTATGGCCTTGCAAAGTATATGATACTCGCTTGTAATAACGTGTCCTGTGTGTCATGGTTGATTACAGCCCAAGGCTGTTCAAATATTGTATGACCTACGCGTCGACATGTGATGCTTCCGCTCATATAATTAAGTATAGTGCTATTAGGTGTAATAGACTGATACAAGTTTATGGAGGCCTAAAGCGTGATGACCCGATGGACAGGAACCATGGAGATAGAGATCACCATGCGAGAGGGCCATACTATGTCACAGTTAATATGATTGCCTGTGATGTTTACTTATGTTCCTGTCATACTATTCTTTCATGTTCTGTGTGAGGTAGGCATAGTTACCATATTACAATAGTTTCTCTCAGAAAATTAAGTATTGATGCTCTTTCCAATAGCTGCACCTACTAAGGTTCTCGATCATCGATGTTGGGTCTGCCAAAGCAGGGTGCTGTCTTTTATCTTGACCAGTTAGGGTGAATGTCGGACACCACATGCATAGTATTGGTTTGCTTAATAAAGCTATCAAAACGGTTTTGGGCTTTGGGGCAAAGAGTTGGGAGTCGGGTATTGGATGCTACCCCAATGAACAATAGTCGCATAGAGATGTGATTAGCAAAGTGTTGCTTACCATGTCACTAATCTTCTAGCAGTGATGCCAAAGCTCACTAGGAGTTAGATGAATATGGATCTTGTCCCATAATGTGTGGTTAGAGGAAAAGCGATCATTTTACATATTGTGGCTGAACCTTGCATTATTGTTGTAGATCATGGCACCTACTGCAAAGAACACTTTCATTTTTAATCTGTGATCTATCCTTGAAAGGGAGAAATTTTCTAGAACAAATTTTATAGACTGTTACAGGAATTTGAGAATCGTTCTCAAACAAGAGAAAAAGGAATATGTTCTAGAGGAGCCACATCCTAATAAACCAGCTTATAATGTATCTGCAGCTGATCGGAGGGCTTATGAGAAGCTCACCAATGATTCGCTCGATGTTAGCTATCTCATGCATGCCAGTATGTCCTCTAAGTTTCGGAAGCAAGATGAGAACAGGGATGCCCATAATATGATTATGGGACTCCGAGGCATGTTTAAGAACCAAGCTCGGGCCGAGAGGTACGGTACCTCAAAGTCCTTGTTTGTGTATAGAACTAGTCATTGGCAAAGGAACTGCAAGTTGTACTTAGAAAAACTCAAGAAGAAGAAGAGAAGTGAGACTTCCGCTTCTACTTCAAGTATAAATGTTATTGAAATTAATCTTGCCACTCGTCCAAGTGATTGATGGGTATTTGATACCGGATCAATGATTCACACTTGTAAGTCATTGTAGGGACTGAATAGGACAAGGAAGTGTGCGAGAGGCGAGTTGGATGTTCGTGTCGGCAATGGTGCAAAAGTTGCTGCGTTGGCCATCGGTGTCTATTCTTTGTCGCTACCCTCGGGATTAGTTTTGGAGTTAAATAATTGTTATTTTATTCCTGTCTTGGGCAGAAACATTATCTCTTCTTCATGTTTAGAGAAAGACGGTTTTGAATTCGTAATAAAGAACAAGAGTTGTTCGATATTTTCAAATGGTATGCTCTATGGTGTTTGTCCATTGTTGAATGGCTTATATAATCTGAATCTTGAGAATACACATGTTTATAACATTAATACGAAGAAACATCGACTCAATGATTTAAATCCTACCTATGTCTAGTATTGTTGTTTGGGTCATATAAATGAGAAGCGCATGCAGAAGCTCCATAGAGATGGGTTTTTGGAGTCATTTGATTTTGAATCGTTTAACATATATGAGTCTTGTTTACTTGGCAAGATGACTAAGACACCTTTCACTGGTCAAAGTGAGAGGTTAAATGAATTGTTGCCCATTGTACATACTGATGTATGTGGACCAATGAGTTCTACAGCTAGAGGTGGATTTCAGTACTTCATAACTTTTACCGATGACTTTAGTAGATATGGTTACATCTACTTAATGAGGCATAAGTCAGAATCCTTTAAAAAGTTCAAGGAGTTCCAGAATAAGGTACAAAATCATATAGAAAAGACAATCAAATTTCTACTATCAGATCATGGAGGTGAATATTTGAGCCATGAGTTTAATAATCAGCTGAAGTAGTGTGGAATTGTTCCACAGTTGACTCCACCTAGTACACCTTAGTGGAATGGGGTTTCCGAGCGGAGGAACCAAACTTTGTTGGACATGGTCCGGTCGATGATGAGTCAAACTAATCTTCCATTGTCTTTCTAGGGATTCGCTTTAGAAACTGCTGATTTCACACTAAACAGTGTTCCATCTAAATCTATAGAGAGGACACCATATGAGATATGGACTGGGAAGCGTCCCGGGTTGTCTTTTCTAAAGATCTGGGGTTGTGAGGCCTATGTAAAGCATTTGACATCTAATAAGCTCACTCCCAAATCTGATAAATGCTTCTTTGTGGGATATCCTAGGGAAACCAAAGGATATTACTTCTATAACCGGGAAGAGGGCAAAGTGTTTGTTGCTTGGAATTGTATTTTTCTTGAGAAAAAGTTTCTCTCAAAAGGGGTTAGTGGGAGCATGGTGTGACTCGAAGAGGTTCGAGAACCCCTAGAAAGTGTTTCCGCTCCTACTGAACTGGACCTCGACAAGCAATATATTGTAGAGCCTGTTGTCGAGACACTAGCCCCACATCGGTCGGAGAGGTTGAGTCGTGCGCCCGAGCAGTTAGCGTTTTTAACCACTAGGCAGCGCGACATACTATTGTTCGACAATGATGAACCAAAAACCTATTCGGAATCGGTGATGGGACCAGATTCTGAGAAATGCTTAGAGCCATAAGATCTGAGTTAGATTCCATGCGAGAGAATCAAGTTTGGAACTTGGTTGATCCACCTGATGAATCAAGTTTGGAACTTGGTCGATCCACCTGATGGTGTAAAAACTATTGAGTGTAAATGGATTTTTAAGAAAAAGATAGACGTTGATGGTGTTCACATCTATAAGGCACGACTGGTGGCGAAAGGTTTCAGGCAGATTCAAGGTATTGATTATGATGAAACATTTTTGCCCGTCGCTATGCTAAAGTCTATCTGTATTATTCTAGCAATTGCCTCATTTTATGACTATGAGATATGACAAATGGATGTCAAGATGGCTTTCCTTAATGGAAACCTAAGTGAGAATGTGTACATGACACAGCCTGAAGGTCTTGATGATCTAGAGAATGCTGGGAAGGTTTGCAAGCTGCAAAGGTATATTTATGGACTAAAGCAGGCTTTTCGGAGTTGGAACCTTCGTTTTGATGAGATAGTCAAAGGGTTTGGCTTCATCAAGAACGAAGAAGAGCCTTGTGTTTACAAGAAGGCTAGTGGGAGCTCACTTATGTTTCTGGTCTTATATGTAGATGACATATTGTTGATCGGAAATGATATTCCTATGCTAGATGCTATCAAGTCTTCGTTGAGCAAAAGTTTCTCAATGAAAGATCTTAGAGAGACAGCATACATTTTGGGCATAAAGATCTATAAAGATAGGTCGAGAAGGCTAATTGGATTAAGCCAAAGTATGTACATTGACAAGGTATTGAAATGGTTCAATATGTAGAATTCTAAGAAAAGTTTTTTGCCAATGTCACATGGTATTTCTCTCAGCAAGAGTCAGTGTCCTTCGATACCTGATGAGCTGGAGAAGATGAGTGTGATCTCGTATGCCTCCGCAATCAGATCCATCATGTATGCCATGCTTTGTACGCACCTAGATGTTTCTTTTGCTCTAAGTGTTACGAGCAGATATTAGTCAAACCCGGGTGAAAGTCACTGGGCTGTAGTAAAGAGTATCCTTAAGTACTTGAGAAGAACTAAGGATATGTTCCTGGTCTATGGAGGTGAGAAGGAGCTCATTATAAATGGTTACACCGATGCTAGCTTCCAAAACCGATAAGTTTGATTCGCGATCGCAGTCTGGATTTGTATTCTGCCTCAATAGAGGCGCAGTGAGTTGGAAGAGTTCGAAGCAAGAAATGGTTACATATTCAACAATAGAGACCGAGTATATTGCAGCTTCGGAAGCTGCGAAGGAGGCAGTTTGGATAAGAAAGTTTGTTTTTGAGCTGGGTATAGTCCCTAGTGCATCCTGTCTAGTGGACCTCTATTGTGATAATAGTGGTGCCATTGCGCAAGCCAAGGAGCCTAGGTCGCACCAGAAGTCCAAGCACATACTGCAGCGCTATCACCTGATCTGTAAAATTATAGATAGAGGTGATGTGAAGATATGGAAGGTGCACACGGATTTGAACATAGCCGATCAGTTGATGAAGCCTCTCTCACAGCCCAAGCATGAGGCGCACTTGAGCTCTATGGGTATTAGATACTTACGTGAGTGAGTCGAGTGTATGTGAGAAGAAGTTGTTTTTGTCTATGCTGATGTATATTTAGATAATTGGTTATCTCGTTCCTTGAATAAATATCTTTTACGTTGATCAGCAAGATGATGATTTGTTTGTGAGATTCTTTGTGTTATGATATTATTCTAAACAATCCCTAATCTCATATCATCATGCGGGACAGTGATGATTTATAGATTAGCATATATGTCTGATTGATCATCATGTTTCACAGATCATAGACATAAAGATGTCAAATCAGTGATGTTGACTTATGTTGGTGAACATGAAGTTGGATAGACTCACCTTGAGATACTGCTGGTATTATTATTTTATATGTGCCATCAGTTGTCATCTCAAATGGTGTACCTGCAGAATCCTTAGACCTAAGATCGTCATTGATTTCAGAATGTGTAGTAGCACACTTAGGGGCTTCCAAACTCTATTCCGTAAAAGGATAGTTATAAAGGCTGCTTTCAGGTGTGTCACGAAACATATCGTGGGATGTGAGCGGTCAAGATAGAATTTACCCATCCTAAATAACGGAAGAGACGTCTCTGGGCCCCTCGAGGTAGTCGGATCGGAAAGTGCATGGCCATGCCACTATGATCAAAGAGTTGATCATGATTGAATCCACTACTTGATCAAGTGAAGTGTCGAGCTATCAACAAGGGTGGCACTAATCTCGCCTTGAGCCTGACTGTTGTCGTGAGGTAAAGGGATTGGTGCGTCAGTATATCAAGGTTCAGAAAGTATGATTTTGACTTTGTATGCTTTCGGGGGTCAATATGTGCTGCTAGGTACAGCTATTTATCTGTGATTCGGAAAGGGTTTCTAGGTAGGGGCCATTTGCATATGAACCTATCGGGTCGCACGTTTAAGGGGTTTGGATTTTAAAGCTTGCGAGAATTGGCTCTTGTGCAAGTGGGAGATTGATGGAATTGTGCCCAAGAGAATTCTGGAGGAACCGGAAGTTCTGGCTGAGGGCCAGAAGTTCCGGGTTCTGGAGCATCCAGAAGTTCCGGTTAGACCAGAAGTTTTGGGCTAGCCCTAGTTTTGGTTTCTAGAGGAGCCGGCAGTTTCGGTGGGACCGGACGTTTCGGGCCTGTCTGAACGAACCGGAAGTTCTGGTTAGACTGGAAGTTCCGAGTCGAAATAAATTCGATACAGAAGGTTATTTTTGGAAGTTCTGGCCAGAACCAGAAGTTCTGGTCCGGGCGAATAGATTAGATCTGTTGGGCTTTAATATAGATTAAAGGCCCGTGATAGGGTACTATATAAAGAGAGGAGGGGCTAGCACGAAAAAGCTACTGTTGTTGCTCCTGGTTGAGAACCCTAGCTATCACCTCTCTTCTCTCCTCGATTGCACACTAGTGGTGCTAGCACACCGACGCGAGGTAATCCTATCCCCAGATGTGTGGATACCATGGAGGCACTACTCTAATAGTGGTGCTCGTCTTCTTCCCATGGAGATCGTCGGATCGTAGGATCGTGTCGTCTTCATCACTAGATCGCCGATGAATGAACGGAGCCAGGAGGAGCAGATCGAGGATGCGCTTCATCAACTCTACTTTCGCTGCCTGAGCATGTCTCACGGCCTGAGGTAACGATCTATGATCCCATTACACACATGGTTCCTGGGCTAACGGGCTAAAATTTTAAAATTAAGTGCTAGCGTAGCCTCTCCATAACCAAACATAGTAGACTTCGAATGTTCACATCATATGTCTGGTGACAAAAATTGGTTCTCCTCCCTCACACGCGCATCCCGGTCTAAATTAGTGACTTTTGGGGATGCTTCTACAAGCGCCGTCATTGCTAAAGGTATAGTCAAGGTAACATGTTCAAAGATGTAGCTCTTGTTGACAATCTAAAATATAACTTGTTTTCTGTATCACAAATGATTGATGAGGATCTTGAGGTGTGCTTTAAAAAATCTAGTTGTAAAATTTTTGATGCTTCCGGTGATCTTGTTTTTGAGATCTCACGTTTTGGAAGAGTTTTTAAAGCTGATTTTGATTTACCTTCATCTTCTAAGATTAAATGTCTAGTTGCCAATGATTCTAAAGATTTGTTCTTTTGGTATCGTAGACTTGGCCATGTCGGTTTTGATCATCTCACTCGTGTTAGTGGTTTAGATCTTATTCGTAGCTTGTCAAAACTTAAAGGTGTTGGTGATTTGATTTGCTCTTATTGTCATCATGCCAAAATTGTTTTTAGCTCATATGCTCCTATTACCATGGTTATGACAACTGCACCTAGTCAACTTTTGCACATGGACATTGTTGGACCGGCCAGAGTTTAATCTGTTGGGGGAAAATGGTATGTTCTTGTTATTGTTGATGATTTCTCTTGTTACTCTTGGGTTTTCTTTATGGCATCTAAGGACGAAGCTTTTGGTCCTTTTCGAAACATAGTTCTTAGACTTTCTATTGAACTCCCAGAAGCACTTAGAACAATTCGAAGTGACAATGTGTTAACGGCAAAAATTGGTAAGGCCCAAGCCCAACACAGTTTCGGCTCAGTCAATGGAAGTCAAGGAGTCCAGTCAAGGTACAGTCGATAAAGCCCAATCATAATACGCACGTATGACCGGATGAAGATACAAAAAGCTGATGAAAGGAGAAGGTAAATCTTGTTGCAGAGATAAAGACGGAATCAGTTGCAGTCGTATCTACGTAGGATAGAAAGTCTCTGGACTATAAATTTGTAACGTCTAGGTTTAGTTTAATATCATCAAATCAATCAACACAACAAACTCTCGGCGCATCGCCAAACTTGCCACCGGTGAATTCTTGCTCTCTCGCGGGGCTGCATCGCTCTGATCTCCGGCGAGAGGTAAGTTCTGCCAAACATGTATTGATTAGTAGGTCTAAGGCTTCATCGGTTAGGTCCGACATCTTAGTATATGTATCGATCATGCTGTATCAGGAACGCAGTTTAGATCAAATATATTAATCTAAGGCTTCATCGGTTAAGTTCGATATCTTCGTTTTATGTATTTGATTCATGTCACGTATCGTTCATCTGGATGAAGTGTTCTCTGATCTGAACTGCGTTGTAGTTTATTATGGCTTAGCGACTGTCTTGGTTCGGTCAAATCTTGCGGTCATAGTAAATAATGATGCAGAAACTGATCGAGTATGCTACAACCAGGTTCTATCGGAGTATAAGCCGATAGGCTATCTTTCTGTGTTTCTATTGTTGTATCGGGCATCGGAATCGGGCAACCCATATTGGCTTGTCATTATTGTCTATCTTATTCTTACATCCCGATGTTGGTCCCGATACTACTCCAGTCTGATCAGATGGTTCAGGCCGATGGTTTTATCTCGATAGATTATACAATAGATTTGTTCTGTCATACATCTGATTGTTACGTCGTATAGTTTCTATCATGTTATTATTGCATGTCATTCAATGTATATCTCAATGCACGTTAAGACCATCGGCTCGACAGCCGATAGGCGTTACTACTTACGTTTATTGTTTATCTTATCAGTTGCAGGATCAAACTGATTGGCACGCCACGAACCACAAATTTAGGACCTGCACTAGAGTTAAGCAGATCTCTCAGGCCACGCGTGTGACCAAAAACTTCACCAACATAATGGTACCGAATTTAAGAATTTATCTTTTGAGTACTTTTGTGCTGAAAAAGGCATTTAATATCAGTTTTCCTCACCCAGAGTTCCACAACAAAATAGTGTTGTTGAAAGAAAGAATAGAACTTTGGTTGAGATGGCTAGGACTATGCTTGATGAACAGCAGACTCCTATGAAGTTTTGGGCTGAAGTAATTTTTGTAGCTTGCTATATTTTAAACAGAGTTTTCTTGCGATCAAAGCTACGCAAAACTTCTTATGAGCTTCGTTTTGGACATAGACCTAGTGTTTCTCACTTAAGAATTTTTGGGTGCAAATGTTTTGTGTTGAAATCTAGAAATTTGGATAAATTTGAAGCAATATCTGACGATGGCATTTTTCTCGGTTGCCCTGTTCATACTCGTGCCTACCATGTACTTGTGCTAGAAACTAACAACATTATGGAGACTTGTGACGTCACTTTTAATGAGGCTAGTGTTGGTACTAGACCTGATGCAATAGGTACAGGTGCACAGATTTAGTGGGAGGATGAGAGCATCTTTATCGAAGAAAGTAATGTCGAACACGTTGATGCAGTTGGCGGTCAGACCAACGTCCGGGTCAGATCTGACCAGCACCTAGAGGCAGTCGAGGAGCAATACCGAGCACAAGCAGATGAAGTCTCGGCAACCTCAAATGTTCCTCGAGAGATCACTTCATCGCTCGAAGATGTTGTACAAGACATTTCTCAAGATGGTTTTGCTCCTTTGCATATTTAACATCAACACCCTCCTAAATAAATAATTAGTAATCTCTATGAGCATGTCACTCGTTCCAGGTTTGCGTCTCCCGACTCTCATACTCATTTAACTTTTGTTGCTTCTTTTGAACCCAAAGATGTCTCTCATGCTCTAACTGATGAAACGTGGATCAATGTCATGCATAAAGAACTTGAAAACTTTAAACGCAATAAAGTCTGGAATCTGGTTGAACCACCTCAAGGTCATAACATCATTGGAACTAAATGGGTTTTTCGAAACAAATAGAATCAGGATGGTTTAATTGTTAGAAACAAAGCTAGGCTTGTTGCTCAAGGATTTACTCAAGTAGAAGGTTTGGATTTTGATAAAATTTTTGCTCTTGTTGCTAGAATTAAAGCCATTAGACTCCTTTTAGCATTTGCTGCATCTAAAGGTTTTAAATTGTATTAAATGGATGTTAAAAGTGACTTTCTTAATGGTTTTATCAATGAGTAAGTTTATGTTAAACAACCACCTGGTTTTGAAAATCTAAAATTCCTGAATCTTGTTTTCAAGTTATCTAAAGCTTTGTATGGTTTGAAACAAGTGCCTAAAGCATGGTATGATAGGTTAAAAACTTTTCTACTTGAAAAATGCTTTGCTATGGGAAAAGTAGATAAAATTTTGTTTGTTTTCAAGCAAGGAAATGATCAACTTTTTGTAGAGATTTATGTGGATGATATTATCTTTGGTTGTTCATCTCACTCTTTGGTTTCCAAGTTTTCTGAGACTATATGCAGGGAGTTTGAGAAAAGTATGATAGGCGTGTTGACGTACTTTTTTGGACTACAAATCAAGCAAACAAAAGATGTCACTTTTGTTTATCAGAGTAAGTATACCAAGGATCTTCTTTGGCGTTTTGACATGGAAAATTATAAGCCGATTTCTACACCGATGAGAGCTGCTTCTACTTTGGATCCTGATGAGGATGGTAAGTCTATTGATCAAAAAGAATATCGCAGCATGATCGGTTCACTTTTGTATCTTACTGCATCGAGGCCGGACATTCAATTCTCTGTGTGTTTGTGCGCTCGATTTCAAGCTTCTTGTCGTGCTTCACATCGATAAGCTGTCAAGCATATACTCAGGTACCTCAAATTTACTCATGAATTTGGCATATGGTATTCTACTTCTTCAAGTGTTAGTTTAAGAGCTTTTTCTGATGCTGACTTTGGAGGTTGTAGAATTAATAGAAATAGTACTAGCGGTACATGGCATTTCTTGGGTACATCACTTGTTGCTTGGTCATCTAGAAAACAATCTTCTGTTGCACAATCCACTGCTAAATCTAAATATGTTACTGGTGCTAGTTGTTGCTCACAAGTTCTTTGGCTTATTTCTACACTCAAGGATTATGAAATAAACTATGATCGTGTTTTACTTTATTGTGATAACACAAGTATGATAAATATTGCTAAGAACCCAGTGCAATATTTTAGAACAAAACATATTGATATTCGATATCACTTTCTTAGAGATTATGTGGAGAAAAGTGATGTTGTGCTTTTTTCATTGATACTGAGTTACAATTGGCAGACATTTTCAATAAACCTTTGGATTCTTTTCGCTTTGCTTTTCTTCGTGGGGAGTTGGGAGTTGTCCATCCAATGGGTTTGTTTTGAAAGGGAGTTTGCTTTTCATTTGTATCATAATGCATTCATATTTATTTTTGTGCATTGGTTATATTCAAAATGAAAACAAAAGGAACAAAACATAGAGCTTTGATTTTTACCTTCAGATAATCTTTGTGCTTGCTAGCAATATCTTGTAAAGTTGATGGATCACTAGTCTTGCTTTCATATATTTTAGTCTTTTTATGAGCTTATGACATAGTTTTTGAGGGATATGACGTATGACACATAAATTTTCAAGTGAAAGATAAAGAAATATGTTGTGTTGATCTGGTAGCTAGTTTGAGTTAAATATGCTTACAGATGTTCTAGCTATGTTCATTTCACCATGATTGTGCTTTCAATTTTAGTTCTAGCAGTACTATAGCTCGTGCAATGTCAAAAACAATGAGATCTGAAAAAAAAAGTGTGCAAAAGCACAGAAGGTTCAAAAAAGAAAAGAAAGTGTGCAAAAGCACAGAAAATTCTGCATTCATGAAAAAATATTTTGCCTAGGACATCTCACGAGACTACTTATCATTGCACTTTGATATGAACTTGGAGATGATCATAGATGACCCAACCATTGAAATGGGGACTGCTTGTGTGTGCAATAACCTCACAATAGGTCGTATTACCAAAGCTCAGGTGGCACCATCTGTCTCTAGATCAGTGGTCGCTGTGCTGAGATAGGCACTTGTGAAAATTTCATACAAAAGTTGCATATATCAATTCTAAAATTTTCAATGACTATGAATTGCACTTTTAAGAGCATTAAGCACTGTTTTGGTTTTATGGACGTGGCTGAATTGTGTGTGAGGTATTTCTCTTAGATTGGTCCTAGTGAAAGCCAACATTATAAATCATTAAAATCATTCAATTTTATTGCTAATTTGAACTTGAGAACTATGGCTTAGTTTCATCTTGAGTCTTTTAGACTTGATTGTGAGTTGGTTGATTTATATATTTTATTTATGTTGCAAATCTTATCACGTGGATTGCTTTAGGTACACTTCAAAGCTCTCAAATCAAGAAATTAAAAAAATGTGTTCTCACGATAATTTCTCTCTTTTGCTTCACTTGATGAAATCATTATCAAAGGGGGAGAAAGTTATTTTTGAGGGAGTTTTATTTATTGTTCTCTTTGAAAAACTTTGGGGGAGAATAACTTGTGCTTATGCTTATGCTTTCGAAAATAAAAAAGTTCTTCATGCTTTTTAATGGTGTTGCCAATGTGTTAATCAAGGGGGAGATTGTGAGATCATGTGTATGATCATTGATAAGTGATGAACAAATTGGTTTGATATTGATATGTGATGCATAAAATGGTTTTGATTGGTTGAGTTGTCGAGCACTCTTGTCAGGCACTCAGCACTTGGCACTCAAGGAAATTCAGCCCTCGAGAGATAGCACTCGAGAAATTCAAGGTGTTGATTATGATGAAATGTTTTCGCCCGTCGCTATGCTAAAGTCTATCCAGATCATCCTAGCAATTGCCGTATTTTATGACTATGAGATATGGCAAATGGATGTCAAGATGGCTTTCCTTAATAGAAACCTAAGTGAGGATGTGTACATGACACAGCCTGAAGGTCTTGATGATCCAGATAATGCTAGGAAAGTTTGCAAGCTGCAAAGGTCTATTTATGGGCTGAAGCAGGCTTCTCGGAGTTGGAACCTTTATTTTGATGAGGTAGTCAAAGGGTTTGGCTTCATCAAGAACGAAGAAGAGCCTTGTGTTTACAAGAAGGCTAGTGGGAGCTCACTTGTGTTTCTGGTCTTATATGTAGATGATGTATTATTGATCGAAAATAATATTCCTATGCTAGATGCTGTCAAGTCTTCGTTGAGAAAAAGTTTCTCAATAAAAGATCTTAGAGAGGCAGCATACATTTTGGACATAAAGATCTATAGAGATAGATCGAGAAGGCTAATTGGATTAAGCTAAAATATATACATTGACAAGGTATTGAAACGGTTCAATATGCAGAATTCTAAGAAAGGTTTCCTGCCAATGTCATATGGTATTTCTCTCAGCAAGAGTCAGTGTCCTTCGATACCTGATGAGCTAGAGAAGATGAGTGCAATCCCGTATGCCTCCGTCATCGGATCCATCATATATGCCATGCTTTGTACACACCCAGATGTTTCTTATGCTCTAAGTGTTACGAGCAGATATCAGTCAAACCTGGATGAAAGTCACTGGGCGGTAGTAAAGAGTATCCTGAAGTACTTGAGAAGAACTAAGGATATGTTCCTGGTCTATGGAGGTGAGGAGGAGCTCGTTGTAAATGGTTACACTGATGCTAGCTTCGAAACTGACAAGGACGATTCGCGATTGCAGTCTGGATTTGTGTTCTGCCTCAATGGAGGTGCAGTGAGTTGGAAGAGTTCGAAGCAAGAAACGGTTGCATATTCAACAACTGAGGCCGAGTATATTATAGCTTCGGAAGCTGTGAAGGAGACAGTTTGGATCAGAAAGTTTGTTTCTGAGCTGTGTGTTATCCCTAGTGCATCTAGTACAGTGGACCTCTATTGTGATAATAGTGGTGCCATTGCGTAAGCCAAGGAGCCTAGGTCGCACCAGAAGTCCAAACACATACTTCGACGCTATCACCTGATCCGTGAGATTATAGATAGAGGTGATGTGAAGATATGTAAGGTGCACACGGATTTGAACATTGCAGATCCATTGACAAAGCCTCTCTCACAGCTCAAGCATGAGGCGCACTTGAGCTCTGTGGGTATTAGATACTTACGTGAGTGAGTCCAGTGTAAATGAGAGAAAGTGTCTTGTCTATGCTAGTGTACATATGGATAATTGGTTATCTTGTTCCTTGAATAAATATCTTTTACATTGATCAACAAGTGTGTGACTTATTTGTGAAACTCTTTGTGTTATGATGTTATTTTAAACGATCCCTAATCTCATATCGTCATGTGGGACAGTGATGATTTATAGATTAGCACATCTGTCTGATTGATGATCATGTTTCACAGATCATAGACATGGAGATGTCAAATCAGTGATGTGGACTCATGCTGGTGAACATGGAGTTGGATAGACCCACTTTGAGATACTGCTGGGATTGTTATTTTAAAAGTGCCATCAGTTGTCATTTAAAATGGTGTACCTGCAGAATCCTTAGAACTGAGATTGTCATTGATTCCAGAATGTGTAGTAGCACACTTAGGGGCTTCGAAATGCTATTCTGTAACAGGATAGTTATAAAGGTTGCTTTTGGGTGTGTCACGACACATGTCGTGGGATGTGAGCGGTCAAGACGAAATTTACCCCTCCTAGATAATGGGAGAGACGTCTCTAGGCCCCTCGAGGTAGTCGGATTGGAAAGTGTATAACCATGCCACTATGATCAAAGAGTTGATCATGATTGAATCCACTACTTGATCGAGTGAAGTGTCGAGCTATCAACAACGGTGGCATGAATCTTGCCTTGAGCTTGACTAATGTCGTGTGGTAAAGGGATTGGTGCGTGAGTATATCAAGGTTTAGAAAGTATGATTTTGACTTTGTATGCTTTCGGGGGTCAATATGTGCTGCTAGGTACCACTATTGATTGGCGATTCCGAAAGGGTTTTCGAGTAGTGGCCGTTTGCATATAAACCTATCGGCTCGCACGCTTAAGGGGATTGGATTTTAAAGCTTGCAAGCATTGGTTCTTATGCAAGTGGGAGATTGATGGAATTGTGCCCAAGAGAATTCTGGGGCAACCGGAAGTTTTGGCTGAGGGCCAGAAGTTTCAGGTTCTGGAGCATCCGGAAGTTTCAGTTGGACCGAAAGTTCTGGGCCTGCCTGGATGAAACCGGAAGTTTCAGTTAGACCAGAAATTCCGGGTCGAAATAAATTCGATACTGAAGGTTATTTTCGGAAGTTCTGGTTAGAACCAGAAGTTCTGGTCCAGGCGAACAGATTAGATCTGTTGAGCTTTAATGCAGATTAAAGGCCCGTGACAGGGCACTATATAAAGAGAGGAGAGGCTAGCACGAAAAGGCTGCTGCTTGATGTTGGTTTGACCAAACCCTAGCCGCCACCTCTCTCTTAGCTACAATGGTTGTAGCGATCTCTCCCCTAATCTCCCACGCGGTACTAGCATACCAGCGAGAGGTGATCCCGTCCCTGTACATGTGGATACTGTAGAGGCACCGCTGCTATATCGGTGCTGATCTTCTCCCGTGGAGATCGCCAGGCTACGTCGACTTCGTAGCAGACGAACGGACGGAGCCAGGAGGAACAGCTCGAGGACGCACTTCATCGACTCTACTTTCGCTGCCCGAGCGTGCCTCGTGGCTTGAGGTAACGATCCATGATCCCAATACACGCATTGTTTCTAGGCTAACGGGGTAAATTTTTGAAATTAAACACTAGCGTAGCCTTCCCATAACCCAACAGTTATCAACTGTAAGACCAGATAGTGCAGGAGGCGCAAAACCATTCCTAGCCTAACAGGAGACGTTGGGATGACAAGGAGAAGCCCAAGAAGGTTGACAAATATCTAGAGAACAACAATTTCTAGGAGCTCAACCGGACAGTGAATATAATTGAATCTAGTGCATGGGAATTGTAGTGGTTGCTAGCGGTGGAAAAATGGGTTGCTAGGTAATAGGTGGGGCAGTCATGGTGTTGATGAGGATCAGTGCATCAGAAATCATGGGTCGCTTTTTAATTGCATTGATGCGGGAAGATATCTAACTCATCTGCACCACCATGTCCCATGCTTCATTTGCAGATCGACTAGCATCATTGTCATGGAGTCCAATGCTTGCGCTTGTGCGGATGTTGTGGACACCTCAGTATCATCAGAACCTAACATCTCTGATACCAGATTTGGTAGAGTTCATGGATGATCGATGAAAGTAGTGGTGGGTGACTCGATGATGAGGTTTAGGTCATCGTCTAGAAACCGTGGTGGCTGTTGTCTGGTGATAATCAAGATGCGTATGTATACAATAGGGAAACATGGAACTTCTTTATTCCTTCTGCTTGTCAATCAATACAATTGTCTTGGCATTTATGGTAGCTAATGGAGTAATAAACTACCTAAGCAACACTTTGGATTTGCCTAAGATCTTTGGAATTCATTTATTTCTTGCAGGGGTGGCTTGCTTTGGCTTTGGCGCATTTCATGTAACCGGTTTGAATGGTCCTAGGATATGGGTGTTCGATCCTTATGGAGTCACTAGAAAAGTACAAGCCGTAAATCCGATGTGGGTTGTAGAAGGTACTTTGGGCATATTAGCGGGCCTATTCCATCTTAGTGTCCGTCCGCCTCAACGTCTATACAAAGGATTACGTATGGGCAATATTGAAACTGTACTTTCCAGTAGTATCGCTGCTGTTTTTTTTAGCTTTCGTAGTTGCCGGAACTATGTGGTATGGGTCAGCAACTACCCCAATCGAATTATTTGGGCCTACTCGTTATCAGTGGGATCAGGGATACTTTCAGCAAGAAATATACCGAAGAGTTAGCGATGGATTAGCCGAAAATCTTAGTTTATCAGAAGCTTGGTCTAAAATTCCCGAAAAATTAGCCTTTTATGATATATTGGTAATAATCCGGTAAAGGAGGATTATTCAGAGTGGGCTCAGTGAACAATGTGGATGGAATAGCTGTTGGATGGTTAGGACATCCCATCTTTAGAGATAAAGAAGGGCGCGAGCTTTTTGTACGTCGTATGCCTACTTTTTTTGAAACATTTCCAGTTGTTTTGGTAGATGAAGAGGGAATTGTGAGAGCGGACGTTCCTTTTAGAAGAGCAGAATCCAAATATAGTGTTGTTCTATGGTGGCAAACTTAATAGAGTAAGCTATTCTGATCCTACTAGTGTAAAAAATATGTGAGGCGTTCCCAATTAAGGAATTTTTTTGAATTAGATCGTGCTACATTGAAATCAGATGGAACAACTAATTGAACTAATCCAATCTTACCCCTAATGAAGTTCCTGTTTTGCCGTCAACTGATGTAGTTTTTGGTTGAACTCTATACGACAATAGCATGGTTAGCTCATCCCTACTACTTCTAGCCACTCTGGTATGTCCTGCCGAACATAACTCCTGTCAAGTTAGTTGTCGTTGTGTAATTAATTAGTCTTCGTTTAGTATGTTTTATATATTTGTGAGGTTATAAGTCACCTCTGTAGATATTCAAGTTTGTTAATTAAACTGTGTTTTATAATATTCAATATCATCTATTGTGTATCTCGGTTGATTTCTGACTGAGGATTTTCTACATAATAAACATCTAAATTTGGTTGGTAAATTTCGAGCGTGATAGACACAAATCCAGTTAATCCAAAGATTTTATGGAAAATATTAATATCAACCAAATAAATTGTTAGATTTCATAGCTACATGGCATGGATATTGTAACCACATCTATCATCTTGACAATATTAGATAATATCACTACTATATATGAATGCTAATCGAAGAAAGTGACGGGAAACCGTTTTTAACATTATTTATCTTAATTTTGACAATCTATCAATTTTTTTGGATAAAAGGCAACGATCAGCCCTGCTTTTATACAAAGCAATGGATAGTTTTTGCTGGGGCTACCAGCATACATTCAGAACCAACGCATCACAACCCTACCAACATAGAGCCAAACCACCAATAGGGAGCCAACAATTCCAGATCACAATCAGTTTGAGATCAAACACCTTGACCAACAACTAATGCATCAACAAAACAACCCTAACAATAACCCCAGTTACCAAAAAACATCAGAACGTTGTCGGCTTTCAGAATCAGGCTAGCCTGATATCACTCCTGGTCTCTCATGCGCTTCCTGCACCTCAGAGATTTTTCATCTTCTACATGTCGGAAAGGAGCAAGCCCGAGCACTCTACTGCTTTTCCTTTGAAGCAGGTCGGAGCTAGCACCACCCACTGTGACAAAAGGATGTCATTTTATATGTAAGGTTATCAACAGCGGTCAACATGACATTGTTGAACACAAAATTATTTTAGGTCATCCAGATAGCCCAAGCACCAGCTGCAAACACAACAAGGTTTTTTTACGTTTTGTTTAGCTCCAGGATTTTTAAGGATGATACATGAGAACTCTTCTCTATTATAAGGAGCTTTAGACCACCCAACAACATCTCTCATAAAGCACCATAAAAATCTAGACAGCGGACATTGAAAAATCAAGTGATCAACTGATTCCTCACTGCCACACAATTTGCAATTAGGATTCCTAGGCCACTTCATCTTCTTCAATTGCCCCCTACTTGAATTCTACCTTTAAAAAGTAACCATAGAAAAATTTGAATCTTCAAGGGGATGTAACTCTTCCAAATGTCCATTGATCTCGCATCTATAACTCCCCTAAACATGATAAATTTGTACAGAGATTTTGTGAGAAATCCTCTCTTATCTAGATTCTAGGAGATCACATCTTCCCTCTCATTCAGCTTCACTAGACTCAAGGAATTTTGGAGCTCATTCCATTGAGCATTCTCTAAAGAAAAGAGAGATATTTGAAATTGAAGGTCCTAGTAACCATTTTCATGTACATCAGATATGGTGGCAAACGGATTTTGATAAATCTCAAACAACGAGTGAAATCTAACACAAAGAGGAGTATCCTCCATCCAAACATTTTTCCATAAATAAACTTTTTTGCCATTTCCAACTTCAAAGCCTGAGCACTTCTGAATCCACATTTTTTCTGTATGCAGGCCCTTCCAAAAATATGAACCCCCCATTAGTGCCAATTGGAAGAAAACCCTATCTTGCAAATATTTCCTCCTAAGCACCTCAAAGCAGAGTCCCTCTTGCCTAGATTCCAACTTAAAAATCCACTTACCCAACAAAGACAGATTCATTGATCTTGTTTCAAGAAATCCTACTACACCATATGTAACATACCCAAAATTATAAAATTAAACAAATGCATGATAAGCAATCCAATGGGATTCCCTCTATATTTTGAACTTATTTTAATTGTTTTTGGAGTTTTGTTGGTGAAGTTTTTGGTCACACGCGTGGCCTGAGAGATCTGCTTAGCTCTAGTGCAGGTCCTAAATTTGTGGTTCGTGGCGTGCCAATCAGTTTGATCCTGCAACTGATAAGATAGACAAGAAATATAAGCAGTAACGCCTATCGGCTATCGAGCCGATGGTCTTAACGTACATCAAGACATTAAATGAAGTGCAATAATGACATAGTAGAAACGTGACATATCATAAAGAACAGATCTACTGTGTAACCTATCAGGATAAAGTCATTGGCCTGAACCATCTGACCCGTAAAATCAACTAGTATCGGAGCCGATATCAAGACATAAAAGCAGGACGTAATAACGCTAGGCCAATATGGACTGCCCGATTCCGATGCCGATGCCGATGAAACACAGAAAGATAACCTATCGGCTTATACTCCGATAGAATCTAGCTGTAGTATACCTGATCGGTGTTCGCATTATTCTTCACTATAGCCGCAAGATTGGACCGAACCAAGACAGTCGCAAAGCCATAATAAATTATAATACTAAACGAATCAGAACATATTTCATCCAGATGGACGATAAGTGACATGAATCAAACACATAAACTAAGATATCAAACTCAACCGATGAAGCCTCAGATTAATACATTTGATCTAAACCACGCATCTGATACAGCATGATTGATACATAAACTAAGATGTC
>KE372503.1:270915-283014 GCA_000418225.1 Zizania latifolia | reverse complement strand
TGCCGATGAGCTCTAGCATGTTCTAGAGTGCGGTTAGTGCGCATTCGTGGCATTCGTGGCCATCACACCATCAGCTTCGTCTTGAGAGTAGGACCAAAACCCCTAAAGTAGCTCGGCCAAAGACGCAACGAGCTGGGAGATCGGGGTCTTCTTCCTCGTCTCCGGTGCTAAGCCTCCACCATCGATTTCTTCCTCTTCGGTGAGATTTAGTCTGATTCCCCACACTCACACCATGTATGAGACCTCCTCTATCTCCTGCATGCACTAATTTGGTGATTCCTTGGCTAGTTTGTGCTGTCCACGGTGAACCAAAAACTTTCAAGTCACCTCATCATCGTCGACGTAACTTTGGCTACCCTAAGGTACACCGCTACCACTATTAGATCCATCTCGATTTCCTAGTTCCATTCCCATAGTTAGCCCACATAGATATGCCATTTTAAGTTGCTATTTCCAATGGAAACAACCTCCTATATGCCTCCTCTGTTTATGTGGGCAGAGGAAGAAGAAGGACCTATCTGTAACTCCTGAGGACCTGTCTATAACTCCCAAGGAACTATCTGTAAACTCTGAAGGACCTGTCTGTAACTCCCGAGGACCTATCTGTAACTCCCGAGGACCTATCTGTAAACTCTCGAGGAATATAGGTACTTAACTAAAAAGGCTGAAACTTAGAAAATTCATAGAAAATTCGTTCGAGCTCCAAATGGCTTGAAACCAATTTTGTTTGTTTCATAAAAATGTTCTCTACAATCTAGTATACTCAAAAAGTAGGAAACTTTTACCCAAAATAGCATACTACCTACTACATACTTTAACATTTAATAACTTTGTCATGCTTAATCTAAAAATAGAAATAATTTCACCTAAATTTATTTAGGATCCAACACTACTTGCAATTTTTAGCATATTTTATTTTTTGATGTTATTTGGAGTTATTTGAATCGTGCATTTAAATTTATTAGACGAAGAACCAATAGTCAACAAAGAACTTGTTCTGGATCAAGGAGAAGTTGAGGAAATTACTGAGCAAGGAAAGCACCTATTCATCCCTCCTTTGAACATGTTGTATCCTATATATTTTGCAAATTACTGAGCAGGGCCTACGGGACTGCTTATAGGAGTTACCCATGTATGGGTGTCTAAGAGTATCCAATACAATAATTTAAGTGCCTCGTTGAGTGAATGGTTTGTTCATCTCACGGCGTTAGGACCAGTGAGGGCCCTTTGGCCTAGCGGCATTAGGGTTGCTTCTAGTGTGGATAAACACTTGTCGGTCTCATGCAAGGTTAGGCTTTGGGTAATAAAATAACTTCATCATGAGCGGCTTGTAAAACATGGTTACTAGCTTGTGTCATGTGGGCAAAGTGCACAACCTTTGCAGAGTGTTAAAACTAATCGGTTAGCCATTCTCACGGTCATGAGCGGCTTGGTGAAATGATACTAGTATAGTGTTGGAGAATTGTAAAGCAAATTGTAAAACCGGCTATGGTGGTAAATTGTGTTTATCTTTCTTTTGCCGGAATGGCTGAGAATGAAATATCTACTTGTTGCCATGGAGGGCACAAGTATGTTGTCATGACATTATGCTATTACTATTATTTACATCTTGATTTACAAATTCTGCTGCAACTTACTACTATTTACTATTATGAACCAAAACTTGCTTTATGCTGAAAATAAACTACAAATGCAGCCTTCTTCAATCTCAGCTTGTAATTAGAAATATGTTTTCCCAAGGTGTGGGTAGGTGTTTGCCAATACATTTATGTATTGACCCACCTCGTGTGGTTGCTGTTCTTTTAGATTTGGATGCAGTAAACGAAATACCTAGCGACGAGTACTTCGCTTCTATTTCTAGGGATTTTGATGATGGCTCTTTCTAGGGTGGTTCCTAGCCAGTTGCCTATGTGGTGTTGGTAGATGGACATACCGAGGGACTTATGTACTTTTTCTACTCTTTCCGCTGCGTTTGAACTCTTTTATTTGGCCGGTCGGCCCTATCTCTGATGTATGACTTATTATGTATCGTTTAGTTAAGAACCTTGCTATCTATTTATGTATATGTATGTTGTATGGATGTGATGACAAGGTTGTGGATGCGTGTACTAGCTACTAATCATGGGACTAGTATGATGTACACTCGAGGTATTCGGGAGTTCCATCCCCGGGTGCCGACAGCTTTGGTATCAGAGCCATACCGACTGTAGGAAGCCTTAGGAAGAATGGTCGCTAGAGTTAAAACTTGACCTTACTACTTTCTATTTTCAGTTACAATTTTTTTAAATATATATATAGAGTGTTCTACTCTCATCCCTTTTAGGATAAAAAAATTCAGATTCTCACTTATCTAATAGTCAATTAAAAATGTTATGAAAGCTTGTTCTTGAGTTAGCCAAAACTAACGATTTCTTTCCTAAACATAATTTCTTGAAAGTGCTACCACCAATCTCA
Organism: Zizania latifolia; assembly: GCA_000418225.1. Taxonomy (NCBI): domain Eukaryota; kingdom Viridiplantae; phylum Streptophyta; class Magnoliopsida; order Poales; family Poaceae; genus Zizania; species Zizania latifolia. The sequence continues at coordinate 280,560 of KE372503.1, read as the reverse complement.
TCTATTATCTATCATGGTTTAATCATTAACTCCGTTCCTAAATTTTCAAATCTTTAGATGAGATAGTTAGTATGTACGTGAAATAACGGTAGATTTAGGGTAGGAGCCAGGTTTAGTGTTTTTGTTGTCCATGTTTTATTACTGTAAAAATTCCACAAAAAGTTAGGTAGCAACTAGATGTAACTTAGGAATTTCTAGCAAAGTTTCATGAATTTAGGAATTGAAAATCATGGCCTAAGAATTCACACAATTCCTGCCATAATTTAGAGAAAATCTGAATCATTAGCGCTAAATAATTTTTCTAGGAAAATATAATCATGCAAAAATCGTGAGAACTTTACAGTAGCTAGTACACTTCATATTGTAACCAAAAAAATTTAGACCATTTTTATTGATCCTTAGGTCATAGTCCTAATTGAGAAACGCTTGAGACAGATTTTGGTGACTTAGTAATTCTTTATTCTTAATCTTCCCTCACCATTAAGGTCACTAACCACGATCCTTTTTGCCCCACCATGTAGATGCCTATCAACTGGGAACCATCTAATTACTCTAGTGGCTATGTTGAAAATACACTGCAGCACACTTTGTGGCTAATGATGCAACATGCCAACTTTCCACAACCACCGGAGTACAAAATTTACACGGCCGATCAAAGCTCCTTGCTCATAGCTTACCTTGCCGAGGTACTCATTCAAGGAAGGAATGAGAATGAGGCTCTGTTCTGCTGCTATGGGTGTGGATAGAGTGCTCTCTCGGCAATCGATGCAGCTGCTTATAAGGCCATAGCACATCTCTGCCATGAGCTACCAGAGATGGCCAACTATTTCCACTACTTTCCTACCCTGAACCTAAATACCAACCACAACTACTATCCTGGGTTAGAGGGAGTGCAGGGAGAACTCAATACTCTACTCCACCACCTTGTGGATTTGGTGAGATCCTTGGATATGCAACTCACACAGACATAGAATGAGCTCTTTCAAGCTCGTGCAAGGATTAGCATGCTCAATCATGTCATGGAGCCTCTCATCAATATGGGGTTCTTCACTCCAGAGATAATTTATGATGAAGATGCTATATTCACACCCGTAGAATTCCTACCACATCCCACGGGATTCTATCGGCTTGTGACGCATAGGCCACTCATGAGGGTGGGATATCGTCGCAACCATCGTGCGTTGGCGGCACCCACTAGCAGGGGTGACTTTGTGGTGCTTAGACCAGCACATGTTCATCATCGAAGAGGACGTGACTACCAGCTAGTCATGACCTCACCACCACCATCTCCACCTAGCGGCTCCATCGCTCCAACCGGTACTTCCAGTGATAACTAGACGTAGCCCTAGAAGAGCTCACTTGTAGGCTGGATAGGGTGAGCTATATTTATGTACTTTTGATGTGCTCCTAAGTATGAAACGCTATGGTGTAATGTTTGGATGTTGGCTCTTATGTTTTTTTTGATGTATGACTCGTGGAATTGATGAATTATGCAAACCATGCTTATTTAATGCTTATGTTATAACATCATGCTTGCTGTCCATGTGGGAACTAAGAAGTATAAAATCAACCTTAGTTAACAAGTTAGATGTTTCCTATGTTGGCTTAATGCCTGGTCACTTAGTTAAACTGCTTACCTCTTTTCTCACGTCGTGCAACCAATTTCTGTGCTATCTCTAATAGGATGGCTAACTTACGGTCAATGGAAGAAGTGCTCGCTACAGCCGCTACAAGGCAGCAGCCCACAAATGATCCACCTCATCCTATACAGTCTAATCTAGAGCACTCGAGAGCATCAGACGAGATTAACGGTGGTACGGGGCGTGGTCCCGATCTTCACAGCGTAGGATCACGAACTGATAACTAGCCTCAAAGAAACCAAGATAACTAGCTGCAAGCAGCCAAGATAACAGTGCAACCTGACAATCGTACTTGAAGCCAACCACTGTCTCGATTATGGCAGCCTAAATCAAGGGTTCGCCCAACCACACTCTAAGTTACCAACCAACACAGCCTACAATCATTTAAGAAAACCTTGAAGGGAGTAGGAGCACCAATTGAGAGATGTCAAACATCTGCTTCTATAATCCCACAAGGAAATCACAAGAGCAAATAGGTAGAGATTTCACTCTCAATTTGTTAGCACACTGCTAAAAAGGGGTTCTGTTTTTCATTATCAAAATTCTGTTCTTGCAAGAACAATGAGAAGTATTTATACTAGAAAAAATCCTCATAGCTGGGTATCAAAAGACTCTTAAGTTTCAAGAGAAATTGGTAGCTCAAAGGTCTGCAGGAAGAATTCCCGAACAGGTTCGCGTAGCCCTTTTAGCTTCTGTGCAGTCTTCACTAAAACAGCAATAACTTTTTATTGGGAAGTCCAAAAGATTATCCGTTTATTAGAGATGAAAGTAGACTTGATTATCTTTACAATCATATACATTGTGGCTATGGAGTTGTGACAGGTTGGGTCACCCATCTCTTAGAAGTTGAACAGGTTCACGTAGCCCTTTTAGCTTCTGGCTACTGGATACAAATGCTCACTGAAGACATCTCCTTGAAAATGCTTGATGAAGTTACCATATAGATGCCTCGTGCATTCTCTATGCTCAGCTGTTGGGAAAACCTTACTTACTGTTATTTCTAGCCCTTTGTAAGCATCAGTGGAAATGACTAGGCCCTCAGGGCAACCAATAGCAGCTCTCAAGTTTTTCATGAACCAGCACTAGTTGTCTTCTGTCTCTAAGTGAAAAACAGCTAAAGCCACATGGTACAACCAATTGTGGCCATCTACTCCAGTTACATTTGCCAACTGACCAGTATACTTCCCCTTTAAGCTTGTAGCAGCTACTCCAAGATATGGTCTATAGCTAGCCACGAACCCATCTATGCATGGCCTAAGTGTAACAAAAATCCTCTTAAAGCACATATCTTCTCCAATCTTCGCAACCTCTATTTCAATTACACTGCCAGGCAGACAAACTTCCATCTGTGCCTTCCAGTTGAACAACTCTTGAAAGCTTTCCTCATATCTGCCATGTATCTTCTCTAAGGCAAACTTCATACCTGCCCATGCTTAGAGTACTTTAGCTTTATCCCATAATCAGATTGCAATTTCTCCCTAGCTTCCTTTGCCCCCTTATTTGGGTTACTCTTCAACCCATCAGTGAGTCTCTCTACAACCCACTCGTTGCTTGCCATCTTCCTTTCAACTAGCTTTCTAGTTAGACAGGTGTGTTCAGCAAGTAGCACTTTGTTGGTGAAGTTTTTGGTCACACGCGTGGCCTGAGAGATCTTCTTAACTCTAGTGTAAATCCTAAATTTACGGTTCGTGGCGTGCCAATCAGTTTGATCTTGCAACTGATAAGATAAACAAGAAACGTAAGCAGTAACGCCTATCGGCTGTCGAGCCGATGGTTTTAACATGTATCGGAGCATACATTAAATGAAACGCAATGATAACATGATAGAAATTATATGACATGACATATTAGAGGTATGGTATAAAAAATAAATCTATTGTATGATCTATCGGGATAAAATCATTGGCCTGAACTATCCGATCAGCCTGGAGTAGTATCGGGTCCGATATCAGGATGTAAAAGTAAGATAATAACGCTAGGCCGATATGAATTGCTCGATTCCAATATCTGATACAACGATAAACACGCAGAAAGATAACCTATCGGCTTATACTCCGATAGAACCTAGTTGTAGCATACCCGATCAGTTTTGGCATTATTATTCACTATGACCGCAAGATTGGACCGAACCAAGACAGTCACTAAGTCATAACGAACTACAATATAAATCAGATCGGCAAAACACCTCATCCAGATGAACGATACGTGACATGAATCAAATACATAAACTAAGATATCGAACTTAACCGATGAAGCCTCAGATTAATATATTTGATCTAAACCACGCACCGGATACAGCATGATCGATGCATAGACTAAGATGTCGGACCTAACCGATGAAGCCTTAGACCTACTAATCAATACATGTTTGGTGAAACTTACCTCTCGCCAGAGATCGGAACGATGCCGCCCCGCGAGAGAGCAAGAACTCGTTGGTGCCAAGTTTGGCGATGCGCCGAGAGTTTGTTGTGTTGATTGATTTGATGATGCTAAACAAAGCCTAAACGTTACATATTTATAGTCCGGAGACTTGCTGTCCTACGTAGATACGACTGCAACTGATTCCATCTTTATCTCCGCAACAAAATCTATCTTCCCTTTTATCGGCTTCTTCGTATCTTTATCCAGTCACACGTGCGTATTACGGTTGGGCTTCATTGATCATGCTTTGACCGGACTTCTTGACTTCCATTGACCGCGCCGAAACTGTATTGGGCCTGGGCCTTACCAAATTTTGCCGTTAACAAATGCCCCCCAATTTCGGAGTGTGGGTATAACCCGATGCTACGAAATTACAACTTTACCAATGCTAATCTCTGCCAAACATTGGGTCGTGGGCCCCACCAAATCTGCAGAAATCCCCTTAACCCATTTTCCGAGGCACCACATTTACCCTATAAATATCAACCAGCGCCTCTTCATCTTCTTCTCCGCTCTTCGCTTCCTTCTTGCACACAGAACCTCTCACACCCAATCTTTCTCGCCGTCGCTATGCATCTGCCACTGGTGTCCTTGCCTCCGACGATCCAGTTCACATTCATCTGCATCGACAACCCCCGCTGTAGCTTCAATGGCGATCACCTCCATGATTCCAGAGGTACATTGCACTATTTGGTTCCTTTCTTTTCCTTTTCACTGTTCTTTTGGGTTCTTACTTTCTGGCTGCATTTTTCAGTTCTCTGATTTGCCCTTTTTCCTTTTCTTTTCCGTAGAACCTCAAGAACCAGATCCTAATCCCTCTCGTAGATCCATCTTCTTGCTTTTTCCTTGGTCCGATGGGTAACTCAGACCCCTCCGATATTATCAACGCCGAAACCCAACGGATCCCATTCAAAAATTCCAGGATGCTTCTCTCCGACTGGAATCTAAGTTTTAGAGCTTTTCCTTCTCCCTTGCCCGGCTGGAGGGACTGGTATCTCAGGGTATCGGCTGCCAATCGTACCTTCTGGGACAAAATTGACATCGGGCACTGCATCGGACTCTCCCTTGCCGAACCATATAAGAACGAACCAATGCTAGCCGCCGCTTGTTACTTTTGGTCCGATGCACTCAATGCTTTCTTGTTTGGTCATGGGCCAATGAGCCCCTCTTTGCTTGACATCTTTGCCTTGACCTCTCTGAACATCACTTCTCTGATGGATCCCCTATTTTTTTGATTCAAAGCGACCCACCGTCTTGATACCAAATCTTGCGGCGATTGGGTAAAATATATCACCAAACATAATAAAAAGACTGGTCCTGTAGACACTCAGGAGCACGTCGCTTTCCTCAACCTTTGGCTAGAAAGATTTGTATTTTGTGGATCCACCCTAGGGTCGACGATCCATCTTTAGTTTATGGCTGAACAACTTGTTGCGAACAAGAAAATCCCCCTTGGCCGATACCTTCTTGGAGTCATCTATCATCTTCTTCACCAAGTATCGGCTAGACTATCGGCTGGTGAGCCTGTAGGCCACTTCGGGGGTCCTTGGTGATTTTTGCAAATCCGGCTCAACATCTACACTGCCAAGGCCACCGATAGTACTCCCTTTGCTCTGCTCGAATTTCCATCTGATCATCATGAAAATGCTGCCCCCACCTTTCATCGATGCTTATCTCTGGGTGAGGCAGCTACCTGTCGCGAGAGCGTCCGGATGCTGCCCGGTCCTTTGAGTCTTTGGTTCAAGGGTTTCTATTGCAGCTTCACCCGAGAATCGATCATCTAGTATGCCTATGAGCACTTGGCGGAATGTATCCCCATCAGCTGCTGCTATCCGATGTATATAGAGATGAGGAGTCTATTAAGATCTTCAAAGCTATCATCACTCCTTGCATCCTACCGGTCAACTTCACCGTCATCCATCCTCGAAAAGCTTCATATGAATTTTACCATCCGACCGTCTATTCGCGGCAACTTGGGTTCGGCCAACTTTCGATTGACTTGTTCTTCATCGACCAACTCCAAGTCCGTTGAGAAGTAAAGGACGTCGTGGAGTACAATCGCCTCCTCTCTATGGCCGATCAAATTCCTTATGGCGATCTCACCTCTTGGTCGGCCTACCGAGTGACCTCCGTCAGCTTCAACCGATGGTGGGGTGAATGAAAACGCCACCTCTTCAATCGTCCCTCCAAGATATACTGCCTGTCGCTGTACCCCAACCTCGATGAGGTAGACTCTGAGGTACATTCCTTCTCCCCTCTCTTCAATTACCAGGATTTTTACTCTTTTTCTTCTAATTGGTGTTTCCGTACTACAGGACGATTTGGAAGCACCCGCCGATAGCCGAAGCGGTAGGCCTATCGTTTACGGCCCTGTATCGGCTACTACTAACTTGGGCACTGGTGCCCCCACTCCATCAGACTAGCTGAAAGGAAAAAGGACGAAGGCCCCAGGGCAAAAACGTAAGGTGCCGACTGTGACCGCTCCAAGGGCCACCAGAGCCTGATTCGACCCGACCGATACCAGCGCTCTGATTCCGCCACCCTTGGTACGTCTTGCTCTTTGTAGAAGTCCTTGGCTTATATTCTTATTGTCCTGTTTTCTTGGTTTTGTAGCTGACGCCCCCTGTTTTGCCTGAAGTGCCTCTCCCCATTGCCGAAGAAATTGTAGAACTGTTTCTTGCTCAGGTTTGCATCTTCGCAATGTTGTATCGTTCTATTACTTTTCCAATACTTACCATTCTCCCATCTTCTTCTTTCAGCCATCGACCCCTGTTCTGACTGTCGTCGCCACACTGGCCGACGCTGCTGCCGAAGTTGATACTCCGGCCGTCGTTTCTGACACCACCGTTGTCTCGGCCGAAACTACTGCCAATGCTGATGCCATGGCCACCACTGCTGTTGACGATGATATGCTGGCTGATACTGCTACTGCTGATGCCGATGTCTCGACTCTCCAGGTACCTCCTAATCTCTTGATCGTGCTCATCTCGTAATGTCGACATCAGCCTTATCCCCTTTTTCAGCTGGCGACCGCTCCTTATATTGCTGTGGAGGACTCCAATGCTCCTGCCCCTCAAGCTGATATTGAAGAAGAAGAGGGCGTAGCCAGCAGTCATACCGTTGACGTCGATGGTGGGAATATGCCCGAGGAACCCTATGATCCTCCCGTGGCCGCCGATGCTACGCTCGTCCCCGATCGCACTGAAGCAGCCGATGTAAGCATCTTTTTGACTCCTCCGTTTCAACTGCATTAACCTATCTTACCCCTTGTCTTTGTTTTTATTCAGTCATTTACTCAAGAATTTCCTTTCAATATTAGTCTTTATCTGCAAGATGAAGGAGTCATTGGTGCCCCCAGCTGGCTAGCGCTCCATTAACCTCTGAAGTCAAAGAAATTCTATCGGACATCCAGAATCGGCTCAAAGATCCTATTAAGAGCTTGGTAAATGATTCGGGTCCGATATGGGCGCGTTTCAAAGATATTATGGATCACCTCCCCGTGAAGCTTGTTGATGTGCTGATGCCGGCCGCTAACCTGGAATTTCATTGGCCCTTGTTTACCAGAGCTCAGCAGAGAATGGCCGATAGGGTGAGCCGGAGCTTGCAACTGGATGCTGCCCGAACCGATAGTGCTGCCGCTGTTCAGGAGAAGACCAATCTAGACCGTCTACTTGATGAGTCATCGGCCACTTCTTCTCGTCTAGCATAGCTGAGAGCGGAGGAGACCGATCTAGTCTCAAGGCTTGTAGAGGTACGAGCGAAGATAGCTTCTGAAGAAAATGCCTTGCAAGTCCTTCCTCAGTAAATCCAGGCAAAGGAGAAACAACTCACTGAGGCCCTCCTCCGCGCACGTCATCACCATCGGGCCATCAAGGCAGTTCTAGGGTCGGACGAAGAAGACCTGGCTCTTATCCAGAGCATCGATGATATCAGGAGTAAGGCACTTGAAGCTATCACCCCATACCTGCCCTAAAATTCTTCTTTCTTAGAACTTTGACGCGCGCCCGATGGGCCGGTTGTAGCTCTAAAACATTTGAGTTCTATGCTGTGAATTAATATCTAAGGGCGATGAGTTTCACCGGCCGTTTCTTAAGATGATACTCTTGTATCGGCTGTTTTGATTTCCTTACTTCCGTGTAGACTTAGGCATTTATCCATATGCTCGGGTAGTATCGCTTCAAGTACTTTCCGTTCAATGCTTTCCCGAACAATTCTCCTTCTAAGCTCTCGAGTAGATAGGCATTACCGAGAATCACTCGATGTATCCGATAAGGCCCTTTCCAAATAGGTGACCATTTTTCAAACCGATTATCTTTAGACCCAATTGGTAGAATAAGTTTCCATACTAAATCTCCTTCTTCGAATGACTTAGGCACCACATACTTTGTAGCTTTGTACCTGAGTTTTCTTGTCGCCGATTGTGAAGGGTTCTTCAAATATGTAACGAGTTCATACCTCCAATCATCGGCTTCCAACTCTGCAACCTCTATCTCAATCGGCTTAGCCATCGGTTTATACCCCGATGCTGTTTGAGCCAGGTCGTTTGCCTCCGTATTCTGCTCTCTTGGGATATGGGTGAGGGTTATATTTCTGAAGCTTGACATCAGGTCTTGACACGGATCATGATAAGTCTTAAAAATATCATCCTTACACTCATATTCACTCGATAGCTGCCTCATTACTAGCGAAGAATCTTCCATGATTTCCACCGCATCGGCGCCGACTTCTTCTAGCAACTGCAACCCTTTTAAAACTGCTTCATACTGTGCTTGATTGTTGGTTGAGAAAGGCTTGATTGTATATGCAAACTCAAAAGCTGTCCCCTGAGGCTATATGATCACCAATCCGATACAACATCCATGCCGACATACTGATCCATCGAAGAATAAAATCCATGGTGCCGGCTCGACGTAGACTACCGATTCATCTCTGTGCTGAACTATGAAGTCAGCCACTGCTTGTCCTTTTACTGCCTTTGCCGATTCATAACGGATGTCAAACTCGGTGAGAGCAAACACCCATTTCCCGACGCGTCCTTTCAACACTGGAGCCGATAGCATGTACTTGACCACATCGGCTTTACACACGATGGTGCATTCCGTCGATAATAGATAATGCCTTAACTTGGTGCACGAGAAGTATAAGCACAGGCAGAGTTTCTCCACAACAGGGTATCGGGTCTCTGCGTCCAGCAATCTCCTGCTAAGGTAGAAAATCACCCTTTCCTTTCCATCGACCTCCTGGACTAAGCCTGATCCGATGGCCTTATCATCGGCTGACAGGTAGAGCTTGAAAGGGATTCCCTTCTGAGGTGGCATTAGTACTGGTGGAGAGCTTAGGTAATCTTTAATCTCATCGAACGCCTTCTGTTGTTTTTCTCCCCACACAAACTCTTAATCGAGCTTCAGCTTCAGCAGAGGAGTAAATGGCTCTATTCGTCCTAATAGATTTGATATGAACCTTCTCACGAAATTTATCTTCCCGATCAATGATTGTAACTCGGTCTTATCGGCGGGTGGCAAAGTATTCTTCTTGCTTCGATGCTGCACTGGCTCACTTCAATCCCTCTTTCATGCATGATAAA
>KE372503.1:212094-250936 GCA_000418225.1 Zizania latifolia | reverse complement strand
TCCATCACGGTCGAGTCTCTTCATCTCTACTCTTCTTCACCCCGTTGACAATCACTCATCATCCCCATGGTATACACCATGGCTCCTCAGCCCTCATCAAAGAGGCCGAAGAAAATGTTGAATTAATTCGAAAATGGCTGAAAGAGGTACAGTCGCGGTAGAAGTGCTTTGCCGACCATCGCCACCAAGAAGTAAGCTTTGAAGTGGGTGACTTTATTTATCTCAAGGTTTCTGTTGACACCAGAATTTGGACCAGTGCACCATCGGCGTGACGGACAAGGTGGCTGGACTGATGGGCCACCGATAGGATCTTAATAAGCGAAGACGGGCTGCGCATGACGTGGGCTGATGCTTCGTGTTGTTTATCATTTTGTTAGTGAATAATTAGAATCAGTTAGGATTCTGTGTTATCCACAGATAGCGTGTCTACCCAGCTATAAATAGGCAAGCCCGGGGGCATTGTAAAGGAGTTCATGTAATCAATCAATCAACCCTTCGGCGCATCACCAACTTTAGGTACGTAGCATTACGGTGATTCCCCATTGTGAATAGGCTACACCGGTTATGTCTGATCTCTGATCACGACGGGGATAGCTTGTTTGATAAACTGATTAATGTGTTCATGGCTTTTGTTCGTAATTCTATTAGTTTGAATTTTGTTCAATTTTGTTCGTAATTCTATTAGCAAAATATCTTTGCGCTACATCAGTTCAGTTTGAACCATGGAGATTGATACCTCGGAGCATTAGTACTAGAGCTGATTGGTAGGATTTATAGTACTTTATGTCTTTTTCACGATGCATCGTAGTTTTCACGTGTGCTATTGAAGCCGGTGCCAACAAGCTATCGCCGATAGTGTTAGGACATCTCACATTTATTTTCTTATCAATTGTAGGGTCAAATTGACTGGCACGCTCTGTACACCTCTAGGTTATTTAGGACCTACATTAGAGCTAAGCAGACTCTCCTAGGCCTTTGAGTATGAAGACGTAGAGATCCTTGTGTGATTTCTATATCAATACGCTTTCTTGGCACACCCGGTGGGACACCATCACAAAGTTCAAGACAATTTCTCTTCATTGGCGCCATGACAGGGAAAGAAATCGAGGAAGTCAACAATGCCATCATCCTAGTCCCCATGGACGCTATGTCCAATGAATAGAGGGAAGTAGTGCAACAGTCCATTGTAGATTTCTAGAAGCTGTGCCTGGAATCGTTTAGTATGGCTTGGCACGGACCGATTCAGAAAACCCAACTGGTGATCCCATCCCTATAAGTGGAATCAGGCAATTAGAGCACGTAGAATTCAAGATCGTTGCAAGACATGGTCAACGAGGCAGTTAAAAATACACTTATTAATCAATCCAGTTTATTAATAAACACTCCACATGGATTGATCAAGAAGACGTTGGATGGATCCATCACTCAAGAATTGCCCAAAGGACCGGTATATCTCCACAAAGGTCATCGGCGCCAATCATCTTGAGTTCACCTCTACTGATGACAACTCTTCTGCCACCGGTCGCATACGGGCTAGAACATAACACAGTGCCAAGCTTGATACTGCCAGCCTCGATACCGATCGGTGCTTAGCCATAAACGTACCAACCACTGGCGAGTGCACCTCCATCGAGGTACCATCACATGGCCTACTATGGGCCTCAACACCACTAGATGGGTTTTGAGGGTGGTCTACCCCAGAACAATTATCAGCGTTAAGAGAGGGCAGCAACGCCGATACAGCATTATCCGGCACCAAAAGAAGATGATTTTGCCTTCAAGATCGTGGAGATTATGAGAGATCAGTTCGGACTCAAGCCAAAAGAACAGAGTTACATGTATCGGCATCCGTACCTAGATTGGTTTGATAGGGTGCCGTTACCAAACAGATACAGAGTCCTGAAGTTTTTGAAGTTTTCTGCTCAAGATAGTACATCGACGGTCGAGCATATAAGTCATTTCCTCGCGCAATGCAGAGAAGCGTCAGCCGAAGAAGCACTTCGAGTCAGGTTTTTTCCACTCTCTTTATCAGGATCGGCTTTCTCTTTGCTCTATTCGCTCCCTTCATACTCGATCAAGGGATGGGTTGATTTGGAGAAGCAGTTCCATAAGTATTTCTTCGCTGAGATTCAGGAGATGAAATTGACAGACCTGATGGCCATGTAACAACATCTCAATGAGTCGATACTGGAATATATTCAGCGGTTCTTTGATGTAAGAAGCCGATATTATAGCCTCAGCCTAACCGACGCTCAGTTAGCCGAATTAGCATTTCAGGGCCTTCTGCCGCCGATTAGGACAGGTTCTCTTCCCAAGAGTTTGATAGCTTATCGCACCTGACATAGAGGGTATCGGCACAAGAAAGCTGATTTCAAGAAATACGTAAAGAGAAAATGCAAAAGCGAGTAGCTCAGGTGTAATTTTACTCATCGGATTCAGAGCAGGAAGGCTTCGATGGTGATATCGCTTTAGCCAAATAGGCTAGATTGAAGAAGATGGTAACTTGTCCGTGGGTAAAAGCCGTCGAGAATGAACAAAAGTATGACTTTGACATCAACAAGGCAAATAAGATTTCTGATTTATTGCTAAAAGAGAAGTAGATCCAACTCCCGCCAAATCATGTGATTCCATCAGTGGAAGAATTAAAGAAGAGAAAGTACTGTAAATGGCATAATACGGGCTCCCATAACATGAATAAGTGCAAAGTCTTCTATCAGCAGATCTAATCCGCTGTCGAACAAGGAAGAATAAAGTTTGATAAAACAGTAAAGCCATTGAAAATAGATGGAAATACTTTTCCAGTAAACATGGTGCTTGTCGGCTCGGCAAATTTTCACGTTGAAGAGAGCCGGACTTTAAGACGCCATGTCAAGGCTCATTGGTGACAGGAGAGGGAGCAATGTGCCACACCATATGAGCACGATGAAAAGGTCGATCCACATTGGGAATGTACTTTATTTTAGTTCTGTTGGGAGAACAATATGAGTCTCCCATCTATTAAAGATTGCCTAGAGTGCATTGAAAGGGTTGGCCAAGATGATAATAGTTCCCATGACCAGCGCCCAAGGGAGTGAATTCTTGTAAGAGATCGATTGGGGTCGCCCGAGCAAGAGCCAGAGATTGTTCATCATCGGCGCGTTTGAAATAAAGACAGGTGGCAAAGAGATCAGAACCCCATACAGAAACCCCGATGGTGCCTAGAAGGATTAACACGAAGTCAGAAAAGTAAGCGCTAGGTCAAGAAGGAATGCTGCCCAAAGATGTAAGCCGATATAGAAGAGAAGCTGATGGAAGTAAATATGGTTTCATTTTGCTGGTGGAATATAAGGCTCCACCATTGGACAGTGGGGACGAAGAAGGATCGGCTACATAATTACCACTATAGTCATAATCAGTGACCTTCAAGAAGCTAGAGGAAGATGAGCATCGGTATTTGAGGCCATTGTACATCAAGGGACATATTGATGATAAGCCGATGTCAAAGATGTTGGTCGATGGAGGAGCCGCTGTTAATATAATGCCTTACTCCACCTTCCGCAAGCTCGGTAAAGTAAACGAAGATCTAGTAAAGACCAGCATGGTGTTAAAAGACTTTCGTGGTAACTTATCAGATGCCAAAGGTGTCTTGAACATCGAGGTCGCGGTTGGAAGTAAAATACTACCGACCACATTTTTTGTGATTGATGGGAAAGGTTCATACAACCTCTTGCTAGGAAGGTATTAGATCCACGCAAATTGCTGCGTCCCTTCTACAATGCACCAGAGCTTAATGCAATGGCAGGGTGATCAGGTCGAAATTATTCAAGTCGATAGGTCGGCTACTGTGTTGACAGCTGATGCACTCGACTTCGAGAAGATGAACTGTCTTTCTGGACGTGTTTGAGAAGGAGATTTTTTTAAGGGTGTCGGATCTTGGCCTTTAGCCAATAAACGAGATGATTCTGGGCTAGGATCCATGTCTCGAGAGATAGATGATGAAGAAGAAAAGCTTGGGAAAGGGTTTATGTCAGCCGATGAACTAGAGGAAGTAGACATTGAACCATAGGATAGGCCAAGGCCGACGTACGTTAGTGTTAAATTGCCTCCTTGTGTAAAAGAAAATTTGATTACCTTATTAAAAGAATTTTAGGATCGCTTCATGTGGGAATATCATGAAATGCCTGAACTTAGCCGATCGATTGTAGAACATCGGCTCCCTATAAAAATAGGATTTTGGCCAGTATAGCAAAGTCAGAGAAGATTCAAGCTGGAGATGTATCCTCACATAAAGGCCAAAATTACAAGATTATACGAGGCAAATTTCATAAAGCCATGCCGATACGCAGAATGAGTGTCAAATATAGTGTCCGTATGGAAGAAAAGTAGTCAGCTAAGGGTATGCATAGACTTCTGGTTTCTAAACAAGGTCACACCAAAAGATGAGTACTCAATGCCAATCGCGGATTTGTTAATCGATGCGGCGTCAGGGCATAAGATTATCAACTTCATGGATGGGAATGCTAGGTATAATCAAACATTCATGGCAGAACAAGACATCCCAAAAACCACTTTCAGGTGCCCCGGTGCCATCGGTTTGTTTGAATGGGTCGTCATGACCTTCAGGTTAAGGAACGCTGGAGCAACATATTAGAAAGCGATTAATTATATATTTCATGACTTGATTGGTTTGTTGGTAGAAATTTATATTGATGATGTAGTTGTTAAATCTCAGGATGATGAAGGACACTTGGCCGATTTAAGAAGAGTTTTCGGAAGGTCAAAAAAGTATGGTCTTCATATGAATTGAAAGAAATGCACTTTCGGTGTATTGGTTGGAAAGTTTCTGGGTTTATGGTTCACGAAAGAGAAATAGAAATAAGCTAGAATATTATTCAGGCCATCAAGACAACAGTACTATTGAAGAACAAGACTAAATTGCAATCTTTGATTGGCAAGATTAACTTTGTCCAATGGTTTATATCAAATTTATCAGGTTGATTAGAACCATTCATGCCTTTACTAAGGACAAAAGAAGAGGAGGAATTTATTTATACTGAGATCAAGAAGTACTTGAGCTCTCATCTGGTTTTGATCCCACCATGGACTGGTAAGCCATACAAGTTATATTTATCCACCGATGACGTGAGCACCGGGTCGGTGTTGATTCAAGAAGTAGAAGGAAAAGAACACGTCATGTTTTATCTAAGCCGATGATTATTAGAAACCGAAACAAGGTACCCCACAGTTGAAAAGTTGTGCCTATGCCTTTAGTTCTCTTGCAGTAAGTTGAGGCACTATATTCTATCGGCGCAATGCATGGTTATGTGTAAAGCCAATGTCATTAGGTATATTATATCGGGTCCAATTTTAAAGGGGAGGATTGGCAAATGGGTATTTGCATTAACAAAATTCGATTTACAGTATGAATCGGCTAAAGCGGTCAAGGGCCAAGCCATCGTCGATTTTATTGTGCAGCACAGAAAAAGAATAGTAGATTATGTGGAGCCGATACCATGGATGCTTTTCTTTGATGGGTCAGTGTGTAGGCATGGATGCGGCATTTTGCTGGTAATTATATCGCCTCAAGGTGCAGAATTCGCTTATACAATTAAGCCATATTGCACTAATAATTAGGCAGAGTACGAGACGGTTCTCAAAGGGTTGAAATTATTATCAGAGATACAAGCCGATGCTATCGAGATCATGGGAGATTCCTTGTTAGTAATCAGGCAACTCTCTAGAGAGTATGACTGCAAAGATGAAAATTTGAGGGCCTATTTTTAAAAATGCTAGGGATTATTAAAGGGATTCAAGATGGTGTCGCTAACGCAAGTATCAAGGAATCAGAACCTAGAAGCCAATGATCTGGTACAAACCGCATCAGGGTATCGCCCGATGGATAAGCTAGTTGAAGTAGAAATAGCCGATATCGACGCTGAAGACTAGAGGGCAAAAATAGTAAGCTACCTATGGGATCCATCCCAATTGGCCTCAAGAAAGCTCCGTTACAAAGCACTAAAGTATGTATTACTAGATGAGGAATTATATTATCGGACGACTGATGGGGTTTTATTAAAGTGCCTGGATCTGGAAGAAGCCAAAGTCATGATATGCGAGGTACACGAAGGAATTTATGGAACCATCAATCGGCCCACGAGATGAAGTGGCTGCTATGATGAACAGGTTATTTTTGGCCCACAATGCTCGAAGACTGCTTCAAGTACTACAAGGGATGTCAGGACTGCCAGAAGTTTGAAAATATACAATGGGCTCCTGCATCGGCCATGAATCCAATTATCAAGCCATGGCCGTTCAAAGATTAGAGAATAGACATGATCGGCCAGATCTACCTAACATCCAGCAAGGCTCATAAGTTTATACTAGCCACAACCAATTACTTCACCAAGTGGGTAGAGGCGATACCACTAAGGAAAGTGACATCCTAGGCAGTGATAGAGTTCGTCAAAGAGCATATTATTTACAGGTTTGGGATTCCTCAAACAATCACCACCGATCAAGGATCGGTATTTATGTCAGAAGAATTCAAACAGTTCATGACTGACATGGGTATTAAGTTGCTAAATTCATTGCCCTACTACGCCCAAGCAAACGGCCAAGCTGAAGCCTCAAACACAAGTATGATAAAATTGGTTAAGCGCAAGATTGCAGAATAGCCCAAGAAGTGGCACATGACGCTAGCCGATGCACTATGGGCGTATCGAATCGCTTGCCATGGATCAACTTAAGTGCCACCTTATCAGTTAGTCTACGGGCATGAAGCCGTGCTACCATGAGAGATGAATATCGGCTCCAGGCGTCTTATTCTTTAGAACAAGTTGATGGCCAATGATTACTACAGGCTGATGACCAATGAATTTGAAGATTTGGCGCAGAATCAGCTTCGTGTGCTCAAAAAGGTAGAGGAGAATAAGGCAAGGGTGGTAAGACATTATAATAAGAAATTACTAGCCAAGTCATTTGAAGAGAATGGCTTAGTCTGAAAACTCATGCTACTGATCGGGGCTAGAGACAATCGCTTCAGAAAATAGTCTCCTAATTGGGAAGGTCCCTATAGGATAATCTGAGTCATACCGGGCAACGTCTATGTATTGAAGACACTAGGAGGGGAAGAATTCGTGAAGGCTCTCAATGGCAAATATTTGAAGAAATACCACCTGAGCATCTAGATCAAGACCTAATCGGTCAGTAGGCCAACACGCGCAAAACAAAGTCATCATCCAATAGCTGATACCAAGGGTATTGCCTTTAGAAACAATCAGATAGCTGATACCGAGGGTATCACCTTTAGCCCAAAATAAAAGCAAGACATTGCAGGTAAGCAGTTGACATTTAGAGTATCACTACAAGAAATCACAAAGGAAATAATGTCACCATAAGATCATCCCGGGTTTACAGCTTCAATAAAACTACTCAAGGATTGTTTGCATCAAGAAAGTCTATAAGAACTGCGACAACGCGATCGTGAATAGCACCGATGGCAGCTAACTCCTGGAGGTCCTCGTCATCACTCCTGGGGATCGGCTTTGAATCTTGGCAACAATGAAGGATCTCCTTGGTAGAGACAGCAAGTTCTAGCCATTCAGCTTCAATTTGCCCTGGCAGCTCTATCAACCTTTGTCGAGAAGAGGCAATGTGAGCGCAAACAACCTCCAAACGGGAAGCAAGATCAGCCTCCTCAGCAAGAAGCTGAGCGATCCAACTCTCAACGTCAGCAAGCTCGGCCACCAAGGCACCAAGGGAAGCCTTCTTCTTCACAAGTGCGTCCCGGTTGGCCTAAATACCCTCCCGTTTTGATCGGCGATCGGTGCAAGTAGCGATTTGCTCCTTAAGGCGCCTGTATCGAAACCAATGACTCTCAAAGTAAGACCCTAGGGCTAAGTCCTCCATAAGCTAGCGAGGGAGAACGTCTACCACATCTGCAAGCTGTGCCCTGACAAACCCCAAATCAGCGATGAGCACGTCAATCGGCTCCTTAAGAAGATGCAGAATGTCAACCTGGCAGCACGGGCTTCCACGGAAATCAGCTCAGCAATAGGGGTTTTGGCCTAAACTATAGCAATGTCACCAATAAATTCACCAAGGTCGAAGGGGAGCAGATCGGTGAAGGACTGTAGTCAAACAGCAAGCCCATGAAGAAAATTGGAGGACAATGGAGGAAAAAAGCATTATTAACAAAAGGATACCTCAGGGAGATCAACAGCAACAGCTAGATCGGTGGCATCTGTGGTGTCGTGCTCGTGTTCTGGCCACCTCGGTCCACTCCTAGCCGAGCCATCGTGCCATC
Source organism: Zizania latifolia (assembly GCA_000418225.1). NCBI lineage: Eukaryota > Viridiplantae > Streptophyta > Magnoliopsida > Poales > Poaceae > Zizania > Zizania latifolia. The sequence continues at coordinate 242,652 of KE372503.1, read as the reverse complement.
AGCTTTGTCTTGATAGCAGGACCAAAACCCCTCAGGTAGCTTAGCCAAAGACACAACGAGCAGGGAGATTGGAGTCTTCTTCCTCGTCTCCGGTGCTAAGCCTCCACCATCGATTTCTTCCTCTCCGATGAGATTTAGTCTGATTCCCCGCACTCACACCATGTATGAGACCTCCTCTATCTCCTGCATGCACTAATTTGGTGATTCCTTGGCTAGTTTGTGCTATCCATGGTGAACCAGAAACTTTCAAATCACCTCATCATCGTCGGTATAACTCTAGCCACCCCAAGGTACACCGCTACCACCATTAGATCCATCTCGGTTTTCTAGTTCTATTCCCATAGTTAGCCCACCAAGATGTGCCATTTTAAATTGCCATTTCCTATGGAAACAACCTCCTATATGCCTCCTCTGTTCGTGTGGTCTAGAGGAAGTAGAAGGACCTATCTGTAACTCCCGAGGACCTATCTGTAAACTCCTAAGGACCTGTCTGTAACTCTCGAGGATCTATCTGTAAACTCCCGAGGACTATCCTGGAACTTAACTAGGAAAAAGTATAAATTACCCCCTCAAGTATTACCCTATAGATTAATGTTGCCTTCAACAAAAAACCAGACTTTTAACCCCTGAACTATTCTAAATCAGAGAAATTACCCCTGGGCGGTTTATTGCGGCGGTTTTGCTGATGTGTCTATCCATGTGGCAGAAAACGCTGAGGTGGTTGTCCACGTTAGCAAAAGGACGCTGAGCTGGCTTAGTACATGCGGCTGACAGGTGGGACCCCGAAAATCTGACGTGGACGCTCCTCTCTCCTCCTTCTTCCTCCTTCCTCCTCCTCCTTTCTCCTCCTTCCTCCTCCCCTCCTGCCTGTCGGCCGACCCCTCTCACTGCACCTACGCTGTCGTGGCCAAACCCCCACACCCACACCGTGGCCAAGCCCGTGCGCCCTTGTCATGGCCGAGCTCTTGCGCTGCCTCGCGACTACACCGTGGCCGAGCATCCATGCTGTCCCGCGACTATGCCGAGCTGCCGGCCGCCTGTCACAGCCTAAAATTTTCAAAATATAAAAGTATTAAAAGCTGTGAATAGAATAAAAGGAAAAAAGAATTTTCAGAAAAAGAAAATTTAAAATGGAATTTTCTTTAATGAAAAGAAAAGAAGTTTGAGTATTAAAATTTGAGGAAGAAATTTTTGCAAATAAAATGTTGCTCAAAATTTTTCCCAAAGTCTCTAAAAATGTAAAGAATTTAATAAGAATTTTTCTGGAATTTTTTTGAATCAAAAATATATTTTTTTGAATTTTTAGCTCTTTCCAAAGAAAAAGAAATGAAAAATCAATTTTTTAAAATAAAATTCGCCTTCCCCGCTCTTGGGGTGGCCTTCGGCCAGCCCAATCCTCGCGCGCCGCCCCGCCAGCCCACTCCCGCTCTGCCTCGGCCCACCTTCGCCCGTAGGCAAAGCAGTCGTGCGCCGCTTCTCCAGCCACTGACATACAGGCCCCACATGTCAGTATTGCCCCTAACCTCTCGTCGCCTTCCCCGCGCCCTAGTGCCGCCCGCCACCGCTCAATCCACCACCGCTAAGCCCGTGGGCCCAATCCGAGCCAGCCGTTAGCGCCGCCGTACCTCCCTGAGCATTTCCCCCAACCTATTAGGCTCGGCCCATGGTCGAAACCGCCTCGCCGCGTCGCCCGGCCGTAACCGCCACCTCTACCTCGGATCCACCCGACCGTCGCTATAAAAAGCACCCCCGAGCTCTCCTCTTTCGGTTCCAAGCCCTAGCCACCGCCCTAGCCCTCTCCGCCGTCGTCTCCGTGAGCGTTGTCGCAATCCACCTCTCGTCGCCGTCTCCGGCCGCCAATTTCAGCCGATCTCGTGGCCACAGGACCACGCCGTCGTCGCCGTTAGCTCCGCCGTCATTTGCCGGTCCTCGACATCGCATATGCCGTTGTCGCCGACTGTTGGAACCCATCTCCCGTCATCGACCCGAGGGCCCCGCCGCCCGAACCTCGCCGTCGATCGCCTCCATCACCGCCGCTCGTCGCCGTTCGCATCGGTGAGTTCTCCGTGGTCCATTGGTTCTGTTTCGCCACTCACCGCCGGTCGCTGGGTCACCTCCCATCAACGACCATCGGGTCCAGTGTTGCCGCCACCCGCTGCCGTCATCCTGGCGTGGCGCCCATGTGGCCACCGCGTCAGCGCCACATCGGCACGCTGCCGCCACGTGTGCGCCACGTGGCCGCCACGTGTCCCCATAGCGCACACGCGCATAACCCCCTTGCTGACACCATAAATCCTGTTTTCCTTTAGAAAAATAATTCAGTATTGCGTCATAATTCCTTTTTATTTTTTGAATTCAAACAGAACCCTATTTAAACATCAAAAATTCATAACTAACTCATCCGAACTCTAACTTTAACCATTCAAATAGCAAAAAATTTCTAAAAATAAGCTTTGCCCATTAAAAATATGTTTAGACATAGAATGTATGTGCATATGTGCTGTTTTAATTTATTATTGTATTTTTGTACTGCTGTTTAGTTTCCGAAGCGCCTGAAGAGCCTGTTTTCATCGAGGAGTTGCCTATTTTCATCTCTATCCAGCAAGGCAAGTTATTCAAGTTCCTCTTTGATCATATTGAACCCATGTTTTAAAGCTATTATTCTTTCAAAAGTGTATTTTATTTTAGAATGTCATTGAGATTGAGATATAAACCTACTTATATTGCCCCCTGTTGATTATTTACCTATTCCTTGTCTATCTAGGGATTATTAAACTTGACTATTATGAATCTTTACTATGATTTATCTGTATGTCTAGGATTGCTTAGCCTTACTTAGAAATAGTATCACATTTCATTATGCTGTTAAATACTACTTTCATATTAATGTTGGCTTGTATGAATAGTAGTGGTAAATGAACTAGTTTATGATTTAAGTGATATTAATACTTGACTAAGGTGGGTTGTGAGTACAAGGTCTGTGGTTCTGCTAGTTGTACTCATGACACTTTAAGGACCGATTCATGGGCCACTTTTGTAATGTAATCTCGCGCTACCACAAGCCAGCATGGGAAATGGTATGACCTAAAGCCTAGAGATCCTGGGTGAAGCATCGAGAAGGTCGATAGTTCTGCACTAGGGTAAGTCTTTGCTATTCAGATTGGAGCGCCAGGGGTATATCGGGTAGATGGGTCTTGGGGTGTGAAGCTTGGATGATCTAGGTGGATGGTCATATCACAGCTCTTTTCTAAGATACCATGGTGGTATTGAGGCGTCTACTGACATGTTGCAGGGTTGTGTCTTATGAGCAAAGTTGTGCACCTATGATCAGAGTAAAACTATTCGAATAGTCGTGCCCACGGTTAAGGGCGACAATGTAAGATCACTCGTGATTAGTCCCATAATTACTTAATTAACCTGTTTTACTTTCTGTTCAACCTGGATAGCTCTGTTTCTCCGTGTGAGGCCCCCTGTTTTCTCTAGCACTACCAACCCGGTGGAGGCTAGTGACTAGCTGTTCACTATTAAGAAGAAGCTAGAAGTTCTACAATGCACTGATCAGGAGAAGGTTGCCTTCGCATCCCACTAACTTCAAGGTCCAGCAGGAGAGTGGTGGAGTCTTTTTAAGGAAAACAGTGCTGATGGAGTCAAGATTACTTGGGCGGATTTTTCAGCTGGTTTCAGGAAGGCCCATGTTCCTGATGGACTCGTGGCTCTGAAGAAGCGGGAATTTCGTGCCATCAATCAAGGAAATCGTTCTATCACTAAATACCTTCATTAGTTTAATCACTTGGCTCGTTACACCCCTGAAGATGTCAAGTCAGATGCTGAGCGTTAGGAGAAGTTCCTTGGTGGTCTGAATGATGAACTGGCTGTTCATCTGATTGTTAGAGATTATGTTGATTTTCAGAAGTTGGTTGATAAGTCGATTTGTCAAGAGGATCAGCATAACAGGATGAGTCCAGGAAGCACAGAATGGTGCGGAATTAATAGGATACAATAAAAAGCCTCATTATATGATGGTGCCACAGCAGCAGCAGTCTAGAGGACCCAATGCTTAGGCCAATCACCCTCGTCAGTTTTATACTGCTAGTGGGAGTGGAAACACTAGTGGTGCACCTCAAGCGTATCACCCCAATACGCCTCGCCCTACTCAAGTCACCGGTGCATATCAAGTTCCTTTAAAAGACAAGAATGGAAAGCCAGTGGTGTGCTTCAATTGCTATAAGCCTGGTCACTATTCTGATAGGTATCTAGATCCCAAGCATCCGAACAGAGCAGCAGCAGCCCCAAACCAAGCCCCAGCTAGATAAGTCAAGGCAAGAGTGAATCACGTTACCGCTGAAGAAGCTCAAGCTGTCCCTGATGTAGTATTGAGTACGTTCCCTGTTAACTCAATACTTGCAACAGTACTTTTTGATTTCAGTGCAACTCATTCTTGCATATCAAAGAGTTTTGTAGAAAAATATGGCTTGGCTGTTGAATCCCTACCCCATTCATTAGTCATCTGTACCCCTAGTCACCAGATGCCTACTTCTCTCTTTAGTCCTCTGGTAACTATTGAGATTCTTGGTGTCCCTTTCTTAGCCAATCTAATCTTGATAGAATCCAAAGACCTAGATATCATTTTGGGAATGGATTGGTTAGTGAAACATGAGGGTGCGATTAAGTGTACAACTAGAGAAGTCACCATAACCAATCACCTTGATCAAACCATCACTTTCTATAACCCGAACCCGTCTGGTTTGAATATCATGTTGAATGAAGTTCAGATTGAAGGGATACCTATGGTGCAAGAGTATCCTGATATTTTTTAGAAGAGTTGCCGGGTATGCCCTAATTCATAAGAGACCGTATCGGATGGCCCTAGATGAGTTAGCTGAAGTTAAAAAACAAGAGGAAGAATTGCTGGAGAAAAGATACATTCATCCAAGCACTTCGCCTTGGGGAGCCCCAGTTGTATTCGTGGAGAAGAAGGACAAGTCTAAGAGAATGTGTGTAGATTATAGAGCTTTGAATGATGTCATAATCAAGAATAAGTACCCTCCTCCCCGCATTGATGATTTATTTGATTAGTTACAAGGAGCCTTAGTATTTTCCAAGATAGATCTTCGGTCAGGATACCATCAGTTGAGAATTCGAGAAGAAGATATTCCCAAGACTGCTTTTACAACCTGCTATGGATTGTTTGAGAATCTGGTGATGTCATTTGGATTGACAAATGCCCCTGCTTTCTTCATGAATTTGATGAATAGTGTGTTTATGGAGTACCTGGATAAGTTTGTAGTGGTGTTCATTGATAACATTCTTATCTATTCCAAGACGAAGGAGGATTATGTAGCATATTTACACCTAGCCCTTCAGAAGCTAAGGGAGCACCAGCTGTATGCTAAGTTAGCTAAGTGTGATTTTTGGTTGAAGGAAGTGAAATTCTTGGGTCATATTATTTCTGCATCAAGAGTTGCCGTTGATCCCGGTACAATTGAAACTGTTACTGATTGGTTGCAGCCCAAGAACACTACGGAGATAAGTAGTTTCTTAGGACTTGCGGGTTATTACCGTCGGTTCATTGAGAATTTCTCCAAACCAGCTAAGCCTATGACCAAGTTGTTACAGAAGAATGAGAAATTTGTTTGGTCACCTGAGTGTGAGGACAGCTTTAGAGAGTTGAAGAAGAGACTATTTTTGGCCCCAGTGCTAATTCTATTAGATCCTAAAGGAGATTTTCAAGTATATTGTGATGCATCTCGTCAAGGTTTAGGATGTGTGTTGATGCAAGGAGGTAAAGTAGTTGCCTATGCTTCTCGACAATTAAGACCTCATGAGTTGAATTATCCGACCCATGATTTAGAGATGGCTTCGATAGTTCATGCTCTAAAGATTTGGCGTCATTATCTCATCGGTAATCATATAGAAGTCTTTACGGATCATAAGAGTTTGAAGTATATATTCACTCAGCTAGATTTGAACCTTCGTCAAAGAAGATGGCTCGAGTTTGTCAAGAATTATGATGTTAGTATTTAGTATCATCCTGGTAAAGCTAATGTGGTAGTAGATGCTCTTAGTCGTAAGACCTATGGGAATGTTATTTCAGTTGAGGAAGTATCGTTGGAGTTGCTCCAAGAGTTTGAAAAGTTGAGTTTGAGTATTGTTCCAAGTGGTTTTCTAGCAGCCTTGGAAGCCTATCCTTCGTTGTTAGATCAGATTCATAAAGCTCAAGTGGATGATCCTTATGTTCTGAAGACCAAGGAGAACATGAAGCAAGAAAAATCTTGTGAGTTCGTTGAAGATGAGCAAGGTACCCTATGACATAGAAATCGTATCTATGTACCTGATAAGAAGGAGTTGAAGGATCTCATACTTCGTGAAGCCCATGAGACCCAATAATCTATTTATCCCAGGAGTACTAAGATGTATCAAGACCTTCGAGAAAAATTTTGGTGGCCTAGTATGCGCCGTGAAGTAGCAGAGTATGTAGCCCTCTGTGATGTATGCCAGATAGTGAAGATAGAACATCAGAGACCTGTAGGTTTACTTCAGCCTTTGCGGGAGCCTGAATGGAAATAGAAAGAAATTAGAATGGATTTTATAACCGGATTACCAAGAACAACCTCAGGTATAATTCTATTTGGGTTATTATTGATCGTTTAACAAAAGCGGCTCACTTTATACCAGTCAAGACAATCTACCGTAGCAGTCAGTTAGCGGAGCTGTACATGGCTAGGATTGTTTGTTTGCATGAAGTTCCTAAAAGGATAGTATCAGATAGAGGAAGTTAGTTCACTTCTATGTTTTGGCAAAAGTTGCAAGAAGAATTGGGCACCCGTCCGAATTTCAGTACAGCTTATCATCCCCAAACTGATGGCCAGACATAAAGAGTGAATCAGATTTTAGAAGATATGTTGAGAGCCTGCGCTCTAGATTTCAGAGGATCGTGGGATAAGAACTTGCCTTACGCTAAATTCTTTTATAATAACAGTTATCAAGCTAGTCTTCAGATGTCCCCGTTTGAAGCTTTGTATGGGAGAAAGTGTAGAACACCGTTGTTTTGGGATCAAGTGGGTGAAACCCAAGTCTTTGGCACTGATATTGTCTATTGTGTATCTCGGTTGATTTCTAAATGAGGATTTTCTACATAATAAGCATCTAAATTTGATTGGTAAATTTCGAGCGTGATAGACACAGATCTAGTTAACCCAATGATTTTAAGGAAAATATTAATATCAACCAAATAAATTGTTAGATTTCGTAGCTGCGTGACATGGATATTGTAACCACATCTATCATCTTGACCATATTAGATAATATCACTGCTATATAAGAATGCTAATAGAAGAAAGTGACCGGAAACATTTTTAACATTGTTTATCTTAATTTTGACAATCTACCAAATTATGTAGTAAATATTATAAGCACCCCCTATAGAATAGATATGGAACCCTCTACTCAAAAGAATAGCAGTCTTCAGGTGTGTTTGATTAAGTTGGAGATTCTGAAAATAACTATTGTGAGCTGTCATATATAAAAAAGTTACGAAATTATTTAGTTGTAGCAGTCATAAATCTACGATAGAGCAATTTTATGAAACTTAACAATAATAGAAAACGATGATTATGGCCCTATTTGGTATAGGTCTAACTCTGAGATTTATGTTATGCGGAATCTGAGGTTTGTATAGTATAATAAAATAGTTTAAAATTTTATTTTAGTCTAAAATAAAAAGTAGATTACTTAACTAAATACCCTCAATCCATCCATATCTCCATATCTAGAATTTTTAGGATCTGGAGCTGTGCCAAATGAGACCTATATGTCTTAGTTAACAACGAGTATAATAAGATTATGCGAACTAGTGAACAGATCAGACATCCCAAACTATAAAATTGTGGAATTGGAGATGAACAACCTTCATTTTATAAAAAAACTATTGTGATCGAAAATATGGTTTTATATTCAACTTTCAACTTTCAACTTTCTAAGCTAGAAACTAAACCAAAACCAAACATACGAGTAAAAGAAACACTTTGCAGCGCAGCGAAACTAATCCACGGTGGCCAATGGACACAAGCAGAGAACTCTTGAGATGCATTGACGGCGATGAAGCTGATTGGCCCAACCGCCCGGCCAGCCATCGTGTCAAGGCGGACGCCCGAGTTGGCGGGAAAGGCAGCGCAACGAAACTAATACACGGTGGCCAATGGACACGAGCAGCAATCTTTTGAGATGCATTGAGGGCGACGCAGCTGATTGGCCCAACCGCCCAGCCGTCGTCTCACGGCAGACGCCTGGGTTAGCGGGGAAGATTCCACCCACGCGACGCGGTCACCCCACCGCTGAAATCGCAGGCAGGAGCTGCCCTGAAAAACCGTATCTCACCGGGGCACCGCCTAACCATGCACCGATCCACGAGAATTACACGAAGCGACGAGGTGATCGGAAAAAGAACGTGAAGGCTTCGCTGCGTCTCTTTTAAAAACCCTACCCGCACCCCCCTCGCCCACCTCCGAAGTCCGAAATGGTCTCCCTTTCCCCTTCCCTCCCTCGCTGCCTCCCTCCTCCTGTCCGCCCCGCTCTCACCTCTCATGGTCCTCATGGCCGCAGCCTCCGACCACCACACAGCGGCCAAATCCTCGCCTCCCTCGTCTCCGTCTGCGGCTGGCTCCACCCGCACTCCCCTCCACGGCTTCTCCTTTCCGGCTCTCAGATGGGGAACCCATCGGCTCCTCCGCTGCTCCAAAAACGGGGGCTCCGCGCATGCTTCTACCTTGCCTCCGAAGCAACCGCACACCCCATCGCCGGAGAAGAAGAATGCCCAGGAGCCCTCCGCTGCCGGCGCCTCTCTGCTGCCGCGGCCCTGGAACCTCCGCGCCCGTCGCTCCGCCACCACGGCGCCTAACGCATCGAGATCGGAGGGCGCGGGGAAGGCGGCAGCGGGACAGGCGCTGCACCCGCCTGCGCCGTCTCCGGTGGCCGCGAAGAAAAGGGGGTTCTCCATTGCACTTACCAAGGAGGAGATAGCCGCGGACTTCATCGCTATCCGCGGCACGGGACCGCCGCGCCGGCCCAAGAAGCGCCCGCGCGCCGTGCAGCGCGAGCTTGATGTAAGGATTGGAGCTTCGCCTATGATTCATGATTCGTAATTTTGGGTCTGGGTGCTCAATTTTGTTTGTTTTGGTTCGAATTGCAGGCGCTCTATCCGGGATTATCGCTGGCGGACGTGAACCTGGATTCGTACAAGGTCGAAGAGGTGAGATGTCCCTCGATACGTTTTGTGTGTTCCCTTCACCAAAGTTTGTTCTTTTCTTCATGTGCGTTTTCCTCCTGCAGAGGTGATTGGCGCCATGGTGAATCTGCAAATGAGAGGAGGAACTTTTCAGATGTTCCCGTCTTTTGCTTTCTTCTGACGGCTAACATGTTCATCACATAATTTATGTTGGTTCTTCTAGATCAGAGAATGGATATAGATTCATGGTCCGGTTGTGAATACAGTGTTCTGTTTATTAGAAGTAGGAATGTTCGGTGATGTTTGTGCCCTGTGGTGTGATGTTTGGGTCAGGGGTATCAGAGTATGGTCCTACTCAGGCAATGCCCAATGGGGAAGCTCTCGTGCACTCGTGCTATATGTACATGGTTTAAATCTCAGATGTTTTTTCGCTGCAAATTGCAGCAACCCTACAAATTGTTGACTGTGACATCATATTGTGGTTTTGTAGTGTTATTGATGATGTTATTCCTTCTTGATAACTTTGCTTTCTGCATTGCATAGATAGAGGAAAATGCAACTTTTATTTACTCTGCAGGACATATAATGTCCTGAGTTGGACATGGCTATGGAAGAAAATGGTTTCAAAAAGAGAACAAAAATCTCAGGCATCAAGCTAGTTATCAAAGGTGTGTACCTTGTTTTAATCTCCTGCTTGTAAGTGTAGTTGGCATTAATTATTTTTTATAGTAACAGCATGAGAGCTGCCGGTTGTCAATTAAGAAGTTCGTTAGCATTAATGGCTTCTTTCAGAATTATTCATCCATTTTACATATATGCTTTTTCACGTTATTTGTTCATTTTTTGTTGTCATGGTTTGCTGTATGCTAAAGTTGGTGTGCACCATTATCGGCTTATTGCTTTTGTAATGTTAATACTTCTGTAGTTCACCTGACCTGCTATTTTGTTTTCTAGAGGAGATATGGTATTCAGTAGTCATATTCTGACACTACTGAATTAATAATTTGAACTTTTGCTCATCCGTCTTCAAATATTGAACACATGTTGTGTATCTGTGTGAACGAGTTGAAAGGCTGCTTGATTGTAGCATTCTCTTTTATCCATATTTACTTAGCAAGCAGATCTATGCACTCATTTTAATCCTTATACTCTAGCAGAAAGGCTGGTTTTGCTTATTTAACACTTTTATTAATATATTTTGATATCTGTGGAGTGATCAAGGTTTCAAATTTTGCACAGTTGTGATTGGGACTGGTGTTATTGGATTACTTCGTTGACAGCCATGCCCTGGTATTCTAAGATTGCAGGTAACTCCCCCATAATTGTCTCTCTTAAATCAAGAGTTAAACATAATAGCAGTTCATGTTCACACAATTGACTTACAAGTTACAAGTTATAAACTAGTAATGCTACATGTTACACAAAGTTTGCTCCAGTGATTTGCATGATGTGTCTGATGTGGTTTCCATCCTGCTAGTAGTGTTAATGCTTAAGTCTTGCGAGTGGAGGTATAACTCGCTATTTAATTTTACACGTTGTGTGCACATCAAATGTCAGAAGTGCCTTGTCAAGTCTAGAAGTTATTTTTCAGGTAAAAGCTTTATTATCTTTATTTGCTGGGCATATGAATCTATAGGTTCTGTTCCTGACAGACAGTGGTCACTGCACATGAGCAACTGTTTTGTTGGATCTGTGCGTCCCACCCGCGTGACATCTCCAGTTCAATATATTGCATATCTATTGGTAATCATCTGCATGCATATCTGGGCATGTTTAAAATATTGACGGATTCATTCATATGAATTTGCAGGAAATCAATGTTTACAAGTACGACGTGTTCGCTTGTCTTTCTTTTTTTTTTTTGTCGTCGACATGGTATTGCAAATTTGCAATTGCGCATCAGAGTGGTTTTTTATCAAGATCTAATATGTTGTATTGGGCTTTATGTTCAATATATTATAGCTGATAAGGTACTATTGGGACCGATGCCAATAGGCTATGGGTCGATAATATTAGGATAACTAATATTCTACACCTTATCAATTATATGATCAAATTGATAGGCATGTTTTGTGATTTTCAGGCTTAAGGATTTACACTGGAGTTGAAGTAAACCTCTTAGGTCTTCGAGTGTGAAGGTGCAAAGATCTCTGTGTGATTTTTGTGTTAACAAAGTGCTTAGATTGCAATCTTTCTCTACATGTTAAATACCATCCTAGGTACTCATAAGTGGACTGCTCGCAATACATCAATAGTTGGTGAGGCCACGATCGTGAGGGGTCATGTCGCACAGACATTAAGTTTTTATTGGTGCATTGCAAAAAATACATCATGTGTTTGGTTGGGGTTATGGGGAGAGATGAGATGATTTGGTTTTATGTTTGGTTCGGAGAATGAGAATGAATGACTGCTATGCCCTGGTCATCGCCTCGCCCTTGGTCGCCACCTTGTCGTTGTCGTTGGTCGTTGCCCTTGGTTGTCGCCCCGCACAGCGCCTACAGCCTAGTCATCGCTCGTCACCCATAGTCGTGCAGGGCATGTCGCCTAGCCGTCCGTCGTCGTCCCTTGTCATCGCTCCATGTGGTCATCGCTCTGTGTGGTCCTTGCCGCTCGTCGCTGCCCCTGGTTGCTGCCCCACGTGGGGCCTACTGCCTAGCCACTCGTCGCCACCTCTGGTCACCGCTGTGTGGCCCTTGCTTGCCCTCGCTGCCGCGTTTGACTGCAGTCGCCTGCCCTAGCCGCGCCACCTTATCGTCGCTTGCTGCTTGGCCCTACCGTCGCCGGCCACCTCGCACGCCAACCCTAGCCACCCCGTGTGCCCAACCCAGCTACTGCACCATCTAAAACTATGTCGTTCAGCAAAAAAAATCAGTACCACGCAGTTCAACATTGATGGGGAATTTTTCTTTTTCAGGGATCGTTCAGTTTCACTCGATTCTACCCGATCTCTTAAACCAAACAGCAGTACCACCTCATATTTAGAAACCATCCTATTTCATTCCTTCTCGTACGGCGAACCAACGCTACCTAAAGAAACCACATAATATGTAGCTGGCAACTAGTACTTTACACGAAGGAAATAAGGAAGAAAAAAATGTTCGTGGTCAGGATCCCTCTCATGTCTTCCACACCATTAAGGACCCCCTCTTCTCCTGCGCACAACGCCGAACCTTGCTCATTGCTCGCCCCCATCATCGCCATCGCTGTAATGCTTAGGAACTGCCCTTCAAGTCCTGCAGACGCAAGATCAGGCTTTGTTGCTTTCTTTTTCTGATCTGGATCGTTTTCATGGAGAACAGGATGAACACCACCCTGGCACCATCTCCCGATCCAGCGGTTAGTGCTCTTTGCCGGGACAGGAGATGTTTCCCGGACGCCTTGGAGTTCCATCCCTTCATCCAATGCCTGCTTCTCCCTAACACGGTCGGTCATGTCGTCTTCATCAATCCTGTCGTTAGGAGGTTCATGCCATGTGGGGAAAGAGATATTCAAGGAGAGCTAAAAGGCAAGCACTGCCGGCCAGATTAGTGGCTAGGAGGGCGCCTGTAGATGGGCTAATAACCGCACCATTAGCCGGTGCTAATTTTAGTAAGCTATTAAGGAATAATTGGGAGTGAATTGAGGAGAATTTGGAGCCTAATGGCTATGTAAGCCACAGGGCACCCAAGAGAAAAATCAACAATGAAGTTATCTTCTTCCTATCTCTAATCTCTCTGCCAAAATAGGGAGCCGAGGAGCAAAACCTCGCTCCTCTTCTACCAGCGGCTACGCTCTACGTAGCCAAGGTTCACCACCCCCAGTACCACCATTACCCAGTAATCGGCACCATAACACCTCCAACTGGATGATCGTCTCCAACCTTTGGCCTCTTGTAACCAGGAACATGAGGATCCTTGTTATCAATCTGTAGGCGTTTGAGCCATCTGTCAGTTGGTTCGGTTCGCGCTTGCGACTGAATTGTACCAATGGAAACTTGTTTCTTCAGTCTGCTTATCTGAAACTGCATGAAACCTAAGTCCATGCTTTCTGTTCCAGGAATGTAGCACTGTTGCTTATTGGCCATAGCTACTTTGGAGGAAACATCTTGATGTTCGTTCACATTTTGGAATCCATTTGCTTTACTGCATCCTGACGCTCCTTTCATGTACAGAGTTGCCATCTGCTCAGATTTTGCCTTTCTTGCGCAACCATAGGCCTGTAGCACAATTGTACATTAGTCATGCAGCCATATATGAGTTAGCTTCTGCAGTTTCGTGACAAAAGATATTTCTTCCATTATATATTATAAGTTGTTAGACTTTTTGATAAGTAAAAATATTTTAACTTTAAACAATTTTATAAAAAGTATATCAATAATTACAACATTAAATTAGTTTCATTAAATCGACATTGAAATGTCTTAATAATATATTTATTTGGTATTATATATATCAATATATTTTTATTTCAACTTAGTTAAAGTTAGAGAAATTTAACTTTGAAATGAACTATAATATGAAATTGATGTATTAGCAGATATTATTAAACAGTTGCCATATGGGATAGCATGAGATAACTTGCGTGCGAGCGTATAAGGTGCAAAAGGAGCTATGTTCAAGCGACTATGATTGGATATGTGACCAAAAGTCCAAAATACGATAATACAAAGTTAATGATGCAGGAAAAGGCATGTCCGACAATATCACAACAGTATATACATTTTTTTGTGCAAGTTTGGATGAAAAAACTTCAGAATGATTCCTTTCTATTATTAAGACCAAACATGAGATCGTTATGGAACAGTAGTACCTTTCGCGCCAACAATGAAGAGATGCCTGAAAGAAGAGACAGATCAAAGCAGTTAGTGATGCCACCAATGGAAAAGGGGAAATTATAGATGTATTCAAGGCTCATTACATCTTTTTGGTGATTATTATATGCTAAAAGAATGCCCTTGGAAAATTTATATAATCTCAGAGATACACTCTTACCGGCGGAGGATTTTGAAATATGTTGAGTGTCGATGTATAATGTGTCAGTTTTAGCTGATGATTTGTTTGCTCCAAATAGATGACTGCCAGCATTTGTGCCGTACAGGTTAACTCCAAAAGCTGTCGAGTTTCCTGAAGGCAGTGAATATCCAGGATTTGTATTTTGTGGATTGGAAGGCATGGTTAGCATTTCAAATAAATAAGGACCTTTTTGTTTGGTAGAATCTGCAACTATGTCCGATGGCTTGGTCGCCACCTCAGCCTTATTATTTACTGTAACTGTGTGTGCAGTTGGATTAGGTAACATGTAGGAGTCAATCACATTCTGTGCAGACACAATTCTGTGTGTATTCAGATGCAACTGCTCATCAGATAATATATCATCTTGCTTACTGTTGTTTTTGGAACAATTCATTTGTTCCATCTCAAATTCTTTACCGAGTACTGACGCACAGAACATGACTCCTGCAAACCCTTCTTGCTTATGAAGTCCAGGTGCTATTGACTTCTGACTCTGAGAGGAACTTCCAATTTTATGGTTCTTATTATTGTTTACTGAAGATTTTAACATTTTCCCACTAGATCTGCAGGTTGGTTCCTTATCGGAATCTTCTGCCCTATAGTGGCTTGGATGCTGCTTATCTAATAGAGAATGAGACGATGAATTGATGCCATCCTTGCTGCAAGAACATGACATTTCAAGTGATAAATGACCTTTTAATTTTTGCTCTGAAGGATTAGACGTGAGACCATCATGTTTGCCTCCTGCATGTTTGCACTGATCCATGATCTCATCTGTTACTCGATGTGAGTGCAGCTCATATTCCTGAGACAAGAATGCCAACACATTTGATGCAGTCATGTTTAGCTTCACAGTTTGTTGTGGCACGAAAACGTTACTGGGCACAACATTCTTTGCAGACCTTCCTTTTGGGTTGAGAATAGTGTCAATTTTTCTGTTGATTGCGAACATAGGAAAATGGTTCCACTCTGAACTCAGGTTATCTGAACTCGCAAGTTTCCGAAAATCCAATGATAACTCCGAAAGCTTCTGAACGGAAAGTGATTTTGATACTACCGTCTTAGCATACAACTTCACATCTTTGTGCATCATAGGATTTTGAACAGACCTATCACCCCGGTGAAATTTCTTTTGCGCCGCTTCTCGGCAAGCATCTTTTTCTACTGCCCACATATTAGAATTTAACTGCTGTCCATGCTCCAGGGAAGCTTTTTCATGGCTGACTCCTACCATTAGTCTTTCAGACAATCTAGATTTCATGATCTCAAAATTTGAAGACCCATAATTTTCTGTACGCGTGCCATATTTCGCATCCTCCAAAGGACTATTACAGATCCTGCCAACTTGGGGCTCTGCGCTGCTGCTTCCTTTGGTCCAGTGTGACATCCATTGTGAATGCTTCTGACAAGACTCTACAAGGTCTATCATCCTCATAAGAACTTGAAAGTTTTCCTTCTGGTAATTTACTTTTACCGCACAAGTTTACAGCACGGCAACTGTCAAAGATGCAAGAAGAGCATTACAAATTACACGGTGAGTTCCAAAGCAAGTACTTTCAAAAAATTATCCAGTGATCAAACGAAACCAAACGGGATCAAAATTTTGAAGTTCCATTGCAAGTAATTAATGTCCATGTCTTAAAAACAAAGTGAACAAGAAATATATAAAGTCCTAGACTGTAAGAACAACTCTTACTTAAGATATACTCCACCTGAACGGAAAAAAATCCCTGCAGGCGGGCTGCAGCCTGCAAGCGATCCTACCGCGTGTCCCTGTGAGCCAATCGAACGACAGCCATGCCTCGGTTTATCTGCCTCGATGGCTAGTAGCACTCGTGTGGAGAACGGCTCGCAGCTTGGGAGTCGGCTCGGCTAGCGGGCAAAGCGTCGGATTGACGGATTCCAATCTGCACGCCGAGCTACAGCGCCGCCTCCCCCAGCGCACCGAGGGCGACGAGCTCCTCTTCGAATTCCGCGCTCTCGAGCTCGCCCTCGAGGCTGCTTGCTCCTTCCTCGACTATTGATGGTAATTTTGGTTGATCCTGAAGACTGAAAAGGGAGACGAAGGATTCCATAATCTCTCTTCAATCAGGAGAAATAACACCCAGAAATTTTTTGCTTATGTGATCTCTACTAGCCTCAAATTATCACAAAATCAGTTCTGGAATTGCTCGATTATAATCACTGCTCATGAACCATTGCTATGACGGGAATCTTATTTGTCCTCGCATGTCATCAGATAAGAACTACACCAGCAGTGACATCAAAAAACTCTTTGCAATGACACCTAACAACATACGGAGGAACCAATCTTTCTTGTCTGCTAGCAACCGAGCATACGGAAGGAGCAGGCAGCCTCGAGGGCGAGCTCGAGAGCACGGAATTCGAAGGGGAGCTCGTCGCCCTCGGCGCGCTGGAGGCGGCGGCGCTACAGCTCGGCGTGCAGATTGGAATCCGTCAATCCGACGCTGCGAGCCCGCTAGCCGAGCCGACGCTCACGCTGCCAGCCGTTTTCCACGCGAGCGCTTCGAGGCAGATAAGCCGAGACATGGCTGTCGTTCGATTGGTTCACAGGGACACGTGGCAGGATCTGCAGGCTGGCTGCAGGCGAGGCACGCTGCAGCCCGACTGCATGGAATTTTTTTCCTGAAGCACCTGAACAGGCCACGATCACATGTTAAACTGACAAGAGTATTATTAGCTTGGAGTAGTAATGCTGACGAACCACACTTCCACCCAACAATAAACATCCATAGAATGTTCCTTCTTATTTCAAGCTTGAAATTTTCTTGCTACTAATCTGATATATATGATCAAATACTACACTTACCTTGACCAAATTCCAAGAGACCAAGAAGGAAAGTCGACATATACAAGGTAGAGAGGATGCATATGAATATATCATGAAGCAGTAGAAACATTTCGTAGCCAATTATATCATGGTGATTGTTTCTAAAACTATTATATATGTCTATCAAGTATTATATACACTTTAGAGGACTTGCGATTTCTGAGAGGAAGGTTCATACTTTATATTTTAAAAAATTGATCTGTCACCGTGGCAATTTTTTAGGAAAGCTCAAAATGTGCAATGTGTCGATGTGCCAAGTGTGAAATATGAATTCACGACTTCATCTGACTGTAATAGACTTATAACGTGCGAGCTCTGGATATTGGTCCTTTAAGCTCAACAATGGAACAACAAACATACTGAGAAACTTGCCGGTGATATGGCACAAGAAACTGTAGCAAATACAGCAAAAATGGTCCGAGAAACCAGAATTCAAGCATCCATGGAATGCACGGAGAGCTTGTTTTCATCATAAGGTGCTCAGTACCTCTTACTCCCTTTTCAACATTTAGTCGTTTGACTTTTTTATAAATCAAATTTCTATAAATTTGATCAATTTTATAAAATATACCAAAAACTACAACATTAAATTTGTTTTATTAAAAATAGATGCTACTATATTTTTTCTTTAAACTTGTTCAAATTTAGAGAAGAACGAATTATAATATGAAATAGAGTGAGTGCCTACATGAACATGACGATCTTATTGGACATAAAAAGCGAAAACAACCAGTGCTGTTTTTGGCAGATTTGTTAGGTTAGTGTAACGATGAACCCAGAATTCTTGAAACTGACAACAGAAATCAAGTAGAAGCATGCACGAGCAGAAGAAGAAACCATTCAATGCAACTTTCACCAGTGGAAAACACACATTATCTAATTACCTTACCAATCACACACTCGTGTCCTGCAACTTGCAGACTTTCAGATGGAAGTGGAACAGAATAAGTTAACGGTCACTCCAACTTCCTGCAAACCACGGCAAATCAGTATTTCTAAACACTGTAACACCAAACAAACCAAGAAAAATCGATGAACAACAAGAGTTCAGGGTCCAAATCTGCTCCGCGATGGAGACGGTGCAGACGTCGGCCAGGCGCAAACGGATCAAACAACCGGCGCGCACTCCTCCCCTGCCCAGCCCGCCAAGCAGCCCATCTCCATCCTCCTCGTCCTCCTCCCTGGAGGGAATAAATAATCTCGGCGAGACAGGCGCCGCAAACCGCGCGCCCTCTCACCCAGCCCCTCTCGCTGTAGCGAGCAGCCGATGGTCTCTGCTCCCACATGCGCAGAGAAACACCGCTGGAACAGACGAGCCGTTGAGAGCGCCAATGCCTGGAGGCATTAAATCCGGCGAGCGGAAGCAAGTGGTGGTGGGGTGAGGCTGTGATCTGGCTCGCGGGGGAGGGAATTTGCTTGACGGCCCAGCGGTAGGACAGCCTGTGCCACACGGGGGCAGAAATTTTTTTATAAATAATTAGTAAGATATTCATACTTTGCAACGAAACCTTATTTTATTTGGATGACGACCGCCTACAAGGAAACGTGGAAGCAATCCTGATTTCAATTTACTTTAGTTAAAACTCAGCCAAACTGATTTTCATCCATGAAATAACAAATTTGTATGATTTTTATATTTGAACATAATTCTGATTTCTGAAGCGTGTTGGAAACATTGATAGTAAAACCCCCTCTTTATCAATGTTTCTCCTAAAACAAATGGTGATGGCATAGCTAATTTGTTTCAGAGATTCAGAGGTGAAAATTCTATTTATATAGTGACTTTCAGAATGACAGTGCTTTCATTGAGAATGACAATAGTTAAAGCAACTTTCAGGTCTCAAAGTAATATCTAGCAATATAAGTAGACTGTTTCTTCTACATATAGGAATGTGTTCCTAGAATTTTATTGTATGGTAATACCCTAAGTTCATAACACGCTTTTCATTTTCAGGTGATACTCAAATGGCTATAGAACAATCTGTATATTTCACCGCACTGCCTCAAGAAAATAAGACACATCATCTCAGCACAGTTGGATCCTTACTCAAGAAAAACTTGTTCTGTATCTTCTGGTTTATGAGAAAAGATATTATAGAAAACATATAGAGGCGATGTGTCTAGGTCTCCAAATACCACACCAAGGCTTTGGAAAGCTAGCCGTAGCAGCAAAATTGTTGGGTAGGTCTGCATTATATAGAAAAGGAGGGAGAAAAGTTACTAAGAATACTTCAACAATCCATTTGTGAAAAATTCAAAATCAGTACACCATTGAAATATCTTAGGCAACATCAAAAATCAACTGAACTAGAATCAATGAATATACAAGGCAATCTGAGAAATTATCCTATGAAAAAGAATGCTGGTTCTTCATTAAAACTCCAAATTGTTTTGTCAAAACAAGGGTGCATAATTGGAATAATTCTTACAGATATCCAGAAAAACATCTGTTGTCAAAAAAAGATGGGAAGCCTATTGTTTTTTGACTTTGTGCAATGTTTAAAAACAAAGTTCTGTTCTCTTTGCCATAATTTAGAATTGGAAATGGCAAGCGCTTATATGACAATCACCTTTTCTCTGTACATATTCCTCAGTCTCCCTGCCTCTGCATCCATGGGCTGATCAAGACTCCTGTCCAGCTCCCACATTGCCCCCTTACCAGAATGCTCATTTGTTGAACCAGTCTCCATGGGTTCAGACCAATCAACAACAATATTTTACAAACTGCATGCATCAAGAACCACTTTAGTCGAACTGCATTTGGTTCTCCTCTTACAAAGAAGACACATCCAAGAGAACAGAAAATTACATTGTGGTGGTTACTGCCTAAGCAGCAACTCTAACAAGATCATATGGTTCCAACAGGGTCAGAAACTCAGAATACACTCTGTACGGAAACAGAAGATTCAGACCATCAGATACCTGGATGATGGTACGCCAATGTACCAAACCATCAAAACACAAGGGATTTCTGGTTAACAAATCTAAACTAATGCAGCCACAGCTACAGGAATGACCCATGACCCTGGACCCATAAGATTTAAAATATAGATTCGTAAGACATCTGATTATCAAGAACACGACACTCTGAACTCGAGCGGAATCAACATAGAGCTGAAGACCAAATTTCGATTATAACCATACATAACTAAGGAAAATACACACAGCCCATGACCTCAAAACGAACTCGGTAACTCAGGATTCTTCGACCTAAACACTGATGATTAACAAAAGGCTAGCTCTAATTAATTCTGGTAAACATTACTGAATTCAGCAGAATATTTCCAATCATACAAGAGAAAGGTGGAGCAAAAGGGCATTCACGGCGTATTTCTGAGCACGCAAATTAGAGGTTTACAGGCTGATAAAAGAAAAGAGAGAAAGGGCTCAAATATAAGTGGCATTCTTTTTTTTGGATAAGAGGCCAGAATGGCCCTGCTTTGTTAGAAAGCATAAGCAAGTGTTTACACTGGGGATACCAGTTTTCACTCAGCATACAAAAGACATGCCATCATCCACACCTAACCACCACATCACACTACCAAAAGACAAAGCAAGTCACAGTTTCTTGGCTAAACCGCCGCCTCCACCAAACATACTCCAAACACAGCACTATTCCCAGACAGTTTGCAGAATGAGATTACCACTCTCGCACCAACAAAACAGAACAGCACTTATCAAAAACCACCACAGACACTGCACTATCGCCACCAGCCAAGGAACATTCAGGGTCAATCAGAGTTGATTAGATCGCAGTTTTCGTCGTTTGGCGAACTTGTGTGTTGGACGAGCTGATGCAGCCTGGCACGCAGCAAGCCCAGACAGCGGGTAGCTTCCTCCTTGATGCGAGCTGGCACCAAGATGAGCCACTAAGTGAGGAACATAATCATTTTGTGCACCACCTGAAAAGTGTTAGTAGAAAGACAGTTTGTAAATACAAAATTATTACGCGTGAGCCAGATCGCCCATGAGCTCGCACCCACCACACCCATAAGAATTTTCGCTCGTTTGGAGTTTTTGAGTTCTCCGATATAAACTAGAAGGTCATTTCGGCTACTTGAAACGCTCGTCTAATCAAAAACATCCGTAATCAAACACCAAAGTAGGCGGGACAGGGGGCACCTAAACATCAAGTGATCTGTCATTTTCAGGACCGTGCACATCTTGCAACGTGGGTCTCCTTTCCATTTCATTTTACAAAGCCGCTCCCCCACCTGTATTCGGTCTTTAAACATCAGCCACACAAAGATCTTAACCTTTAGGGGAATACTACACCTCCAAATCAGCATACTAACTTCATCAATCACACCCCCAAAAGATATTAGTTTATATATGGAACGTGTGGTAAAACCCTTTTTGTCCAAGTGCCAAATCATCTCATCAGGGGCACTCTGCAGGGAGATCTCATTAATCACAGTGTTCAATCTGGACCATTGTTCAGCCTCTATACTACTTAGAGATCTCCTGAACAGGTTCCCTCTACCTCTCTCATGCACAACATCCGATACCAAAATATTAGGATTCTGGCAAATCTCATACAACTTATTGTAAGCAATTTTCAAAGGTACGTCCTAACACCAAACATCCTGCCAAAACAGAATTCTAGTGCCAGCCCTCAGTTTAAAACCACTCCCTCTATAAACCCAGCTCTTCACTTTATTCAAGCAATTCCAGAAATATGACCCTCCCCCCAAATTTGTTGACTGAGCAAAGCCCTAATTAAGATGGTATTTCTTCTTTAAGATATCAAAGCACATATCATTTTGGCTAGATTCTAGCTTATAAATCCACTTACAGAGTAAGGCTATATCGAAGGCTCGGGTTTCTAAAAACCCCATCCCCCCGAATTCTTTCAGAGCACACAAAGCTTTCCAACCCATCGTATGGTATTTCTTTTTATGTTCAACCCCCTCCCAAAAGAAGTTACTCCTCTGAGCATCAATTTTTTGATGAATATGTTCAGGGAGCCAAAAAACACCCATAGCATACGTTGGAATACTACTTAGACAGGAATTTATCAGCACAATTCTACCCCCATAAGATAGGTGTCCGGATTTCCATGAAGCCAGCCTTTTTGCCACCTTAGTAAGAATCACCTCAAAATCTGATCTACTTGGTTTAGACCAACTTATTGGTAATCCAAGGTATTTGAGCGGCCACTCCCCCAAGTTGCGGTTGAACATGTCAGCAGCCTTAGAAACCTCCTCTTCATTAAACCCTATCCCAAAGACTTCACTCTTCTGATAGTTCACCCTCATACCAGACATACTCTCAAAGCAGTATAGAAGGAATTTTAACACACTAAGATTATACTCATTATACTCAGCTAGGAGTATAGTGTCATCCACGTATTATAAATGTGTCAACCCTTTGTCAACCAAGTGGGGAGCCAAGCCAGCTAAGTGACCATGTTCCTTAGCCCTAGTCAAAATTTCAGAGAGAGCGTCGCCCACCAGATTAAAAAGCAAAGGTGATAAATGATCCCCTTGTCTAACCCCCTTATAAGTTCTAAAAAAACTATCAATCTCCCTATTAATGTTAATAGCTACTCTCCCCTCTTCCACCACTTTCTTCACCCAATTAATCCATATGTTATTCAATCCCTTCTTTTCTAAAATCTCAAACAAAAACCCCTATTGAACTTTATTATAGGCTTTTTTAAAATCTAACTTGATAATCACCCCCTTGTGTTTTCTTTTTTTTCAGATCATGAACAATTTCATGGAGACAAATAATCCCTTCAGCAATATTCCTCCCAGGTATAAAGGCAGATTGATTTTGGTCAATAATGTGATTAGCAACCATTGTCAGCCTAGAAGTTAGAATTTTAGTGATCAGTTTGTAACAGACATTCAGAAGGCATATAGGTCTAAACTGTTTAATATTATTGGCATCCTTGATTTTAGGAATTAGAGTAATAACCCCATAGTTAATTCTATCCAATCTTAACTCTCCTGTAACTAAAAGGTCCAGCATTTCTTTAATGAGAGGTCTTATCTGAGGCCAGAAGGTTTTGTAGAAACTAACAGGGAAACCATCCGGCCGTGTTTGATTTCATACTCCTCAGAGCTACATCCAGTTCTTCGTTTTGAAAGGGCCTAGTCAAGTTTGCACTATCCTCAATGGAAAATCTCCTTCTGCTCCCCCACATGTTCGGACATAAGTGAATTGTGGAAGGATCTTCAGATCCAAACAACCTTTTGTAGAAGGCATTAATGTGTTGAGACAGCTCTATTTTATCGATAATCTCTCTCCCCTCATGCTCCAAGGATAAGATAGAAGCTTTTTTTTTTACCAGATGCAATCCCATGGAAAAAGGCACTATTAGAATCCCCCTTTAAAAGCCACTGTTGGTCACTTCTCACTTGCCAATAGCTAGACTCTTTATCATAAACTTCCATCAAGGCTTTCTCTGAGTTATACAAATCCCCCCATTCTTTAGAAGTGAGAACAGAAGTTTCACTTGTGTTCTCCAACTCCTAGACTCTTTTCACAAAGAATTTTTTCTGATAGCCCAACCGACTGACAGCATTAGCTCCCCACCCCCGCATACTCTTCCTCAAAGATTGGCACAGAAACTGCCAATGATCCATAATATTCCAATGGCCTCTACTGGGCCATTTAGACAGGACCCAAGGTCTGAAATCTGCCTCTTGTAAGCAGAAGGACTCCATTTTAAACATTTTCCTAGATAGGTTATGTTTTCTATCAATATCCACCATTAGAGGGCTATGGTCAGAACCAACTCGTGTAAGGTTAGTGGTTAAGGCAAGAGGAAACATGGTATCCCAAGTATTAGACACCAAAACTCTATCAAGAACCTCCCTAATAGGGTCTAGATGCTTATTGGTCCAAGTAAATCTATCACCCACTTTATAGAGTTCTTTTAATTCAGAGACATCTATGAACTGGTTAAAAGCATTCATCCCCTACCCTTTGATTTCTCATGTGGGTATCTAATCATGTTAAAATCTTCCCCAATGGGCAGAGGGATTATTTGAGAAGAAAGTTTGGTTGTTAACTCTTGCAAGAATCTACCTTTTGAGTCGTCATGGGTAGGACCATAGGTATTTACCAGCTCCCATCTCTCTTTATTAATTTTCATTTCAATCACCATACTAATATAAAATTCACCCTAATCTACCATTTTAACCTCAACTAAGTCTTTGTTCACCCCCATAAGAAGGCCTCTAGAGTGGCCAATAGCTGGTTTAGTTAACCAGAAGAAATCCTTTTTGCCACAAATGGAGTCTAACTCCCTCTGATTAAAACTCTCTCTCATTGTTTCCTGAAGGCAAACAAAGTCAAATGCAAACTTCTTTACAATGTCTGCCAATAGTCTTCTTCTCCCAGAGTTACCTAGCCCCCTAACATTCCAAAATAGAATCTTCATGATGGTCAGTCACAAGTTCTCCCCCACCACTCAACTCCCCCCTGATCTGATCAGTTGTCTCACACCCACCAGAATTGCTTGTATTTAGCTCCTCTCCCCCACAATTCCTACTAGAAGAGGCTCGGTTGTTTCTAGCAAAAGTGATAGCTGTCTAAGCTAGCTCTCCAGCTTTTAGGGTGCTAATGTTCTGGTCAATATCTATATCATTATTACCTAGACAAACCCCCGAATCCTCAGCTATCCTAACTAAAACAAGTGAATCAACTTTATGAAATGCGGTAAAATGAGACAGACCTGATAAATCATTGATGTGGTCCACCCTCTGCTGTGCCTTCATTTGTATGGGGACCCCGTCCCTTTTGATCCTAGAACTTTAACGAAGTGCAACCGCTGGCTCTTTAGTCTTATTCACCCTTTTCCTCCCCATGATCTTTGGCAAAGCAGGCTTCTCAACATCCTTTGTTAATTCATATTCAGGACAGGAATCAAGCGAGCCCCCACCAAGAGTACCAGTGAGGGCAGAATCACCAATAGGAAGAGATATGCATGACTTGTATTTTGGTTCACTAGGCACTAAGGCCAATTGTAGTTCTTCAGCAGATACCACCTTTTCTTTCCTCGATGCAGAATGACCACTATCAGTCACAAAAGGTTTCCCATCCACCGCAAATTGATCATCCAATGCAAACAGATTTAACAACTCATCCCTATTAGCATCATACACACAATCCATTTCCTCATCCGATAGATCACCCACAAATTTAGGAATATTAACTTTACCTTCATCCTCAGAGACTCCCTCTTCCCCCATCGACTCATGATCTTTGTTCTCCTCACCCATCTCCTTTACGTTCTATTTTTCAACACCACTCTGAGATGTGGATGAGGAACCATGATCAACCTGCTTACCCTTACCTCCAGCACCTTTCTCATTATGTAAATCCTTCACTCCATCCTCCCTATTTACTTTCAATTCATCAGGTTTTGGATGAGAGGGACTCTTGCCATCTAATTCTTAGATCCAAGTAATTCGATATCCCACATGGTCAATGAACACTTCTGAGGTACCCTCCACCTTATAAGGATCCCGATAGGCAATTTTAATCCTAACTGGTCCTATTGTAGCAAGACTCTGACTATCCAAATGCATGGGTTTCCCTGCTAGAATGGCCAGCTTCTTCATGTCTTTATCATTACGAGCAGCTGGAGGCACCCTAAGAACTTTAACCTAGATTTGATGTAACTCCCCAAAAGAGTCCAAGACTCGATCAGATTCAACTACATTCACCCTTATCTTGAATTGCTTGAAACAGAAACTCCCAAATCTTGTAAGCACCTTCCTGGTTTCCTTAGACGAGAAGTCTATCAAGTACTGATCATTGTCGATTTGCTTAACTCTCCACTCCCATTTCAGCTCAAACATGTTCTGTAATTCAGAGAGAATTTTGGCCTCCGAACACACACCCTCTTCAACTATAAGCAACCCTATCACTACTGAATTGATCAAGGAATTGGGCGTACTTTCTATCTGTAGGAAGTAGAACCCTTGACACGGTATACCAAAGCCAAATAATTCTAGACCTGGATTCAGAATCATTTTCTCCTCCCTTGAGACCTCAAGTAGGGGGCACTTAGAAGAGATATGCCCAGCTTGCTTGCAGGTGTAGCAAAGCATGGGGTTCTGGCACAGCACCTGATGGTGCCCTGCCATGCTGTAGTTGTAGCACACTAGTTCCTCAGGCCTGTTTTCTCGATTCCCCTTTGCATCCCTATGAAATCCCCCCAAATCAGCACCCTGCGGCCTGCAGAAATCACCTGGACGACCATCCCTTCTCTGCACATCACCTTTCCAGCCTTGCGCCTCCCATTCACGGTGATTCCTAGCGCGGCCAATGCCCTCATCTAGGCCCTGTTCGCCACCAATCCCCCACTGTTCACCCCTGTCAAACATCCTCCTCTTCCCACCTTGATGACCCTCCTTCCATAGTTTCTCCATCTGCCCCCCCGAAACAACCTCTGAGTAAGAACGCGAATCAACTAACCTTGGAGAGGAACAAAACACTTGCCGAGCAGAAGATCCCAGGCGGCGGACCTCCTCCACCCACGTTGGAAACCCTAAACCTAGAGAGGCATCAGACGGAGGAACCCCTTTGGGGAGCCAGAGCCATTTGCTCCTGGTTGAGGACCACGAATGAGCAAGGATATCTTCCAGGGACGTCCCGTAAGCACGTGGATGGCTAAGATGAGAATCCCCCTGAGGATCCCCACCGACCATCCATGGTGGGGTCTAGGAGGTCAGACTGGGGCCAACCAGACACCTTAGGCCAGCTTCAACACAGAGAGCATTGTGAGGAAAGCCAAAACCTGCTCCTAACGTGGAAGCAACGCCCGGCGAGGCTCGCCGCTCACCACTCACCGTGAACGTTAGACGAGGGGCTTCGAGAGACGTCTGTGGCTGCCCCATCTGATCTCTAGAACAAAGATCACCTGCAAAGAGGTGAGAAATTCTCAGAAATTCCAACCTACAGCCTCACACAAGTCATGCTCATGCTGCTCACTACATCTGCAGTGACCCTGCATCCACCACTAGTTGATTTCACGAGGCAAATAGCAACAAACTGGCAGCAGCGGTGGTGGGAGGAGGAGGGAGACGAGCAGGCATCAAACTTACTGAAGCGACGTGGGCTTGTCACAGCGAGTGCAGGCGAGCGACGTGCGGTGGTTGCGCTCGAAGGGGAGGAGGCCACTGCGCACCGGTGGTTGAACGTGGAGGGGAGAAGGCCACTACGTGCATGCGGTGGGGAGGCGGCGGTGCGTGCGGAGAGAGAGGGAGGGGAGTTGACGGTTCTTTTAAAATAGTATAAAGTATAGATATATTTTTTAGGAATAAGTCTATATAACTCCCTCACGTATTGTTGGTTGATTACTTAACCCCCTAACCTAATAAACTAGGTGTTTAACCATCTAACCATTTAAATATCGTTTACTTAACCTCTAAGGTGGTTTTACAAAGTGGTTTTGCCCCGTTAGTGTGCCACGTTAGATAAGATTGCTTTTTTTCTTGTTCTTTCTTGTATCCTTGTCCTCATCTCCTTGATGTTAACGTCACTACTGAATCCTTTCATCTTTCAGAAGAAGTAGAAGGAAAAAATCTATATTAGTTGGTGTGAGGTGGCTGGTTGGTGCCTAACGTATTGCTGCTGCTGCTATTTTTGGGGAATTTAGCACTAGATCTAAAAAGAAGGTTACTATTGATTTTTTTTGTCCTGTGAATACAGTGCTTGGAATAATTTCTACCTCATCATGCCATTACTTGCTTTTAGACAACTTTTGAAGCTCCAGTTTTCACTTTTCTTTGTTCTTTAACACAATATGGCTAGAAAAAAACCAACCAACTACAAGGTTTGGAGATTCACCTTCAACTCAGGCTGCAATCGGATGGTCTACTCTCTTTCATCAGCTTGTCATTTGCCTAGCCGAAGAGAGAGGGAGGGAGGAGATGCCGGAGTGAACGAGATACTGATGGAGTGAACGAGAAGTCTAGGAGAAATGGCTATTAGTTTTATATGTAGGCATGTGTGACCAACATAGCAATCTTGTCTAACGTGGCACGTTAGCAGGGCAAAACCACTTTGTAAAACTATCTTAGGGGGTTAAGTAAAGGGTATTTAAAATGTTAGGGGCTAAACACATGATTTATTAGATCAGGGGGTTAAGTAATCAATCAACAGTACATGAGGGGGTTATATAGACTTATTCCTTTTTAGCGAAATTTCAATTTTGGTATGCGACTTTAGAAAATAGTAAAAATAGACATCTGTCGACACTTAAAATATCGACAGAGGCTCTGTTGACACTTTAAATGTCGACGAAGGCTCTGTCGATGCTTTAAAGTGTTGATAAAGCCTTTATCGACCATTTACCTTCTGTCGACAGTTATTGTGTGCAGGGACTGGCGGGCGGAGCAGTCTGCGAGGCCCGGGCGGAGGCACGGAGCGTGCGCAGCGAGGCGAGGCACAGGCGAAGGCGTGCGAAGGCGATGGCAGAGCAATGAGGCACGTGGATATTTATTGCGATGCGGCGTGGGCAGCGAGGAAGCCGGCAAATAGCGTGGCACGGTGGGCTCGTGCACGGCGCGACACGGATGCTGGCATGACGTGGCGGGGTGCGGCGCGAGCGTTGGCGCAGGCGCGGACCGGGCACTGGCAACGAAGCACACATGCATTAATTATGGGGCAGCATGGGTGTGGGCAGCGAGCAGGCGCATGAGCAGCGAAGCGCGGTGGGCTGTGAGATCATTTGAATGATCTTTGATATGTAATGAATAAATTAGTTTGATGTTAACATGCGATGAACGAATTGATTTTGATTGGTTTGAGTGGTCGGGCACTCTGCTTGGGAGAGCACTCGAGATTTGAATTACTCAGATTTTTTATGTTCGAGTTGGATCATATACTTAAATATTTATTCAATAAATACACCATGTTTATGATTAACTAGATTGATTGAGTCAAATTGAAAAGAACTTGTGCTTGAAAAAGGGTTTCTTGGTTTGTTCATGTGCAGGTATTGCTTGAGGGTGAGTCGTGGTTGATGATGGGATCGGAGCTAGGCTCGTGGAGGAGCTGAGGTTCAGAACAATCAAGGAAGTCATGCTGGACACTCGGGCTAGAGGATGCTGCACGTGAAAATGAGGTTTCTATATAGCGTACGCAGGATGTGTGCGAATATAGAAAGGAAGAAAATTCGGAAGGAATTATAATTTGAGGATTAGTAAGAGATATGGATTCCTAAGTGGATTAGGACTCTAAAAGTTATTAATTTCATGGCTCATGGTGGCAGCCATGGCTCATATGAGGGGTATATAAATAGACTAGAGGGGAGAGCAAAAATAGAGAGACCAATCAAGAAAGAAAAATTAGGGTTTAACCTTTTGCTCTTTCATCTATGGTTTCAAACATGGTTTTTGTGAGGGGTGCTGTGATTGCACCTTGTAAATACTCTCATGTAATAAAGATTAATCTTCAAGCATCAAGGAGTGTGGTAATGCGTTCTTTCTTCTTAATGTTTATCAGTTTGTATCATTTTAGCTTAATCTATGATTTCACTTTTACTTGAGATTTAATTTAAATTGATTCATCCAAAAACTTGTTAGGACATTAAGAAAGAGATATGTAATGTTTTGTTGGTTAATTCCTCGTATTTTATGAGTAACCAAGATTTTAGTTTTTATGTCAAATCTGTCTTGTTTTACTTTCCTGTGACTTTCGAGAGCCATAACTTTTGATTGGGAAATCGGATTTGAGTGCAACTGGTTGGGAATGATTTGTATTGAAGTCTAGTTTCCTGTGTTAAAATTTCAGACCAATCCGAGTTACGGATCTAAAGTTACGTATATTTTACCGTTATTCTATCAGGCTGTTTTCAGTGGTCGGGAAATTTGCAGAATGGCCAGGAAATTCCAGACCAGTCAGGAATTCCCAGAGTGGTCAGGAATTTCTAGACTGATCAGTAATTAGTTTTTTTATTTTATTTTAGTTATCAGATTTGGGGTACTTTAACCATTCACCCCACCCTCTGGTTGTTGTGGTTAGTGTATTTTGATCTTACAAGGGCATTTATCATGGGCGCGGCGTGGGGACCGATGGGCAGCGTAGTCTACAAGACGCGGGCGTGGCTAGCACATTAAGGGTGGCACGCGACAAGCGAGGAGGCTGGCATGGCAGTCAAGGCACGGGCGTGTGGCTAGGTGAGCAAGGCGCGTGGGAAGGTGTGGCGCGGTGTGGGCGTGCGAGCAGGCGTGGCGCGACACTATTCCTCTATCGATAGCCCATTTGTCGACAGATAGAAGTCAACGCCTCTATCGACAATTGAACTCTCAATAGACGTGTTGACTTCGACTGAGCCATCTGTTAGTCATTAAAATGTCAACAAAGGCTCCGTCGATACTTGGGATGTCTATAGAGCCTCTATCCACACTTCAATGGTCGACAGACGACTATTTTTGTAATTTTCTAAGATAACGTAACAGAATGAAAATTTATACAATTTAGAAAGGTTGCTAGATGCGGATGGCCCAACAACCCATGGGTATGTATTG
>KE372503.1:135003-150869 GCA_000418225.1 Zizania latifolia | reverse complement strand
TAAACCGCTTATATCCAGAAAACACCTATGGTCATTTAATCTCTACATTTAGAGAAAGATCAATTTAGACCTTAGGAAGTTGATAAAGAGATACAAGGACCGGAGGTTCCATATCTCAACATTGTTAGAACACTTATGTATCTTGCAAATTGCACTAGGCCTCATATTGCATTTGTAAAGAAATTACTAGCTAGACATAGTGTTAATCCAACTAAATATCATTGAACTGGAGTCAAAAATATCTCCAAAACACCAAAGATCTTGATATTTTCTTTCAATAATAAAGAAATCAAGATCCAAATATAATTAGATATACAGATGCTGGCTACTTATAAGATCTCCATAAAGCCAGATCTCAAATAGGTTTTATGTTCTTACATGGTGGGACAGCCATCTCATGGAAGTTTACCCAGTAAACTCTAGTGGCTACATCCGCCAATCATTCTGAAATAATTTCATTATCTAAAGCATCACATGAATGTGTATGACTTTGTAGAATGATAAACCACATACAAAATCTTGTGTTATTGATTCCATTGAATCACCTACTATTATCTTTCAAGATAATGGTGCTTGCATAGTGTTAACATCAGAATTTAGACCGACACATCATCGGCTAGATGACTCAGGTAACAAAGAGCCGATGGGCCACCGGTGGAGGGCTTTAACAAGCGAAGACAGGTCGCATGCGACGTGGGCTGATACTTCATTTTCATTTAGTTAATAAATAATTGAGTCAGTTAGGATTTTACGTTATCTCTACATGACGTGTCAACCCGGCTATAAATATGTAAGCCCGGGGTCATTGTAAACCCATAATTCAGTCAATCAAACCCTTCGGCGCATCACTAACTATTAGGTACGTAGTATTAGGGCGATTCTCCATCGGAGGTATGGATGCATCGGTTGAGTCCGATCTCTAACTTTGATGGAGATAACCTATTCGTAAATCGATTCATGTGTTCATGGCTTTCTCGGTTAAGTCCGATACTGTGATCAGATGAAGTAGTTTTACTAGTTATCGGTTAAATACATTGATTGTTATTCTTTTATCATGCTCAATAGATTGGATCTCTATATTTGCCAATCATGATGCTTTAACTTATCGAATTGGGTTAGATCGTATGTCAATCGGCAACAGCGTGCTGCCTCGGTTAAGTTCAATCCGTGGTGTTGGCGGGGTCACATACGAGATGATCTGGCTCGATGTGTTAAAACATTGTTCGTTGGAGTTTTAGCCGATGAATTATCTATCACTATGTTAATCGGGTTTATCATGGTCTTTATACTCTTAATAACCTATCTTTATGCTGCATCAGTTTAGTTCAAACTATAGAGATTGGTATTGTCAAGTTGTGTCACTGGAGCCGATTGACTGTGTTTATTGTTTTACATAGATTTATCCTGATGAATCATGATTCTCATATGTGATATCGTTGCTGATGCCGATGTGTTATCGCCGATAGCGTTAGGACATCTCATGTCTGTTTCCTTATCAATTGCAAGGTCAAATTGACTGGCACTCCTACTAATACCTCTAGGTTATTTAGGACCTGTACTGGAGCTAAGCAGACACTCCTAGGCCTTCGAGTGTGAAGACATAGGAATACGTGCGATTTTTACGTCAACACGTTTTCTTGGCACTCCCAGTGGGACCATTTTATAACCAGATCGATTTTCTTCATCGGCATCATGGCCGGGAAGGAAGTTGAGCAGAACAATAGCATTGTCATCCCGATCACCTTGGAACTTTTGACCGATGAACAGCAAGTAGAGGTACAGCAAACTGTTGTAGATTATCAGAAGCTATGTTTAGAATCCTTCAGTATGACTCGGCAAGGGGCGATCCAAAAAAATCAACTGCCGATCCCATCTCTCTAGGCCTAGTCCAACAGTCAGAGCCCGCAAAGATCATTTCAAGATGCAGTCAACGAAGCAGTTATCCATGCGCTGATTAATCAATCTGGTGTTTTGGTGAATACTCTGCACGGGTTAATCAAAAAGACGATAGACGGTTCCATCGCTCAAGAGGGATGACCACTGCAACCTTCGTCAGAGGTGGGGCGACACTCCTAGAAAACTTGAGTGCCCCGCGTTTCTTTCCTTTGTGGGTGGAAGAAACGTCGATCGATGGAGCGGAGTTCAAAAGGACCGTCGGGGTAGGTGCCTCACACCCCAGATTCTAGTTGTCCGACGGCAAGGTGTACCGGATCGGCCTCCCACTCCGACTCTGTGTCAGCACGATAGGGCAATTCGCCTACAAAAGCCAATGTTCGAAATAAAGAAGAGCTCACGGCAATGAATAAGCAAATGGATCAGTAAACGAAAAGTCAAATACCTCGTCATCGGCCCTAGGGAACCTGCGATCGAAGCAGGAACAAATGAGGGATGGACGCAAGCTAAAAAGATGAAGCCTCCATTCGTCCTAGAACTGCTCAAACGAAGCGGACACAACAGTGCAAGGGGAAAATCCCTAAGCTCAAAGAAGTCAGGACTGCCAAAGCGAGTCCTAGCGTATCGGTGCTCGATTGAGCCGATACGACACCGAGCCTAGACCTTACCAATGAAGAAAAGGTCCATCAATAGCTGATCGAGGCTGAACTGGCTAGAATACACCATCGGATGGTTGAATTCATAAAACGGTTCGGTAGGACCTTGAGCCAGGCCGATGGGAAGGAGACTGGGCTGAAGAGAAGCAAAGAAATTGACAGTAGAAGTTGTATCTATCTCAATTTCCCATGGCCGCAAATGGATCGGGTCATCAAAGTCATCGGTGTTGCGATACAGAAACCAAACTTGGACAAATCTAGCAAGGCCAAGATAGAACAGCTTGAAGAATTCACCGACACTGCCAGTCGACAAAGGGGCACCCTCAAACATAATAACCGCCTCCCCGAAAGAGGAACATCGGTGGGTGCAGGGCTGCTCATCCTTGATGGAATTGTGCCCAAGAGAATTCTAGGGGAACCAGAAGTTCTGGCTGAGGGCTAGAAGTTCTGGGTTCTGGAGCATCCGGAAGTTCCGGACCAGCCTTAGTTTTGGTTTCTGGAGGAGCCGGAAGTTTCGGGCTTGCCTGGATGAACCGGAAGTTCCAGGTCGAAATAAATTCGACACAGAAGGTTATTTTCGGAAGTTTCAGTTATGTTAACGACAAAATTTGGTAAGGCCCAAGCCCAACACAGTTTTGGCACGGTCAATGAAAGTCAAGGAGTCCGGTCAAAGCACGGTCAATGAAGCCCGTCTGTAATGCAAATGTTGACCGGATAAAGATACGAAGAGGCCGATAAAAAGGGAGAAGATAGATTTTGTTGCGCAGATAAAGATGGAATCGGTTGCAGTTGTATCCACGTAGGACGGCAAGTCTCTGGACTATAAATATGTAACTTTTAGACCTAGTTTAGAATTAATCAAACAACAGATCAAAAAACAACTCTCGGCGCGTCGCCAAACTTGCCACCGGCGAGTTCTTGCTCTCTCGCGATGATAATGCGAACACAGATCAGGCATGTTGAAGCCAGATTCTATCGGAGTATAAGCCGATAGGTTATCTTTCTGCGTATTTATCTTATCGTTGTATCGGGTATCAGAATCGGGTGATACACATCGGCCTAGCATTATTATGTCTGTCTTGCTTTTACATCCCGATATCGATTCTAGTATTACTTTCAATTGCTTTCACAGATTAGTTGGTTCAGGCCGATGCCGATGTTTCGATAGGTTTTATAATAGATCTATTGCTCGTACATCGTGCACCCGATATACTGTGTTGATTGGCCTTTACCATGTTCTTATTTTATTTTATTTACAGTCGTTTAATAAGATAATCCGATACGCGTTGAAACCATCGGCTCGACAGCCGATAGGCATTACTGCTTACATTTTTCTTGTCTATCTTACCAGTTGCAGGATCAAACTGATTGGCACGCCACGAACCGCAAATTTAGGACCTGCACTAGAGTTAAGCAGATATCTTAGGCCATGCGTGTGACCAAAACCTTCACCAACAAGTTAGAACCGAAAGTTCTAGTCCAGGTGAACAGATTAGATCTGTTGGGTTTAATACAGATTAAAGGCCCATGACAGGGCACTATATAAAGAGAGGAGGGGCTAGCACGGAAAAGCTGCTGCTGTTGCTCCTAGTTGAGAACCCTAGCCGCCACCTCTCTTCTAGCTACAACGGTTGTAGCGATCTCTCCCTTGATCTCGTGAGTGGTGCTAGCACGCCGGCGTGAGGTGATCCTGTCCCTAGACGTGTGGATACCGTGGAGGCACTACTCAAATAGTGGTGCTCGTCTTCTTCCCATGGAGATCGCCGGATCGTAGGATCGTGTCGTCTTCATCGCTGGATCGACGACGAACAAACAGAGCCGAGAGGAGCAGATCGAGGACGCGCTTCATTGACTCTACTTCCGTTGCCCGAGCGTGCCTCGTGACTTGAGGTAACGATCTGTGATCTCATTACATGCATGGTTCCTGGGCTAACGGGGTAAATTTTTGAAATTAAGCACTAGCGTAGCCTCCCCATAACCCAACAGTCCTCATAGTAGTTCCCAGGGAACTCAAGGCTGAGTAGATACAGACAGGCGACCGCCTGATAGGACTACGCGTTCAGCCACATCTGAACGAACCACTAGGGACCTCGTACCCAATCAATCGGTCTCTCACACAAAAGCCCTTCAGCCATCCGATGAAGTGTACGGAAGGTTGAACCCAAAAGAATTTGACCGATCGACAGGCGGGTATGATCGGCTAGGCGTTCAGCCAGATACTGATAATCTTGGGAAGGCACATGTGGAGAGTCGCATAGAAAGAAGTGTGCCAGCCACATGTTGAGGAAGGCAGTGTGTTCCCACGGTCCAACAGTGCCAGTCTTGTTGTGATGCTCAATATGCCGCTTCCAGGTACCAAGAGTGCCGGCCTAGAGACGATGGATGGTCTTGATCCAAAAATCCACATCGTAATTAGGCTCCACGATTACCAAACCGGTGAGCATCATAACATCAACGAGAGTTGGTCCCATTATCCCATGACCAAGAGTACCAAGAGTGCCGGCCTAGAGACGATGATGGGCAGTGCCGGACGACGAAGCAGGGACAGGATCGAGAACGGCGGCAAGCCGGAGTGAAACAAGAAACAGGAAAGGTCTATCAGAGGAGAGATGATTCAGAAAGCTTGCGCTAGAAGGAAAAAGGGGCTTAGGCTTTATAGTGGCAGGACAGCGCCGGTTGGATTCCCAATGTAGGACTCAAGGGACGCAACGGTAGCAAGTTGTCAAGCGGAGTTCTAAACGTCCCACCCATGTCCCGAACTCGGGGGGCATACGATGCGCCATTACAAAGGCACTCCAACCGACACACGTTTATGTATGAGAGACAGTCAAACTTCGTCAACAAATGGCCGACTCGGGGGGCATCACACCAGCTCAAACCCGATGAGTGTGAACCGATGGAATAAGAGTTGACCGGATTCAACAAATAGAAGATGGAATGTGAGGATGTGAAAATTTTTGAATTTTTCAAAATTTCCAGAGCTAACTCAGGAAGGCATCGCGCTTCTTTAAGGCTGATGAGCACGAGCCGACAGCCTTGAAGTTCCTCTAGTTCAGCATTCAAAGGGCAAGGCAAAACCTCCAAATTTTTCGGGTTAAACCGATTGGTGGGACACCGCGCTTGCTCGGAGCCGATGAACATGGACCAGAAAGCCGATCAGAAGATACGTTCGGCCTAATAGTCTAAGTCCTTACACAAGGACTCATCGGCAGAGAAAAGGGTCAATTATCTCTAGCAAGACAAAATGCACCAAAATAAAAGTTCTTCAATAGATATTTCATTATTCACAAGGGAAGGACATTACATAAGTCGATAGCGGATTACAGCGTAGACAAAAAGCGTTGTAAATTAAGGATGGCATCGGCTTGAGTCCTCTCGAAGGACACAATGGTGTTGGTCGCATCCTCGTCGCTGCCAATAATCAGCCGAAGGAGTTGCTGCTTCTGAGCCCGCTCCTCAGTCAAATCAGTTATCTCGGCTCTCTTGGAGATCTTAATCGGTAGGTCTTGCAGGAACTGCTGTCGGTTCGTCATACAGGTGCGGAGCCTATTCAGCTGATCGGTCTGGATGCGTATTTCCCGAAGAAGACAATCTTCCTCCAGTTTGAGCCGATCAGGTATGCTTGTTTTTCGATAGGAAGCTTGAGCAGGACTTGAAGGTGACGATCGGCCTCTTGTACCCTCACGTCAGCTGACTCGAACCTCTGCTGGTGAACCCGCTGCAGTCCACAGTCGGCAAGACCAACGTAGGCAGTAAGGTAAGTCGACTGATGCTCACGAGAGTATACCCATAGAGGAACATTGACTAGGTCTTACGAAAGCCGATCGACTATATTCTAAAGGCGGGATCGTGCTATTTCAATATCTTGGAAGAAGACGCCGATTGGGCACTGAAAGTGCTGAAGCAAAGCCGATAGGTCGCTCGGCACAGAATCTTGAGGAGAGAGGGCTCTATCCGATGCTTGGGATTTCTATAGGAAAAATAGGGTGAGCCGATAAAATCGATAGATCGACAAACGCAACCAGCAAGCTACCTAAGGATATCGGCGCGTAGATGAAACACTCGCTGCCAGTAGGGAATCACTAGAATCATTGTCATCACCAAGATAGAAGTTCAGGTGATTCGGATTATGGTCACCATCGACACTGACCGGCTATGTTGGGACACTTCAATTGTTAGAAGGTGAAAGGTCTAGCGAATGTGAGATTAGAATGGTTGAAGTCTGAAGCTCAAAGACAAAGATGAAATATGTGAGGAATTCAAAACGGATGAAGTGAGAAAATTAGCAAACAAGGACCGAATAGTCAGAAGGAGCTTACTGGATCATGATCACCTAAAGTGTCGTGATCGTTCAGTTTGACCTTTTTGCTCGGTGGAGAGCCCAGAGCGTCGGATGCCATGGCAAGAAGTGAGGGAAGAAGAGAAAAGGTGAGCTGGTGTATGATGAGAATGACCAAGCTTGGAGAAGGTGTATCGGGGA
Source organism: Zizania latifolia (assembly GCA_000418225.1). Taxonomy (NCBI): domain Eukaryota; kingdom Viridiplantae; phylum Streptophyta; class Magnoliopsida; order Poales; family Poaceae; genus Zizania; species Zizania latifolia. The sequence continues at coordinate 143,840 of KE372503.1, read as the reverse complement.
AGACTTATACCCAGCGATCCGATGATGCAGTTCTCGAGGGAGATTTCGAAACACGACGTTTCGCATTTCGAACTCGGTGGGCATGTGTTGACACCGGAATTTGGACCGACACAGCATCGGCTAGATGACTCAGGTAACAAAGAGCAGATGGGCCGCTGGTGGAGGGCTTTAACAGACGAAGACAGGTCGCGTGCGGCGTGGGCTGATACTTTGTTTTTATTTAGCTAATAAATAATTGAGTCAGTTAGGATTTTACGTTATCTCTAGATGACGTGTCAACCCGGCTATAAATATGTAAGCCCGGGGTCATCGTAAACACACAATTTAGTCAATCAAACCCTTCGACGCATCACCAACTATTAGGTACGTAGTATTAGAGTGATTCTCCGCTAGAGTTTTGATTGCATTGGTTGAGTCCGATCTCTAACTTCGATGAAGATAGCCCATTGATAAATCGATTCATGTGTTCATGGGCTTTCTCAGTTAAGTTTGATACTGTGATCAGATGAAGTAGGTTTACTAGTTATCAGTTAAATACATTTATTATTATTCTTTTATCATGCTCTTTGTATTTGCCAATCACGACGCTTTAACTTATCGAATTGGGTTAGATCGTATGTCAGTCGGCAACGGCACGCTACCTCGGTTAAGTCCGATTCGTGGCATTGGCGGGGTCACATACGGAACGATCTGGCTCGATGTGTTAAAACGATGTTCGTTGGAGATTTAGCCGATGAATTATCTATCACTCTGTTAATCGAAAGTTTATCATGGTCTTTATACTCTTAATAACCTATTTTTATGCTACATCGGTTTAATTCGAACTATAGAGATTGATATTGTCAAGTTATGTCACTAGAGCCGATTGATGACGTTTATTGTTTTACATGGATTTATCCTCATGAATCATGATTTTCATATGTGCTATCGTTGCTGATGCCGATAGGCTATCACCGATAGCGTTAGGACATCTCACGTCTGTTTCCTTATCAATTGCAGGATCAAATTGACTAGCACGCCTACTGAAACATCTGGATTATTTAGGATCTGCACTAGATCTAAGCAGATACTTCCAGACATTCGAGTGTGAAGACGTAGGAATACCTACGATTTTTACGTCAACACATAGCACAAATGTAGACAGTTTCATAATTTGCAAGCCTTAGGGGAGAATCTCCTTAAATGTTTAAACTGTACATATATCATATTACTCTTTTCTTTTATGAGTTTTATATATTTTCTCATAAAAGTTTTTAATGAGGTAATATCATATTTCTATTTTTCCCTAAAAGGGTTTTTATAAGGAATATATACATAAGGTATATTAACAATTTCATAATTCACTTATAACTTTTCCATAGAAATGTTTTATTATAAGTGTAAATCATATGTTGTATCATTTTCTCTTTATTTTTTCTACAGGATTTTAAAGGAGTTTTAACAACATATCATATTTATTCTCTCTTATTTTTACCACGAGATTTTTGGAGGAATATTCAAATAAGGTTTAGAGGGAGAATCCTCTCACTGTATACCTTATTAAAACTTTTTCTTTCTATGAGTTTTTCCTCTTCAAGGTTTCTTATATAAAGTTTTAATGAGACAATATTAAATACAAATATATGTCATATTTCTAGTTTTTCTCATTAGGATTTTAGAGAAATATCAAAGACATAGAATTGCTTGTTAAGCAATAATTCTATATATTATTTCTCATATTTTTTTATAGGGTTTTTAGAAGAATAATATCTATATTAATCTTTATGATGGATTCAATTAAGGGGGATTGTTGCGGTTAATCTCTCCACACCAAAGCAGTGTGTCCATTGTTCGACCAACGAGTCTGCTGCTCAAGCGATGCGCCTGCTCAACGCCGTCGTGGCCGCTGGCCATAGCGTCCTTCCATCGACGTTGTACTGGCACTGTTTCAAATTGTATATATACCTGTACATTGCAATCAATAAACTTCTTCGATTTGATCGGCAAACACTATGTTCAATCTCGTTCTCTTACGTTTTTCAATTCAAAACATATTTCTTGCTCTGTTTCCTCCGCCGCTAGTTCAGCCTCGCCACCGTCAAAAGGCATTTCAGCAGGCGACATGAGGCAACCTAGGCTCCAATGGTTAGCCTCCCACCGCTCTCCGTTAAAGCAAAGATAGCTTGAGATGTTTCAATCCTACATGGTTTGCTGCTTTTCATGAAACCATGGTCGGAAGCCACTTCCTATTGTAAGTGCCCTAACATCAAACAAGGCAGCCTGACAGGAATGGGGATGAAAGAAACCAGAGAAAAGTGCAATCTTCATCACTTCAGGCATTGGGATGAAAACCTTAATGAGCATTTTGACTATTTTATTATCATACAAGGTTCCAAGCTAACACCCTCAAAATCCCCAGGAAATAATAAAGGGAGAAACATCATTTACATTAAGTAATCAGCTGCATGACTAAAATGATGTATTAACTTTGTAGACAAAATAAAACCACGAGACAGAACCGCATAACAGATCATCTTCAATAGTACTAATAAGCTCATTAGTAAATCTAATCATAAAAGTACCAGGCAGACAGTATGCCTCGGAACTGTCAAAAACTTGGTATGCATCGCAATGTTTAAATAAACAAGATTCCCAAGACTTTCAACAATCCATCACCTACATTGCATATCCGAACCCTGAGATCTTCCAGACCATGATAGTTCCATCAGTGTAGCCAGTGTAGAGTGTGCTTCCGTCCGCACTCCAGCTCAAGCTTGTGCAGTACAACATCTAAACAATGATGAGTAGAAGAACATTAAACGATATTGGCACAAAATTCACAAGTGTAAATAACAATGTTGAGGCAACTATACAACTCTACTTCAGATGATCAAATTAAGTTTTAGTTGGTCGTAATCATCCATTCAGAATAATATTACAATAAGAGTGCAAAGATGTATAAAAAACTACTGGCTTCAAATCATTACACAGGAGCATAATCTATTCAGCATATAACATGATGCCTACCCATCTTGGACTCAATAAGCATTGAAACTACTGCAGTCTTGTATATAATGCATAGCAGAGCTCCTGCTTGAAAAAATACTGTACTCCTGAGCATAACGCAATACATGGAAGCAAATACATTTATCATGCAGAATGCATGACACGGCGCATCCTAATCAAGTGGAACGATAGATGTAACAAGCAGTGCGACAAGCAAACAGTAAAGATATACCTGGTTCTTAAAGGCCTGGACTTCTGGCTTGAGATCCTGAACGACAAGCTTGGATTCAAGGTCCCAGATCTTGACCGAATCCTCTGTAGCAGCGCAGAGCCAGTAGCGGTTGGGCGAGAAGCAGAGCGAGTGGATGATGGCGCCGGCATCCAGCGAGTACAGCCTCTTCCCCTCAGAGAGATCCCAAAGCAGAGTAGTTCCGTCCTTTCCGCCGGAGGCGCACAGCGAGCCGTCTGGACTCACGGCAACGGTGTTAACATAACCGCCATGGCCGTCGAGTTTGCTGCGCAGCTTGCAGTTTGTGAGGTTCCAGACCTTGACGCTGCGATCCCAGGAACCGGATACGATGGTGGGGTTGAGGGGGTTGGGAGAGAATCTGACGGAGGAGACCCAACCGGTGTGACCCTCGCCGGCGCCGTGGTCGCCACCGATGGTATACTTGCATTCACCAAGGGTGTTCCAGAGCTTGATAGTGTTGTCCCGGGACGCGGAGACGATTTGGCGATTGTCTGCGGAGAAGGCGACGGAGAGGACGTCCTTGCTGTGGCCAACAAAGCGACGGGTGGTGAGGCCGGTGGAGAGGTCCCAGAGGCGGAGCTCGCCGTCCCAGGATCCTGACAGCGCGAATTGGCCGTCGGAGCTGAGGACGACATCCTCGACGAAGTGGGAGTGGCCAGTGAGGCGGCGGAATGGGACGCCGTACTCGGGGGGAGCCTCTCCCTCAGTGACGACTGCGGTGGATGGATTGGTGAGGTCCCACACCAGTAGCGACTTGTCACGGGAGGACGAGACGACGAAGGGCGAGTTGTTGATCGGCGAAGCAATCGCGGTCACCACGTCGTTGTGGCCACGCATCACGCCCGCCAGGGTGAGCGACTCCTGCGAACCGGCCATTGTCGCCGCTGGGGGTGGCGAGTTTGGGTGGCGGGGCTCTCGGCGGTAGTGGCGGCGCGGTGGTGTAGGGGAGAGCTAGGAGGAAGGAGGCGTATGGGGGAGGCGCTCAACTTTATAGTCGGGACGAGTGGGGACTAGGGTTTTGCGGGATCACAGATGTGGCGTTTCTTGGGTGGCAGGAAGATCCTCACCGTTGGATGTGATCGAACAGTCATGAGTATATTCTGCAAATCTTTTTTCCGTCAACTGCGAACGCTAAAAATTTGATGTTTGCTGTTACTCCATTCAATTCAGATTTCAGACGGTGCTGGTTCAACATATTTTGGCAGAGAAACAAAATACCTAGAAATCGAATTTCTGTGTACATCTATCTCTTCGAAGTTTTTACTTATAAATAGAGGTCCTCCTCTCATTTATATATATAGTTAAATTTGGGTAATAAAAATTTTTGGCTTTTTTCCTACATATTGTGTACACGTATCTTTGGTTCGTTGTCTCGAAGCTCTCGACTATACACATGATAGTAGAGTTTCTCAATAATTTTTATCAGAACTGTTAAAAATTCATAGGCTTACTTTTAGACAATTGGTCGACAATTTATGTTTTAAAAAGAGCGAATTGTGTGTCAAATGGAAAAATTAGAATAATATTAAATAATAATCATTATTAGTCAATCAGGATCATATATTTTTCTGTTTATCAAATAATAAGAATAATATTGTAATCCCAGTTATTTTAAGCTATTCTAAAGGGATAAAGTTTAAAATGGAACGTGAAAGAACGACATGTTAGAATTTTATTTCCAAGATACAAGGGTTTGTTTGCAAAATTCATATTGTCATTACTAGTCCTGCCAAAATTTTACATTGTCAATTTTTGGCAGGGCTGCAAACAAAAAATTCCCTAGCTAATATAAAAATACAAAAATTTGGCATGTCTAGAAACTTTCTATCTTAAGAACGATATTAAGGCCTCAAACCAAACATGGTTTGTTCGGTTACAAACCAAACATACCCTGAATTTCACAGAAAAGCCTTTGCTGCAGTGCAGAATCGGAGGCTTCAGCTGAACCGTATGAGTTATGCTTCTTGGGCTCATTGGGCCAGACTGGTCCCACCGTGAAATTTTGAAGTTGTCAGCCTTGATTATTCCACCATCTCTAAGCCTTGTTTAGTTGCCATAAATCCCAGCTCATCACGTGGAATAGGCAATAATTGGCAGTCAAACAAGCCCTTGAGGTGGCATATCACGCTCGAAAGTTTTACTTTCATAATAATAATATATATATATATAGATATACTACAGCGCGTTCAACGCGATGGGTCGATAGTTGGTCTAAACCGGCCCACCGAGCACATCGTGGTTAAACCGGTGCCCCACGTGGCTTAATATGCGTCTGCGGTTTTTCAGGGACTATAACCTCCTTGAAGCCGCGAGATTCATGCATCGATGGTATAAATCTTTTATCCCATGCGTTCGTGTAAATTTATTAAGCAAGCAAGAGTGTACGACGCACGTAAGGTGCAAACATTTTACTCCCAAAGCAATATTGTTATTCATATTTTTACCACACGCGTCGATGGTAAATGTATTACGATCTACTCACTGTCGTCTAGCAAAAGCACTTTCGTGACATACGAAGTGTAAATGATTTACAGCTATGTTTCTGATCCATTGTTCATAGATTTAAGTGACCATTCATGCAGGTTAAGCATGAATAATATGTGGTGTAAGCGGTTTACGACCAATGGAGGCATGTTTTCTTCCTCGTCATTACAAGCCGATGACGCCATTATGTGTAGCACATTCACTTTTATCATCCATTTATCATAGACTAGCAGCGTGGAAAGTATTTACGTCTGTAAATGATTTACGATGTCGACAGTTTGCGCACCATTTTTTCAAGGATTGTAAATTTTTTAATAAACAATCGCCAGAATGCACCATTTTCAACCAGGATTGTAAATTATTTACTACCCAATCGACAAAGTACGCCATTTTATTTCAGGATTGTAAATTTTTTACTACCCAATCGTCGGAGTGCACCATTTCTACTAGGATTGTAAAAATTTTACGGACGATACTATCGGAGGTGGTTGCACAGAACAGTTATCACTGGTTGTTATGGAGTAAAAAGATTACTACCCGTATATAAAAGCCCGCCAATTCGAAGTTATGGAGTATTTTTTCACTACACATCAATTGTAGTTATGGTGTAAATTTTTATTACCCTATCGTAAAAGTGCACTATTTCTATTAGTATTTTTAAAACTATACGGAATGATACTATCGGAGTGGGTTGATAGAACAGCTTATCACAAGATGTTACTAAGTAAAACTTTTACTACCTATCTGTATAACCGATAGAACTGTTCAACGCCGCCCCTAATGTATGCGTTGTAAAGTTTTTACAGTGTCAAGACGGAAGTTTCACATTCGTGTTATGTAGTAAAAATTTTAATAGACATCTAGATTTTGGTATTTGCTGTCATGTGGTTATAGAGTAAAACTTTTACTACCCATATTTAAGACCGGCAACATCCAGTAGGAGCGTAAATATTTTGCGGCTCGATATTTACGGGGGGCGGCGCACAGAACAAACACATCACATTCGTTACGGAGTAAAATTTTTACTACACAACTGAATTGGGTTTATTTTGTAAGTTGTAACAGTTTGTAATATTTTTTAAATGCGAGTAAAGATGGAATTTTTTTAAAATACAGCCATTCAAAGCTAGAAATCTAATGTTTTTTCTTCTTTTCGTGCAGTGTAAAAGTTTTACACACCGAGGGACTGTGCTGTGTTGTAGTTAATTTTTACGGATTTTTTTTATTTTTCTGAGAACTCCCATAGATTTTTTCGGTGTGTGAACCGCCCGTTAACGTGGGATATATAATGGTTTAAACGTTTTTAAATTTTTTCACCGTGACGGTTCCTATTTTCTTTCACCAACCACCGTGCTGTTCGTCGACCTAGTCGCCTCCGTCGCCGCCTAGTCCCTGTTCCTGACCCTCCCAGCGATTTTCGTTCCCGCCGGCGAGACAAAGATCATCCTTTTCGCATTCTCGTGCAACCCCCACCGCCCCAGAACTCAATCGAGGTGAGTGTTGTCTTTTTATAATCACATTTGTTGCCAAAATGCGCCAACTAGGGTTTTTGAACCGTATTTGTTCTATTGATCATGACCTGCTACACGCCCGGTTGCGATTTTGCTCACAGATGAAAACAACGGGCAAGGTTCCGGGGAAGGTGAGGTCTATCACATTCACTGGGTCGCAGTCCGAATGTGAGATCCGCGTGGCAGAATCGCAGCCGCCCCTCAATCCAGACCCCGCTACTGCCTCCTCGCCCCGCCGCCCGCGTGGAGGAGCTGTCAAGAAAACCGCGAGGAAGCGCCCGGCATCGCAGTCGTCTGCTCCCGCGAACGCAGACAAGGAGGTTTGTAACGTTGTCTTTTCTCCACGTAGTTTTGGCGGCCCCCATATGTCGTTTTCTTTTTGATTTTGTCCCCATCTAGATGACAAAGACATATGGACTGACACCCATGTCGATAAGCGGATTGTTTGTAATAAAATTACGCCCATTGTAACAAAATGGTATATCAACTTACAAATGGCAGCAATGGGGTGTCCCAACCCCTTATTGCATTGTAAATTTTTTACCCATAACACAATATGCACCATTTCATGTTGCCTCTGTTCTTGGACCATCAGTTTTATTTTAGGTGTAAAACATTTATATATGTGTTTCTAAAATTACATCAGATCAGTGCAACGGGCAGGATGCCCGCATGGGTGAGGCAGATCACTCTGACGGGGTCGCAGTCAGAGTGCGAGATTCATTTGCCGGGCACGCAAGTGCCACCTAACACTGACCAATCTGCCGCGTCTTCATCCGTCAACCTCGGGGCGCGTACGTCAAAACAAGCGCGAGGAAGCGGACGGCCCCCCCAGCACCCGACCCGGCTGATGCAGATAAACAGGTTTGTGACATTTTAATATTCATTCGTAGTGCGCACAGTCGATTCGAACACGTTTGTATGTGGTTACAATTGACAATTGGGTGCGTCAGGTCAGTAAGGTTAAGGGATAGCCCAATCATTGCATCTTATTTTTCCCGTTTCACAATATGATACAATTTGAAGCAGTCCTTTGTCGATCAAATGATATAGGGTGTAAAACCTCTACATTCAATCTGTTATATATCATATTAGAATGAATGTCAAATCTCGTTACGTCTTTTGATGGGGGTTTTACACATGGTATTATACACGCACAGTACGACTATCGTATGCGTGAAGATTTTTTTCGGGGCATAATCTTGCCATTTGTCTTGCATTTCAGGACGGGGCCGCAAAGACCAAGAAGCTGTGCATAAGGTCAAACCCCAAGGCCGTCATGGAGGCACAGGGCGCCCTGTCGACACTTCACGAGGAAACCCTCAAGCGCCTAGGCTTTGGGGGTTTGCTAGATATCACAGTTGACGCTGTCGAGAACAGAGAGCTCGTGGCATGGATTATGTCACGCATTGACCCAGACACGATGGTGATCAAAGTTAGCGAGTAGAAGAAGCTCCGGATAACACCACGTGCCATACACCTAGTGATGGGCACTCCGCTTGGGGGCGAGGATGTTGGTTTCCAGGACGCCATCGGACAGAGGCTCGCCCTGAAGAAGCTGAAGGAGGATCTTAATATGTGAGGAGTCATGGTATGAACCATGAGGT
>KE372503.1:0-18529 GCA_000418225.1 Zizania latifolia | reverse complement strand
TCTCCACCCGACGAACTGCAGTATATTGTCTTGCACGCCACCTGTTTGTTAAAATGTCTGTGATAGTTTTGTAATGCATTCAAGGTGTTTGATGAATTATCTGTGAAGCCGCACACCAAGTGTTCGATCTTTTGCGCATAAGTGCTTTATGCGTGTCTTTTTCTATAGAACGCTTGTTGCACTCGTGGATGCCCTTTGATTGACCGTTTAACACTTGTCTTTACTATTGGGCGATTCTTTTCTATGATTGCTTTTGGTGGAGATTGTATCAACTTGCTTTGAGTGGATATTTTAGCACAGCCTTGGGCTGAGTCTCTTGAAGGCACTCGCAAGTTCGATACAAGGAGTTGAGGAGATTTTGTTTTTATCTGCATTTTTATTTTGCGCCCATTTACCCCCCCCCTCTGGTCGTTAGTTTCGGTCCTATAGTTACCACTCGTCACTGATGATTCTCGCTTATAAATAGGTGGGCCCCGAAGTGAATCAGTACGCTTTCATTTCACGCAACCCTAGCCTCTCAGCGCCGTCACCATCATCATGCTCCTCGCCGGCCCCACCGTGCTCTGTTTCGTCTCGGCCGTCTATTCCGTCTCACGTGGCCTCCGTTCTGCCGTCCATTCCGTCGTGCATGGCCTCTGTTCTGCCGTCAGTTTCATCGCACGTGGCCTCCGTTTCATGCTCCATTCCATCGCGCGTGGCTGACCCTACTCACTGCCACCTCGGTTGCATCCTCCTCCTCCTCCGACAAGGCTAGGGTTTATGAGTTGGATAATTTGTGATAATGTTGCTTTATGGATAATTTGTGATAATTTTGATTTGTGGATAATTTGTGATAATGTTGCTTTGTGGATAATTTGTGAATATGTTGCTTTGTGGATAATTTGTAAAATATTTACTCAATGAAGATGATGCTATTAGTATGAGGATGTGTGTGACAATTAGGTTTATTTTTTTTATTTTTACAAGTTTGTTCATATCATGATCTCTCATTATGTGCTAATATTATTGTTCATATATTTTTTTCATGCAATGTTCTTTCATTACGTGTCTTTCATTACGTGCTTACTATTATTACTTAGTACTGTTGCTTAATAAATTAGTTGGTACACACACCTGTGAATTAAATTATAGCCTAGTGACGAGGAGGCCATTAAGTTGACAGCCCAATATCTAAGAGCAATCATGTTCAATATTACATTCCTATGGTTATTAAATTGTACTCATTACATTTTTTTATTTTACTTTTTAAATTAATGTTCTATGTTACATTAAATTGTACTCATTACATTCCTATGGTTATTAAATTGTACTCACTTTTCATTGTATTCAGAGTATTCATATTATTTCATTTGTTTTTTTCAAGAGTCACTTGCTTCTTACCTCATTCTAAATAAATTTTAAAAAACGTGTTAGAGTCATGCAACCGATTACGTCGTCTCTTGTTCGGGAGTGTTAGATTATAAATATGACCGGACAACTGGTCATATTTATGGGAAGACACTCACAAATTATCCACGCACTTTGGATAGTCCGGGGATATGCAGCCCACGTAGCTAGACCACATGGTCCCATACGGTTCCAGAGAGAGTTTTGGTGGTGTCTGCCTATTGTTCTCTAGATACACAACCCTCTCGACCCCAAGTCAAGACGTGTATTTGAAGAACAGCGGGGAGATGCTGCCAAAATTCTCTCTAGAACCGTGTGGGACCACGGGGTCCAGCTAAGTGGGCCGCACATCCCCGGATGGGATTTAGGACCTATCCTTGCTTATTAGTGCCCAAAGTCTAGCGTTGTACGATCGCACATTTTTTGCAATGAAACATTAAGGTCCCCCTTCTCTTAATGTTTAGATGTTTGCCCATTCCTCTGTCGGGTCTTCTTGCTCCACCGACGAAGTTGAGCTAGCAATCAAGAAGCCAAGGACGCAAGCAAAGTGACCGACGCATAAGCTAACCATCAAGACGGTCGATAGTGATGGCCTGCCAATAGATAAAGCGGCCTTGCAATGGCTGAGGAAGCTTGCAGGACTTATTGCATGGGAGAGGGTCTTATTGACCCTGAGGAAGTTTGACGATCTCAGTTGAGAGCAGAAGACTGCACTCGTCAACGATGGGATCAACAATTTCCTCAAGTTTCCCAAGAATACAAAGGCGACAGCTTTGAGGACTACGATGAAGATGATATCAAAGCTATAGAGGTCTCATAAAAGCAACCTTATCTCAAAATTTGTTGCCAAAGACCTCGAGCCCTTCAAAAAGTACCCGTACCTGAAAAAGGAGGACTGGGACCAATTTGTCAACATGAAGAGCTCAACCGAGTTCAAGGCAAAAAGCTCTACCAAGAAAGAGCTCCGGACTAGGAATAAGCTACCCCACAACCTTAGCACAACTGGTTATGTAGGGAAGAAAGATAAGTGATTGGCCGAAGATGCCAAGATGGCTAGTGAGGGCAAAGAAAATCCGTGGCAGCAGTTTCCCGATAGAGCGCAATTGTTTCTAAGGGCTTGGGAGAGTCTGATAGAGAGCGGTGAAGTCACGTGGACCTCGAGCGAAGTGACATCAGTGGCTCAGTAGGTCAGAGATCTAGCCATGCAGGCATCACAAGGATCCTTCACTGCTATGTGGGAGCAGGATGAGCTAACACGTGCTCTCGGCAACCTAGAGCACCCTGGTCGCATGCGGGGCGTATCTAGCTCGCAAGACTAGAAGCATGGTTTCCCAGACAATGCTGACATGTATAAGAAGCGAAGAATGTCCCAGAGAATCGATGTAGAAGCGCTCTCACAGAAAATCAAGAAGGATCTATATGCAGCTATCATGAGGAGCTTAGCTCTATAGGGTATTGTCCTTCCAGATCAAGCTACATTGGATAGCCCTGCTTGTGTCAAAAAGAGTAGCTGTGCATCAAGAGAGGTCGAGCAGCAACGACCAGAAGTGACCCCACAATATTGCAGTAGTTTAGAAGACACGATTGACCGGCTAACTAAACCAACCCCATGCAAGCTTATCTTAAAGCCTATGGGGTATCAGATTGAGGTGGCAAGGGGTGTGGTCTACCCATATCAGCATGAGCTATACACTGTGCCAATAAGGGAGGGATATACAGTGGTGTATATCGATTTTCTGCGCCCCAATGTGGAAGACATCGCACTGCCTATTCCTCCAAATGATGAAATCATCATGCTACGTGATGCACATCTAACAAGGATACAATAGAGCTAGGTGGATATTTTTGTCGATGTCGCGACATCTGCAAGCCAGCCTCATGCTCAACCTCCTGCTCCTCAACCTCCTGTTGCTCATTCTCTCGCTGCACCTGCTGCTCATCCTCTTGCACCTATCGAGTAAGTTAAAAGTGCCACTGTTGTGCCATCTCCTAAGAAGCCAACGGTCACAAAGACCAAAACAAAGAAGACCGCCGGCAAAAAGTCCAAAAAAGTTGTGAACCTATTGTGGTGTCCACCTAGACTCAGGCAAACCCTAAGTACCAAGCTGGCAAGGCTCTGCTCCCTCAAGAATAGCTAAGGAAGGCTGGGCAAGACGTAATGGACCTCCATGCATTCTACCTAAATGACTGCATCAATAATAAATCATTTGTTACTATAGTGTACAAGCAATAGAATTTCTAGACCAGCGACAACTATTTTTTGTTGGGTTATGGGGAGGCTACGCTAGCGCTTAATTTCAAAAATTTACCCCATTAGCCCAAGAACCATGCATGTAATGGGATCATGGATCGCTACCTTAAACCATGAGATGTGCTCGGGCAGCAGAAGTAGAGTCGATGAAGCGCGTCCTCGATCTGCTCCTCCTGGCTCCATTCGTTCGTTGGTGATCCAATGATGAAGACAACGCGATCCTACGATCCGGTGATCTCCATGGGAGGAAGACGAGCACCACTATTAGAGTAGTGCCTCCATGGTATCCACATGTCCGGGGACAGGATCACCTCGCGCCGGCGTGCTAGCACCACTCGCAAGATCAAGGGAGAGATTACTACAACCATTGTAGCTAGAAGAGAGGTGGCGGCTAGGGTTCTCAACCAAGAGCAACAGTAGCAGCCTTTTCGTGCTAGCCCCTCCTCTCTTTATATAGTGCCCTGTCATGGGCCTTTAATCTGTATTAAAGCCCAATAAATCTAATCTGTTCGACTGGACTAGAACTTCTGGTTCTACCCGGAACTTTCGAAAATAACCTTCTGTATCGAATTTATTTCGACCCAGAACTTTTGCTCTAACCGAAACTTCTGGTTCGTCCAGGCAGGCCCAGAACTTTCGGTCCAACCGGAACTTCAGGCTCCTCTAGAAAACCGAAACTAGGTCTGGTCCGAAACTTCCGGTCTAACCAAAACTTCCAGATGCTCGAGAACCCAAAACTTCCGGCCTCAAGCCAGAACTTTAGGTTCCCCTAGAATTCTCTTAGGCACAATTCCATCAATCTCCCACTTGCACAAGAGCCAATTCTTGCAAGCTTTAAAATCCAATCCCCTTAAGCGTGCGACTCGATAGGTTCATATGCAAACGGCCGCTACCCGGAAACCCTTTCTGAATCGCCGATCAAAGCGGTACCTAGCAACACAAATTGACCCCCGAAAGCATACAAAGTTAAAATCATACTTTCTGATCTATCTCTATTTTGGCTTAATCCAATTAGCCTTCTCGATCTATCTCTATAGATCTTTATGCCCAAAATGATTGCTGCCTCTCCAAGATCTTTCATTGAGAAACTTTTTCTCAACGAAGACTTGGCAGTATCAAGCATAGGAAAATCATTTCCGATCAATAATATATCATCTACATATAAGACCAGAAACACAAGTGAGCTCTCACTAGCCTTCTTGTAAACACAAGGCTCTTCTTCGTTCTTGATGAAGCTAAACCCTTTGACTACTTTATCAAAACGAAGGTTCCAACTCAGAGAAGCCTGCTTCAGCCTATAAATGGACCTTTGCAGCTTGCAAACTTTTCCAGCATTCTTTGGATCATCAAGACCTTCAGAATGTGTTATGTACACATCCTCACTTAGGTTTCCATTAAGGAAAGCCATCTTGACATTCATTTGCCATATCTCATAGTCATAAAATGCGGCAATTGCTAGGATGATCCGAATAGACTTTAGCATAGCGACCGGTGAAAATGTTTTATCATAATCAACACCTTGAATCTACCTGAAACCTTTCGCCACCAATCGTGCTTTATATATGTGAACATTTCCATCAACGTCTATCTTTTTCTTAAAAATCTATTTACACTCAATAGTTTTTACACCATCAAGTGGATCGACCAAGTTCCAAACTTGATTCTCTCGTATGGATTCTAACTCGGATCTAATGAATCCAAGCCATTTCTCAGAGTCTGGTCCCATCACCGCTTCCGTATAGGTCCTAGGTTCATCATTGTCCAACAATAATACGTCACGTTGTCCAGTGGTTAAAAACGCAAACCGCTCGGGCGCACGACTCAACCTCTCCGACTGACGTGGGGCTAGCGTCTCAACAACAGGCTCAACAACATCTTGCATGTCGAGTTGTGGTTTAGTAGGAGCTGAAACACTTTCTAGCGGTTCTCGAACCTCTTCGAGTCACACCGTGCTCCCGCTAACCCCTTTCGAGAGAAACTTTTTCTCAAGAAAAACACCATTCCGGGCAACAAACACTTTGCCCTCTTCCCGGTTATAGAAGTAATATCCTTTGGTTTCCCTAGGATACCCTACAAAGAAGCATTTATCAGATTTGGCAGTGAGCTTATTAGACATCAAACACTTTACATAGGCCTCACAACCCCATATCTTTAGAAAAGACAACCCGAGATGCTTCCCAGTCCATATGTCATATGGTGTCCTCTCTACAGATTTAGATGGAACTCTGTTTAGTGTGAAAGCAGCAGTTTCTAAAGCGAATCCCTAGAAAGACAATGGAAGATCAGTATGACTTATCATCGACCCGACCATGTCTAACAAAGTTCGGTTCCTCCGCTCAGACAACCCATTCCACTGAGGTGTACTAGGTGGAGTCAGCTGTGGAACAATTCCACACTGCTTCAAATGATCATTAAACTCATGGCTCAAATATTCACCTCCACGATCCGATCGTAGAAATTTAATTGTCTTGCCTGTATGATTTTGTATCCTCAAGATTTAGAACATATAAGCCATTCAACAATAGACAAACACCATAGAACATACCATTCAAAAATATCGAACAACACTTGTTCTTTATTATGAATTCAAAACCGTCTTCCTCTAAACATGATGAAGAGATAATGTTTCTGTCCAAGGCGGGAATAAAATAACAATTATTTAAATCCAAAACTAATCCTGAGGGTAGCGACAAAGAATAAACGCCGACGGCCAACGCAGCAACTTTTGCACCATTGCCGACACGAACATCCAATTCGTCTCTTACGTAGTTTCTAGTCCTTTTCAGCCCCTGCAACTATTTGCAAGTGTGAATCATTGATCCGGTATCAAATACCCATAAATCACTTGGACGAGTAGCAAGATTAATTTCAATAACATTTATACCTGAAGCGGAAGTCACACTTCCCTTCTTTTTCTTTTGTTCTTCCAAGTACAACTTGCAATTCCTCTGCCAATGGCCAGGCTTATGGCAGTGGTGGCAAGTGTCAGAGTTAGCAGGGCCCGACTTGGACTTTCCAGCCGAATTAGACTTAGAGCGTGAGATCACATCTGGAGATTTAGCCTTTCCCTTATGGTTTCTCTTCTTACTTTCCTTTTGAACCATCATCATATGACTAGGATTTTTCTTAAGGCTTTCCTCAGCTGTCTTGAGCATCCCATGTAATTCAACCAAGATTTTTTTCATGCCATTCATATGATAATTTATGATGAATGGCTCGAAGCTCGCAGGGAGTGACTGAAGAATCACATCAGTGGTCAAATCTTTATCAAGTTTAGAGCCAAGCTTCTCTAGGTTCTCAACGTAACCAATCATCCTGATCACATGAGAACTTACTAGACTGTCTTCCGCCAACCTGCACGCAAACAAGGACTTTGAGACATTATACCTCTCAGTCCGTGCTTAGTTCTCAAACATGCCTTTCAGCCCCACGATCATATCATAGGCATCTCTGTCCTCATATTGCTTCTAAAGCTCAGAAGACATGCAGGAAAGCATGAGACAGCTGACATCAACTGAATCACTAGCGTGCTTCTCATAAGCCCGCCTTTCAGCAATTAGTGTATTATCCGTTGGTTCATCAGGATGGGGTTCCTCTAGAATATAATCATTTTTCTCCTGCTTGAGAACAATTCTCAAGTTTCTGTACCAGTCAATAAAATTTGTTCCAAACAATTTCTCCCTCTCAAGGATAGATCGCAGATTAAAAACATGAGTGTTCTTTGCAGTAGGTGCCATGATCTACAACAATAATGCAAGGTTCAGCACTATGCTATGTTAATCTTCTATCAAATAAAAGATGTGCCACAATATGTAAAATGATCGCTTTCCTTCTAACGACATATTGTGGGACAAGATCCATATTTAACTAACTCCTAGTGAGCTTTGGCATCACTGCTATAAGATTGGTGACATAGGTAAGCAACACTTTGCTAATCATATCATATGTGACTCTTGTTCGTTGGGGTAGCATCCAATACCCGACTCCCAACTCCATACCCCAAAGCCCAAAACTGTTTTGATAGCTTTGTTAAGCAAACCAATACTATGCATGTGGTGTCCGACATCCACCCTAACTGGTCAAGATGAAAGACGGCACCCTGCTTTGGCAGACCCATCATCGATGATCGAGAACCTTAGTAAGTGCAGCTGTTGGAAAGATCATCAATACTTAATTTTCTAAGGGAAACTATTCTAACATGGTAATGATACCTACCGCACACAGAACATGAATGAATAGTATGACAGGAACATAAGTAAATATCACAGGCAATCATATTAACTGTCACATAGTATGGCCCTCTCGCATGGTGATCTCCATCTCCATGGTTCCTGTTCGTCGGGTCATCATGTTTCAGGCCTCCATAAACTTATATCAGTCTATTACGCCTAATAGCACTAATTACATGAGCAGAAGCATCGCTTGTCGACGCGCAGGTCGTACAACATTTGAATAGCCTTGGGCTGCAATTAACCATGACACACAGGCCATGAAAATTACAAGCTTGTATCTCATACATTGCAAGGCCATACCAGTCACAACATTCTCTACAAAAACAAGTTAGGCGGAATCTAGATGTGACTGAACTGGACCCGGAACTTTCGGCCAGTATGCCCAGAACTTCCGGTCGAAGGGCCCAAAACTTCCAACTCAAAGCCGGAACTTCCGAAATCAACCTTCTATGTCGAATTTATTTTATGGCCCGGAACTTCTGAGTCACACCCGGAACATCCAAAAATAACCTTCTGTCCAGAATTTATTTCTGTCCGGAACTTCCGGTCTAACCGGAACTTCCGGTCCAACCGAAACTTCCGAAAATAACATTCTGTATCAAAGTTTATTTCGGCCCGGAACTTCCGGTCCAACAGGAACTTCCGGTCCAACCAGAACTTCCGGTAAACCCGACGCAAAAACAAAAGATCCAATCTATTTCCATCACATATCACCATATGTGATCGATCCAGATCGAATACTATGCACGTAGGCTCTGATACCACTGTTAGGTTATGGGGAGGCTACGCTAGTGCTTAATTTCAAAATTTTGCCCTGTTAGCCTAGGAACCATACGTGTAATGGGATCATGGATCGTTACCTTAAACCACGAGATGCGCTCGGGCAATGGAAGTAGAGTCGATGAAGCACGTCCTTGATCCGCTCCTCCTGGCTCCGTTCGTTCGTCGGCGATCCGATGATGAAGACGACGCGATCCTATGATCCGGCGATGTCCACGGGAAGAAGACAAGCACCACCATTGGAGTAGTGCCTCCAAGGTATCACACGTCCGAGGATAGGATCACCTAGCACCGGCGTCCTAGCATCACTCGCGAGATCAAGGGAGAGATTGCTACAACCGTTGTAGCTAGAAGAGAGGTGGCGGCTAGGGTTCTCAACCAGGATCAACAGCAGCAGCCTTTTTGTGCTAGCCCCTCCTCTCTTTATATAGTGCCCTATCACGGGCCTTCGATCTGTATTAAAGCCCAACAGATCTAATCTGTTCGTCTGGACCGAAACTTCCGGTTCTACCAGGAACTTCCGAAAATAACCTTCTGTATCAAATTTATTTTGACTAGAAACTTCCGGTCTAACCGAAACTTCCGGTTTGTCCAGGCAGGCCTGGAACTTCCGGTCCAACCGGAACTTCTGGCTCCTCCAGAAAACCGAAACTGGGGCTGGTCCAGAACTTTCGGTCTAACCGAAACTTCCAGATGCTCCAGAACCCGGAACTTCTGGCCTCAAGCCAGAACTTCCGGTTCCCCCAGAATTCTCTTGGACACAATTCCATCATTTTTTGCTTTGCTTCGAGGATCTATATGATCTTTTCAATATGGATGCTCTCGACATCAGCTTGCTACTATGCTCGACATTGTAAGTCACTTAACCTAGTCTTTCAATTAAAGTCGACACGTAATTATGTGGTATTAATTACTCTTTTATATCTATAGGCTAATGTGGCAAGAATGTAAGAACCAACCATTCAAATTTCTTGACCCACAGCTATTAGCAATATCAACCATCGCGAATGATAGGGAGTCATGCGTCGAGTACGTATGTAAGGTACTCTGCAATTGCACTGCAAGAAAACAATTTTTAATTGGCGTACACCACTTGAATGGACATTATGTCATACTACTCTTTGCCCCTAAGTGGAACATTGTATGGTACATTGACTCGGCAAGACCGTTGGGACCTAATGGCGACCGCACCGAGAGGGACTTCTCGGTAATCAGAAGTATAATCGACGAGTAAGGTTTTCTTCACTTTATAATTACTATAAGTTTAACCTTTAACCTGTTCAAGCTTAACTCAATTTTGTTGTACCTCATTTTAGAGCTTTCGGTGTCAGTCTCAGGACATCAAATAGAACAAAACACCGACAGTTGGTGCATAAAACCACAGTGCCGATAAGTCTCTAAATGTTTGCCTTTTCAAAATTAAATGTGTCGTCCAAAATAATCGTGTATTTCCATAACAGTGCTACACTCAACTTCGTGGAAACCAATGCGAGTTTTATGTCGCACACCATATGATGTTGGCCCTAAAGATAGCGGATCTGAAATCACCCGACGTAAGATATTATCATGTACTTCATTTCTGTGTTGAATTTATGTTTCACTTATGTAGACATCGACTAACGTAAAAAACTCAATTTGCAGGAATACAACATACCTGAAGGTAATCTTAGCGAGACTGACTTGCAGTCCATCCATTCACGGATAGTGTCATTCCTTGTGGACAATGTCTTCAAACCGGGAGGCGCTTTCTATTACAAAAGCTCATATTAATGTTTGTTGCATTGGTTGTGAACTTGTGATATAATCTGACTTGTAACATTTGGTGAAATCTGTGAGGTTTGTAATACAATTTGTGATGTATGCTTTGATTCTGTAATACAATTTGTGTTGATGGCATTCTATGATGAATTATGTGTTGTTTGTAATGTACAATATTGGCTGCCAAATCCTGGCTTTGATTCAGGATACAGCCTAAAAAATTATTTTTTACAATATAACCATAACAGTAGTGACGGGTCTAAATAAATACCCATTACTAAAGGCTTCTTATAGTGACGGGTGTCAGTTACTCTTCATCACTAAAGGGTCCCTCTAGGTCCCCTCGTGTCTGACATAACCCCATTTAGTGACGGGCAGCCACTGAGACCCGTCTCTAAAGGTTCTCAATAGTGACGGTGTCAGTTACTCCCCATCACTATAGTTTAACCTTTAGTGATGGGTCACCATATTCATCCGTCACTAAAAGGGGTCATGTCAGACGCGCCGTGGATCTAGAGGGACCCTTTAGTGACGAGTGTTTACCACAGGACTTTACTAACGTGATAAGAGTGACGGGGGACATGCCCGTTACTAATGTACGTTATTACCCGTAACTAAAGTGCTTTTCCGTGGTAGTGACTCTGTAGACCTCTCGGTGGTGAACACCACCCTAGGGGCTACGGAGCACACCGTAGGCCTCCTGGCGGTGAACATTGCTCTAGGGGCTACAGAGCACACCGTGATCCTTCCTTCGATGAATGTCACTTCCAAATTGGCAGGCCCTACCGCTACCCCTCCGACGTAGGTCCCTTCGGAAGACGTAGGCCCCCTACGCACAAGCACCCTACCACCCCTAAGGGCACTGCAAACCGACTACATCCGGTCACGAGAGCTAGGAGGGTCCTCTCAAGGAGGTGGAGCCTTCGAAGACGTGCAGGCCTCTGAGCTGGCCTTGCTGCGAGTAGAGGTCTTGAGATGGCGTCAAAAGGCTGCCAACCAAGTGCACGCTCCGGAGATCTCCAATGACCCTCTGAGACCAACCATCATCACCCTGAGCGACCACGGGAAGCAGGAGCCTCAAGAGCAGAGGCAAAATGCCTCCTTTGACGATAGGTCACCGCTCCACCCCAACCTCCAAATGGTCTGCTTCCACCCAAAGTTTTGAGTTGTGAAGCTGCCAAAGTACTCCGGGGATTCGGACCCCAACGTGTTCACCTTCTCCTATGCCCTCGCGATTGAGGCCAGCGGAGGCGAGAGGGATACGATGGCCAAATGCTTCCCTTTGGCCCTTGAGGGCATAGCTCTCTGGTGGTTCTGGTCCCTCAAGCCCAGCTCCGTCAAGTCCTAGGAGCACCTGTGAAAGAAATTCACTAGCAACTTCCACGGGACTTACGTGTCACCTATGTCCACCAGGAGCCTGTTCTAGGTGAAGCAATAGCCCGGAGAAACCCTCCGCCAATATTTTCAGCACTTTGCCTATACGAAGTCCCAGATCAAGGGACTTTCGACATCATCTGTGGTTGACGTAGCTCGTGAAGGTGTCACCCACCCAAGCCTCCTCGACAAGCTTCATAGGAAACCTATATCTTCGGTGGCCTAGCTTATGAAATACTTCGAGGAGCACACCCGTTATGAGGAAGGGTAGCTCCGAAGAAGCGCCACCATCGCCCAAGTACAAGTCCTGGAAGTGTGGCCCTAGAGCCCCAAAACCGGCGTACACGGAGCCCCGGACTCCAAAATCAAGAAGAAGCAGGAAGCACTTCCGCAGCGAAGTGCTAACCATCATCGGGCCCAACACTACCTAAAAAGGGCTATTAGTGATGGGTCATAAAAGTCATTAGTGATGGGCATCACACCCGTTACTCTTATCACGTCAGTAATGACCTATTAGTAGTGATGGGCATATACCCGTCATTAAAGGTCACCTTTAGTGATGGGCATACATCTATACCCGTCACTAATGGTCCAATCTATACCCGTCACTAAAGTGGCCTTTAGTGACGCACATACATCTATACCCGTCACTAAAGGTGGACCATTAGTGATGGGTATATATGTTCATGCGTCAATAAAGGTCGATTTTTTTCATTTCAAATCTGTTCTATACAGCTTCATTTAGTTTCTTTCAGTTCAAATAAGATGACGATTAAATCTGAGGTAGTCATGGAGAGGCTCTTTTCGTCGTTCCGATGTGCTTTCCATGTGATTATCATCGGTGCTGCCTCTACCCCGAGCCACATAGAGGAGGAGAGGCAATGATGAAGAAGAAGAAGATTAGATCTGAGTTGGACATGGAGGGGCTCTTTCCATCGTTTTTGTCGTCGTTCTGATGTGCTTTCCATGTGGTCATCATCGGTGAGGCCTCTACCTCGAGCCACAATAGAGGAGGAGAAGCGATGATGAAGAAGAAGAAGATTATGAGGAGGTGACAACAATGGAGGAAAGCAAATAGTAGGATTTGATGAAGTAATGATAATAACTATGTACACTTTGCTGAAGCAGCTCAATACCGAGGAGCTCATGGTTGGGTGGAGCATGAGGTGACGCCGGTCATCGTCGAGTAGATCTCACAGTTACACCGGCTACCGGCGATAGAGCTCGAGATAATAATGGTAAAGTTTAAGTAGAGAGATCAAGGAAGGGGAGTATAAAAACACAAACACAAACACAAAAAAAAACACAAACAAAACACAAACAAAACACAAACACAAACACAACACAAAACACAAACACAAACCCACACCCAAACACAAACACAAACAGAAATAAAAACACAGACAAACACACAACAGAAAACACAAACAAAACACGAACACTACACAAACATAAACAAAACACAAACACAAACAAAACACAAAATACAAACACAAACACAAACACAAACACAAACACAAACACAAACACAACACAAAAAACAAATAAAACACAAACACAAACAAAACACAAACACACATAAAACACAAACACAAACACAACAAACACAAACACAAACGCAAACACGAACACGAACACAAGACATAAAACACAACTACAAACATAAACGAAACATAAACACAAACACATACAACAACACAAACAAAACACAAACACAAACACAACACAAACACAAAACAAAACAAAAACACAAACACAAACACAAACACAAACACAACACAAAATAAAAACACAACATAAAATTAAAACATAAACACAAGCACAACATAAAATAAAAACACAAACACGAACACAAACATGAACACGAACACAAACACGAACACGAACACGAAAACAAACACAAACACAAACACAAACACAAACACAAACACAAACACAAACAAAAACACAAACACAAACACAAACACAACACAAAAAAAACATAAAATAAAAAAACAAACACCAACATGAACACGACCACAAACACAAACAAAACACAAACACAACACAAACAAACACAAAATAAAACAAAAACACAAACACAAACACAAACACAAACACAAACACAAACACAACAAAAAATACAAACACAAACACAAACACAAACACAAACACAAACACAAACACAACACAAAACACAAACACAAACGCAAACACAAACACAAACACAAATTCAACACAAATGAAAAACACAAAGACAAACATAAACACAACGCAAAACATAAAACACAACCACAAACATAAACAAAACACAAGACAAACACAAACACAACACAACACAAACACAAACACAAACACAAACACAACACAAAACAGAAACACAAACAGAAACAGAATCACAAACACAAACATAATAGAAAACACAAACAAAACACAAACACAAACACAACACAAACCAAAACACACACACAAATAGAAACACAAATACAACAAAAACACAAACAGACACAACATAAAATAAAAACAAAAACAAAAACACAAACACGAACACAAACACAACATAAAACTAAAACACAAACACAAGCACAAACAAACACAACATAAAATAAAAACAAAAACACAAACACAAACACAAATACAAACACAACATAAAATAAAAACACAAACACGAACACGAATACAAACACAAACACAAACACAAACACAACACAACCCAAAACAAAAACAAAAACAAAAACACAAACACAAACACAAATACAAACACAACATAAAACAAAAACACAAACACGAAAACGAACACAAACACAAACACAAACACAAATACAAACGCAACACAAAACACAAACACAAACGCAAACACAAACACAAACACAAATTCAACACAAATGAAAAACACAGACACAAACAAAAACATAAAGACAAACAAAAACACAAAGACAAACATAGACACAACGCAAAACATAAAACACAACGACAAACACAAACAAAACACAAGACGAACACAAACAAAACACAACACAAACACAAACAAAAACACAACACAAAACACAAACACAATAGAAATCACAAACAAAACACAAAGACAAACACAAATACAAACACAACACAACCCAAAACACACACACAAACAGAAACACAAATACAACACAAACACAAACAAACACAACATAAAATAAAAACAAAAAAAAACACAAACACGAACACAAACACAACAAAAAACACAAACACAAACACAAACACAAACAAACACAACATAAAATAAAAACAAAAATAAAAACACAAACACAAACACGAACACAAACACGAACACAAACACGAACATAAACACAAACACAAACACAACACAAAACACAGACACAAACACAAACACAAAAACAAACACAAAACACAAACACAAACACAAACACAAACACAAACACAAACACAAACACAAACACAAACAAAAACACAAACACAAACACAAACAAAACACAACCCAAACACAAACACAAACACAAACAAAAACACAACACAAACACAAACACAAACACAAACACAAACACAAACAAAACACAAACACAAACACAAACACAAACTCAACACAAAACATAAAACACAACCACAAACACAAACAAAACAAAACCAAAACAGAAACACAACCGGAAACACAACTTAAAATTAAAACAGAAACACCACATAAAATAAAAACACAAACACAAACACAAACGCGAACACAAACACAAACACGAACACAAACACGAACACAAACATAAACAAAACACAACATAAACACAAAAGAAAGAAAAACACTAACACTAACACAAAAAACTAACACAAAAACAGCACAAAAGACAAACAAAACACAAACACAGATACAAACGCAAACACAAACGAACACAAACTCAACACAAATGAAAAACACAGACACAAACAAAAACACAATGACAAACAAAAACACAAAGACAAACATAAACACAACGCAAAACATAAAACACAACCACAAACACAAACAAAACACAAGACAAACACAAACACAACACAACACAAAAACAAACATAAACACAACACAAAACACAAACACAAACACAAACACAAACACAAACACAAACACAAACACAAACACAAACACAATAGAAAACACAAACAAAACACAAACACAAACACAAACACAAACACAAACGCAAACAGAAACACAAATACATCACAAATACAAACAAAACACAAACACAAACACAAACACAAACAAAAACAAAACACAAAACACAAACACAAACACAAACACAACACAAACAAAACATAACACAAACACAAACACAAACACAAACACAAACACAACACAAAACAAAACACAAACACAAACACAAACACAAACACAAACACAAACACAAACACAACACAAACACAAACACAACACAAACACAAACACAACACAAAACACAAACACAAAAACAAACACAAAAAAACAAACACAAACACAAACAAAACACAAAACAAAACACAAAACAAAACACAAAACAAACACAACACAAAAGAAAAACACCAACACAAACATAGACACAAACACAAACATAAACAAAACACAACATAAGAAAAACACAAACACAAACACAACACAAGAAAAACACAAACACAAAGAAAAAAAAACACAAAGACAAACACAACACAAAACGTAAAACACAACCACAAACACAAACAAAACACAACACAAACACAAACACAAACACAAACACAAACACAACACAAACACAAACACAAACACAAACACAAACACAAACACAAACACAAACAAAACACAACACAAACTCAAACACAAACACAAAAAAACAGGACACAATCAGAAACACAAACACAACACAACATAAAATAAAACACAAACACAAACAAACACAACATAAAATAAAAACATAAACAAAAAGACGAGCATGAACGCAAACACAAACACGAACACGAACATAAACACAAACACAAACACAACACCAAACACAGACACAGACACAAACACAAACATAAACACAAATACAAACACAACACAAGAAAAACACAAACACAAAGAAAAACATAAACACAAAGACAAACACAACACACAACATAAAACACAACCACAACCACAAACAAAACACAACACAAATACAAACACAACCAGAAACACAACTTAAAATTAAAAGAGAAACACAAACACAAACACAAACACAAACACAAACACAACACAAACACAAACACAAACACAAACACAAACACAAACAAAACACAAACACAAACACAAACACAAACACAAACACAACACAAAACACAAACACAAACACAAACACAAACAAACACAAAACATAAAACACAAACACAAACACAAACAAAACACAACCAAAACACAAACACGACCAGAAACACAACTTAAAATTAAAAGAGAAACACAAACACAACATAAAATAAAAACACAAACACAAACACAAACACAAACACAAACACAAACACAAACACAAACACAAACACAACACAAAACACAAACACAAACAAAACACAAACAAACCACAAAACACAAACACAAACACAAACAAAAACACAAACACAAACACAAAGACTAACACAAACATAACATAAAACGTAAAATACATCCACAAACGTACACAAAACACAACACAAATACAAACACAACACAACACAACACAAAACACAAACACAAACACAAACACAAACACAAACACAAACACAAACACAAACAAAACACACACACAACAAAAAAAAACACAACACAAACACAAAAGAAAAGAAAAACACAAACACTAACACTAACACAAAAACAACACAAAACACAAACACAATCACAACATAAAATTAAAACACAAACACAAACACAACATAAAATAAAAACACAAACACGAACACAAACACAAACATTAACACGAACACTAACACAAACACGAACAAAAGCACAAACAAACACAAAACACAAACCCAAACCCAAACACAAACACAAACACAAACACAAACACAAAAAAAAACACAAACAAAACACAACACAAACACAAACACAAACACAAACACAAACACAAACACAAACACAACACAAAACACAAAACCAAAGACAAACATAAACACAACATAAAATTAAAAGACAAACACAAACACAAACATATACGCAAACACGACATAAAATAAAAACACAATCACGAACACAAACATAAATACAAACACAACATAAAATTAAAAGACAAACACAAACACAAACATATACACAAACACAACATAAAATAAAAACACAAACACGAACACGAACACAAACACAAACACAAACGCAACACACAAACACAAACACAAATTCAACACAAAACGCAAAACACAAACACGAACATAAAATAAAAACACAAACACGAACACGAACACAAACACAAACACAAACATATACGCAAACACAACATAAAATACAAACACAAACACGAACACAAACACAAACACAAACACAAACACAAACACCAACACAAATTCAACACAAATGAAAAACACAGACACAAACAAAAACACAAAGACAAACAAAAACACAAAGACAAACATAAACAAAAACACAAACACAAACACAAACACAAACACAAACAAAACACAAAACAAACACAAACACAACACAACACAAACACAAACACAAACACAACACAAAATACAAACACAAACACAAACACAAACACAAACACAAACACAAACACAAACACAAACACAAACACAAACACAAACAAAACACAAACACAAACACAAACACAAACACAAACACAAACCAAAACACAAACGCAAACACAAACACAAA
>KE372498.1:469913-483794 GCA_000418225.1 Zizania latifolia | reverse complement strand
AACTTCTGGCAATCCTGACATCCTTTATAATACCTTATGCAATCCTCCATCATGGTCGGCCAAAAGTACCCTACCCTCCGAAGTAGCCACTTCATCTTCTGGGCTGATTGGTGTGTGCCACATATGCCATCATGAACCTCGCACATAACAACCTTTGTCTCTTCGGTGTTTATATACTTGAGCAGCACTCCATCAATAGTCCGATAATACAGCTCTTCATCAAGCAATACATACTTTGTAGCTTTGTACCTGAGTTTTCTTGGCGCCGATTGTGAAGGGTTCTTCAAATATGTAACGAGCTCATACCTCTAGTCATCGAGCTCCACTTCTGCAACTTCTATCTCAATCGGCTTAGCCATTGGTTTATACCCCGATGCTGTTTGAGCCAGATCGTTTGCCTCCGTATTCTGCTCTCTTGGGATATGAGTGAGGGTTATACTTCCGAAGCTTGACATCAGGTCTTGACACCGATCATGATAAGTCTTCAAAATATCATCCTTGCACTCATATTCACCTGATAGCTGCTTCATTACTAGCAAAGAATCTCCCATGATCTCCACTGCATCGGCGTCAACTTCTTTCAGCAACTGTAACCCCTTCAATACTGCTTCATATTCTGCTTGATTGTTGGTCGAAAAGGGCTTGATTGTATATGCAAACTCAAAAGTCGCCCCCCGAGGCGATACGATCACCAATCCGATACCGCATCCATGCCGGCACACCGATCCATCAAAGAATAGCGTCCATGGTGCTGGCTCGACGTAGGCTATTGATTTGTCTCTGTGCTGTACTATGAAATCGGCTACCGCTTGTCCTTTTACTGCCTTTGCCGATTCGTATCGGATGTCAAATTCAGTGAGAGCAAACACCCATTTTCCGATGCGTCCCTTCAACACTAGAGCCGATAACATGTACTTAACCACATCGGCCTTACAAACGATGGTGCACTCTGCCGATAATAGATAATGCCTTAGCTTGGAGCATGAGAAGTATAAGCACAGGCAAAGCTTTTCCACGGCAGGGTATCAAGTTTCGGCATCTAGCAACCTTCTACTGAGGTAGAAAATCACCCTCTCTTTTCTATCAATCTCCTGGACTAAAACTGATCCGATGACCTTCTCATCGGCTAACAGGTAAAGCTTGAAAGGAAGTCCCTTCTGAGGTGGCATCAATACTGGTGGTGAACTTAAGTAATCTTTGATCTCATCGAACGCCTTCTGCTACCTTTCCCCCCACACAAATTCTTGATCGAGCTTCAGTTTCAGTAGGGAAGTAAATGGTTCTATCCGTCTTGACAAATTTGATATAAATCTTCTCATGAAATTTATTTTCCCGATCAATGATTGCAACTTGGTCTTATCGGTAGGTCGCTCGGTATTCTTAATTGCTTTGATGCTGCGCTAGCTTACTTCAATTCCCCTTTCATGCACGATAAAACCCAAAAACTATCCCGCCGATACGCCAAAAGCGCATTTATCAGGATTCATCTTTAGCCCATATTTCCTTGTTCTCTCCAGCACTTATCGTAGATCGACGATATGTCCCTAGACACTTCCTGACTTCACTGCCACATCATCTATATAGATCTCTACTAGCAAGCCGATCAAATCATAAAATATGTAGTTCATGGCCCTCTGGTAAGTTGCTCCAGCATTCTTCAACCTAAAAGTCATCACTACCCACTCGTACAATCTGATGGCGCCAAGGCTTCGGAATGCTGTTTTAGGAATATCCTCGTCTGCCATGAATATCTG
The DNA here is from genome assembly GCA_000418225.1 of Zizania latifolia. Classification (NCBI taxonomy): domain Eukaryota; kingdom Viridiplantae; phylum Streptophyta; class Magnoliopsida; order Poales; family Poaceae; genus Zizania; species Zizania latifolia. The sequence goes on along the minus strand of KE372498.1, from coordinate 482,040 downwards.
ATTGTATCCTGCATTCTCGTCCATGAAGCTTATTATTCTATGGCCCGATGCCGCGTCCACCAGCAAATCTGCAATTGACATCGGATATTCATCTTTGGGCATCATCTTGTTTAAGTCTCTGAAATCCACACATATTCTGAGCTTTCCATTTTTCTTCAATACGGGGATGATGTTTGATACCAACTCAGCGTATCGGTATGGCCTTATGAATCCTACATCATATAACCTCGTGACCTCAGCCTTGATATCCTGATATAATTCTGCCTTGAATCGTCGAGGAGGTTGCTTGAACGGCCGATATCCTGGTTTTATTGGGAGCCAATGCTCTACAATTGATCGGCTTAATCCTGGCATTTCATGATACTCCTAAGCAAAGCAATCCCTATACTCTCGTAGTAGTTCGATCAATTCTCTCTTCATTGCCTCAGGAAGTGTAGCACTGATAAAAGTTAGTCTCGGTCGGTCACCGGATCCGATGTCTATCTCCTGTAGTTTATCGGTTGTGGTGAATCCTTGACCGAGCTTGCCTTCGATATCATCTATGGTGCCTTTAGAGTGCAAGTCTAGGTTCATCATTATTGATTGGCTTGATTCCATCATTCGACACGTCCAGAAAATCACCGTCCCAAGTTCTGCCTGATAAGCAGTCAACTCCTTCCATCTCCCATACTGACAAATCAGCTGTTGCTATGTTAACCAATTTATCGGCAGGGATCACCTCCACTTGATCTCCAATCCACTGCATGAGGCTCTGGTGCATTGTAGAGGGCACGCAACAATTGGCGTGGATCCAATCGCGTCCTAGCAGCAAGCTGTAGGAGCCCTTTCCATCGATAACAAAAAATGTAGTCGGTACTGTTTTGTTTCCGACTGTGAGTTCTACGTTGAGGACTCTCTTGGCCTCCGATGAGTTACCGCCAATGTCTTTAAGGATCATATTTGTCTTGATCAAATCTTCTGGACCTTTTCCAAGCTTCCGATACTTCGAGTATGGCATGATATTGACGGCTGCCCCGCCATCTACTAACATCTTAGCCATCGGCTTGCCGTTTATGAACCCCTTGACATAGAGAGGCCTCAAGTGCCGATGGTCGGGATCACTTGGTTTGTCGAATATGGCTGATTGAGGTGCTAGCACCAGTTGGGCCATCGGCTCGGCTTGTTCATCGTCACTATCGGGGGCGGCCCGATATTCTGCTGGAAGAAAGAACACCATGTTGACCCCGGCAGACTCCTCATCATCTCGATCAGCCCTTGCCTTTACAGGCCACTCTTTTCTAGTTCTCTTGGGGCGACTGGGTCCCTGTTCCTGACGGGCAAGGTCTTGGAGTTCTCTCTATCGCAGGCGCTGCACCCTTCTCTTCTAGTTCTTTGTGAAAATGCCGCTTGGGCACCATAGCGCATTCTTCTTCTGATGGTTATGCCGATGCCTCTCATCGGACAAACGGTCACCGCCCCCCTGTTGTCTTCTGTGTTGACGGGCCCGAGCCGCTCGTGCACCAATGGCCTTCGCGGGGGAGTTCTCCTACCACCTTCATAAGATCTCCGATCATCATCATACGATCTCTGATTATTATCATAAGATCTCCGATCATCATCACGGGGCCTCCGATTGGCTCTGCTACCACCGCACTCTGGGCAATTATCCATCGATGGTAAGCGCATCCCTTCATTCCAGCAGAATCTGAAAAACTCGTAGTTCCAATGGGGGTTGAACCGCGAGGGGGCCCGATCGGTCTCATAATCGTCCTCCTCATTTGCCTTCCTCTTGTACTTATTTATCAGGCCCGACGAAGTAACTCGTGTCTGGTCCCCCTCCTTCCTAATGTGCCTATCTCCCTTTCTGCGCCGTTCATCGCGGTGCTGGATGCAGACCATATTGGTGGGGAACGGGTGCCCGTCGATGTTCATCGGCCTCTTCCTATCATCGAACTTGATTCGGCCCTGCTCGATGGCCGATTGGATTTGCTGCCTGAACACCCTATATTCATTGGTGTGGTGCGATGGAGAATTGTGCCACTTGCAGTACTTCCTCTTCTTCAGCTCATCGACCGACGGGATCACGTGGTTAGGCGGCAACTGGATTTGTTTTTCTTTAAGCAACAAGTCAAAAATTCTGTCTGCCTTGTTGATATCAAAATCATACTTCTCTTCTTTGTCCGATGCCTTCACCTAGGGACAAGCAACAGGCTTCTTGTTTTTGGACCACTCAGCGAGTCTCACTTCGGCATCGGATCCAGTATCTTCTTCAGACTTCAATGAGTACGCCTGGGCGTACGCAACCCTCTTCTGGAATTTTTCCTTCCGGGCTTCCTAGAATCGGCTCTCGTGTGCCGATACCTGCTGCACCTAGTGTGATAAGCTTTCAAACTCCTGAGAGGAAAATCTTTCCTTGATCGGGTTTAGCAACCCCTGAAATGCCAGCTCAGCCAATTGGGTGTCACTGAGACTTAGACTGTAGCATCTGCTGCGCACGTCTCGGAACCTCTGGACATAATCTTGCACCGACTCATCCATCCTCTGCCGAACCGCTGTGAGGTCCATCAGCTTCATCTCGTGCATGCCAGCGAAGAAATACTTGTGGAACTGCTTCTCGAGGTCCACCCACCCTCTGATGGAATTCGGTGGCAGTGAAGAAAACCAAGCAAAGGCCGATCCCGATAGTGATAACGGGAAGAACCGGACCCTGAGGACCTCATCGGCTGATGCCTCCCCTGCACTGGGCGAGAAAACGGCTCACATGCTCGATCGTGGAGATTGAGTCTTGACTCGAGAACTTAAAGAAGTCGGGAACCTTGTATCGGTTGGGCAGCGGCACCCGATTGAACCACTCCGGGTACGGCCTTCGATACATGTAAGTTTGGTCCTTGGGCTTCAGACCAAACTGGTCGTGGATGACCTAGGCAATGCGGTTCACCCAGTCTTCTTCTTGCTGGTTTGGTATGTGGTACCGATCAGACGTGGGCGCCTGAGGGGACTGATCGGTTCGAGGAGCGTTGTAGTGATACTGCTCCCCGTGGGCATAGGGCTATCCTCCAAAGTATGTAGCCTGGTGGTACCCCTGAGGGATACCATTGGATGCCCCCTTGATGGCACAAGGTCGGGCAGCATGTTCCTCTCAATGCCGTAGGTGATCTGTGGAGCTTAGTGCCTCATCGGTCCTTGTGGAACAGGAGTTGATGGTTGAGCCAGCCGAGGAGGCTGTGGAGGCTAGGGCGCCTGAGGGTGGTTGATCGGGAAGTATGTCGGGCCCCATAGCGGCTCCTGAGCCACAGTACCCTCGACGGTCTTCTTGATCAACCCGTGGAGAGTGTTGACCAGAACCCCCGATAGGTTGATGAGGGCATGGTTGACTGCGCGGTCAACGGCTTCTTGAAAGTTGACATGGGGGCTGTCGGGCCGCTGACTAGATTCTCCAGTGAAGGTGGGCTTCGGCAATTGAGTTTTCTAGATAGGTCCTGATCTGGTCATGCCGAAGGATTCGAGGCACATCTTCCGGTAGTCGTCAATGTGCTTCTGCATCTCCTCCCTTTGTTCCTCATTCAGCGTCTCCATGGTGACTTGGATGACGTTGCTGTTGTCGAATTCTCCCGCCATGGCGGGAAGTGTCATTGAAGATGTGTCCCACTGGGCATGCCAAAAAGCGTGTTGGTGAAGTTTTTGGTCACACGCGTGGCCTGAGAGATCTGCTTAACTCTAGTGCAGGTCTAAATTTGCGGTTCGTGGCATGCCAATTAGTTTGATCCTGCAACTGATAAGATAAACAAGAGAAACGTAAGTAGTAACGCCTATCGGCTATCGAGCCGATGGTCTTGGCGTGTATCGGGACATACATTTAAATAAAATAAATAAGACGTAGTAATAACATGGTAAAAACCGCATGACACGACATATCGGATACATGGAATGAAAATAAATCCAATGTGAAGATCTATCAGGACAGTAGTATCGGCCTGAACCATCTAATCTGTAAAATCGTCTAAAAGTAATACTAGAGTCGATATCGGAATGTAAAAGCAAGACAGATATAATAACGCTAGGCCGATGTGTATCGCCCGATTCCGACGCCCGATACAACGATGAGATTAAAACATGTAGAAAGATAACCTATTGGCTTATACTCCGATAGAATCTGGCCTCAACATGCCTGATCTGTGTTCGCATTATCATTCGCTATAACCGCAAGATTGGACCGAACCAAGACAGTCGCTAAGTCACAACAAATCATAGTGCTAAACATATCCAGATGAACGATACGTGACATTAATCAAACACACACATTAAGATGTCGAACTCAATCGATGAAGCCTTAGACTGAAATATTTGATCTAAACCACGCATCTAATACAGCATGGTCGATACATAGACTAAGATATCGGACCTAACCGATGAAGCCTTATATCTACTAATCAGTACATGTTTGGCGGAACTTACCCCTCGCCGGAGATCGAAGAGATACAACCTCGCGGGAGAGCAAGAACTCGCCGATAGCAAGTTTTGCGATGCGCCGAGAGTTGTTTGATCTGTTGATTGATCCCTATTCTAATCTAAAATTCATATTTATAGTCTGGATACTTACCGTCCTATGTGGATACAATTGCAACCGATTCCATCTTTATCTTCGCAGCAAAATCTATCTTCTCCCTCTTTATCGGCTTCTTTGTATCTTTATCCGGTCACATGTACGCATAGCGGACGGGCTTTATTGACCGTGCTTTGACCGGACTCCTTGACTTTCATTGACCATGCCGAAACTGCGTTGGGCTTGGGCCTTACCAAATTTTGCCATTAACACAGCCAAATGGATGCCCTATGCAGAGGTTGTGAAGTACCTAAACACCTTCTTCGCCGGGAAGCCTTGCTTGCCGGCTGAACTTAGGTTCATGTCGTACTGCATCATGAACCCTCAACTGCTGGTGAGTTCTGTCCTTCAATTTTTGCTATTCCTTAGTCCTTGTCTTGCTTGTATTCATGCTGTTGCCTAATCACCCATGTGGTGTTACACGCCCGAGCCGCAGGGTCATGCGGCGTACTTCTCGCTGGCGCCACTCCCTGAGCATCCTACGGGGGTCAAACCTCATCACCGTCTATCGCCTCAAGGTGGTTCCAGGTCACCTCTTCCTCTTCCAAAGCGAAAGGGGAATGGATTGGGTGGGACGAGCAAATGCTCAAAGCCCACCAAGGTCGGGAAGGGTGGGGCCTCGGCACTCAGGAGGCGGCAGTTGATTATTGACATGGAGGAGCCTGAGGAGGGGGATGCCGTGATCTCTGACGTGGCGCTGGCCCCTCCTTGTCCACCTCTAGCAAAGGTATTGAAGCACTAGATTGCCAGCATCTTCCGCATTGAGTCAAGGTGATTCTTGTGCCATGCACGCATTGTTGCTTCTGTGCTTCCGTTAGTTCCTAATATTGTGATTTGTAGGATGGCTGGAGTCGAGCTTCTCCTGGGGCTATCGGTGGAGCTGCCACCACCAGCCATGGTTGCGGTAGTCGAGGCGTCAGGTCCTACGGTGACTAGAGGAGGTGGCGTGGTCCCCTCCACCGAGGTCACCACGAACTTGACGTGGTGCCGGCTCCGGCGCCGGTCGCCAGGGACGCCCCTGTGATGCTGGAGGTGACGGTTGTCATTCCCTCGGCGGAGGTGTTGATGGCTGAGGATGCGGTCGATTCCTCAATTGTGGGGATGACTTTCGGTGGGGCCACCACGCAAGTCACGGTGCTCATGGTGGAGGTCGCCGATCCCTCGGAGGCAGCCGATAGAGTTGTCCTGTCCCACTTCCCAATGGTGGTGGATGACCCTGAGCCTTGGGTGGACCCAGGCGTTCTTTGTGTGGCACCAATAGCCCCCGAGCCAGCTCTTGGCCCCTCAACAGACGAGGCCTCTGCCCTTTTGTCCAGGCTTGCCGAGGTAAGACCCCTCGTCTTGTGGTGATTTTCTTTCTTTTTTCCTGCATTATTGTTTACTGACCATTGTGTCCTTGGCTGAAGCTACTCCATGAGCGACGTGTGCTAGGCATGGACCAGGTGGCAGCCCTTGAGGCCGAGGTTGGATCGCTCAAGCGAGAGCATGCTGACCTGCTTGCACAGAATGAGGAGCTGACGCAGAGGGTTGTCGAGGCGGAGACCTCGGCGAACTCCACGGCGGTGGTGGCTGATGACGCCACAAAGATGGCTGAAGAGGCCGGTCATCGATAGATGGATGCCATGGCCACCGCCGAGGTGGCTAAGGCCACTGTTGAAGCGGCAAAGGAGGCCAAGAGGATTCTCTAGGGCACCTTTGATAGGATAAAGGCGTCGGTGAAGGTAACGATCGTCGAATACTAGAGTAAGTGTTTGCACCCAATTTCTCTCTTGGCTGCTTACTTTTGCTTTTTAATCCAGACCTCTGTTAATCTTCTTTCGCAGAGAGGGGCGAGTGGGCCAATGCCCGGATCACCGAGCTCAAAAAAGAGGTGGGCGAGGTCCGCTCGGTGGTCGAGCATATGCACTCGCTGCTTGTTGAGGCCGATCTACCTGATGTGAAGTTTCGGGTGAAGCTCGAGGGCCTCAAGACGCAGCTCCGCACCCTCGTCAAAGTGGTGGTGAGGAGTAGGGCTGAGCAAGCCTTGGCTTACGTTCAGTCTCACTTCCTGATAGTGGACCTCCGACAACTGGAGCATGGGATGCCTGCTGGGACGACCGATGAGCAGGCTACGGCGTATCGATGGGCGGTGCAAGATATCGCCACCACCATCGCTGGGGATCTTCAGGTCTTGGCTCCCCTCGAAGATCCAAAGCCCACAGCGGCACCTCCCAAGGCCCCGTAGCCAGCGGTTGTACCCCCCTGATGAGTAGTCCTGTCCATAGTTTGCATACATTAGAAGTAAGTGGTTAGTGCGGAACTTTTGTCATGACAAAACTTTGTCTTTCTTCTATTAATGACAGTCCTCTGTTATCTGTAAATTTTGTGTTCTAGAGCTGTTTTTCATCTTGAGGGACTCGAACTAGACCGTATAGTGCTCAGCGGCACCTCCCGAGGCCCCGTAGCAGGGACCTTAGGCCACATACGCGCCTACCGACATCAGGTAGCGCAAGCCCTCGAGAATTTTTTAGGCTCTGGATGTTGTTAAGTCCTTCTTACGTCCGAGGCCAGGCCTCAAGCCCTCGGTATAGCCGTATAGTGTTGGGTGTGGAGAACTAATGACGCTTATGCACCAACCTGACATCAAGCATCATAGGTTCTCGAGACTGCCGAGACTTTGGCGAAATTATGGCTTAGGACTTGAGCCCCTGAGGGTCTCAGCAAGCTGTCGGACACCGAGAGGGATGTTAACGTCAACTCTTTTTCTCTCACGCGGTTGCTAGTGCCAAACGCAGAGCTGCTTTATAGGGGCACAACCGCTTGAGCTAGACGTGCGACGTTTCGCATCGACTTGGGAGGGTTCGAACGTTTTTGATTTAGCGATGAAAAACGCATGATGTAATTTTACTCGAAGTAAAATTTCGATTTTATTTCATATAAGATGAAGGGTACATAGCGGGATAAAAGGTAGAACTTGATTAGGATGGCGTTCGGTGTTTTTGACAAAACTTGGAGCATCGTCGGGTTGTAATCCTTTTCCTCGAGGATGGTTTAAGCCAGCGTTGATCCTTGCTGGTCCGCCGTCTTCAAGATCCTATCCTGCTATTTTTCCTGCATCAGGATGTCCTCGCTGGCCTTCTTGCGCCACACCCTCCCACGGGTTCGTTATCGGTGAGGCTGATCCCCGGCGCTGTCCTGTCGGTCCTTCTTCGAGCGCTTGAATAATCGGCCATCCTTCCGTGGTCCCCAGCCCTTTTTCTTGGGGTTCCGATGCCGATGCCTTGTTGACTCGGTGTGGTGGGAGGAGCTAGATCTAGGGGTTGTAGTATGGCCACTGTTGGACTCGGAACGTGTCCGAGTGAACCACCTAGTGAGTCATCCTCCAGCGTGCTCGGGAAAATCTTCCCAAGGGCGTGGGGAGGAGTTTTGTGGGAGAAGGTCCTCAGGACGCTTTGAGAAGTGCTGAATTAGTCGGTCGACAACCTACCCAGTGAGCTGATTGATCACCAACTCTCTGACGGTGTCAGCCAGACGCTGCGTGACTCAGTCCGCCTTTCGAGTGAGAAAGGTGTCGAGAGCCTAGCATGGCGATCGGTAAGGTGCTGGTGCTGAGTCAAAAGGAATAAACCTTCCGGTTGAGTCGACGATGAACGTGGTGTCACCCACGACAAATGTCATCTCAGGCTTGGCCAAGAGCCGATGTGGTGATGCCATCAGATCCTAGTGAAAGCGACATGATCCCCTACCTGGCGTGCCAACTATCGATGAATCACCGAGCAGTCCACCTAATAGGGTACCCGAGGTGGTGGTTAGATACGTGTAAGAGAAGTACAGCGCCTTTGAACCCGATGGTAAACTCTAATAAACAAGAGCCAAGGTTTATACTGGTTCAGGCCTCTCGGAGGATAATAGCCCTACGTCTAGTGTTTTGGTGTATAATATGGTGGATGAGCTTATAATACGATGCAATTAAGCTATGAAAGCTTAAGGCGTCAAAAGCAAGATGAATAACTTATCTTTGGGAGGGTGCCCCACCTTCTTTATGTACTTAGGAGGTGAGCCTAGCAATCCAGGACTCTATCCTGAGTCAATCTAAGATCATCTACCGAACTCAGGTGCTAATTCCCTAATTACATGAATTTTGGTACAAGCATATCTCTATATACCATATTCGGGATTTAGTTACCCGATAAGAACTCAATCTTCCTTATCAGAACTGAACCCCCTCCATGAGCCATACCGGACTGCAATGCTGGACTTAGCCTGCTCTCGGTCTAGACTGATAAGCCTAATCGTGGGGTACCCGGGGGTCACATCCCCGACAACAGATTATACAATGCAGCTCAGTTTAATTTATAAATACAAGTGACATAATGCAAATGAATATACAATGCAGATTAGTTTGTGAAATGCTATACATATGCAATACAAATTAGTTTGACAATTGCCAATGCAATGCAAATTATTGATGTTATCTTTCTTTTAGGTATCGGTATATGATCCGAAGTCTTGCCTACTCAAAATCGGTTATTTACCGAGGCATCACATGGTACATACATTGCATATTCTATTTATAGCTAGCTTAACCATAACAAACTGATGCAATGTTATATTACTGTTCTAGTTTCTACCAAAAAGCTTTGTCAATACCTATAACATTTATGATGATGACAATTTTGAGATATCAACAAGAGTTGGGTGCACCAATATTATTGATGTTGAAAACTCTAGAGGTAGGTTATGTCTAGGAAAAAGGTGGTCTGTATTTGCTGACCGAGTAGCCCTAGTAGAAGAAGACTTCGTGGTGCTAACAATAGGAGCTCAATTGTCTGCCGTGGCTACCATTTTCAACAACAGGGGCCATGTCCAGTATTATTTCATGCCATCTTTTCCTTCGCTCTTTAGTTTCTTTCCTTCTTATTCTTTGCCGTTCTTCTGCTCTGGTAAGTTCTCTTTTGTCATCTTGTTCATGTTGTTCGCACTTTAGTAGTACTTACATTTTGTTTCTTTGTTTTGTGTTGATTTGAGTCATGTCATCCACCTCCAACGACTCCTTCATTGCACGGGTCATCTAGGCCCAAGAGGATTCGGAGGCCGCTAGGGTCATCTAGAAGTAATATGATTCTGTATGGGCTAGGGCGATGGCAGAAGAAGACTCCCGGTCAGATATAAGTACTGCTGCATCTATCGTGCTGTCAATCTCATGGTCGATGAAATGTTTTACGATGCCATCGACAGCCCTCGTGCGGTCAACGTCGACAACAATGCTCCTTGCCTGCTGGATGTCGATGGCACCACTGCTCGCCTGCTTCATGTCGATGGCAGCCCTCGCCACCTAGACGTTAGTGACAGTGCTTTTGGCTAGGACGTCGGTGGTAGCTTCGATGAACTGTCACATGCTGATGGGCGAGGTGGCATCGACTGGAGTGATAGCTGGATCGACGGTGGAAGCGATGGCAGCGACAGTGGCGGCAACGGCAGCGGTGACGGTGTATGGGGCTCCTAGTTTGACTAGCCAAGTTTTAGTGTCAGGAATATACATATATATATATGTAATAAACTGTTCTACATATATAATATATATAAAGTTATAACTTTTATATTTTGTTTGTCATGTGAAATGAAACAAAAAGTAACATACGAACAAAAGAAACGAAAAAACAGCGTATAACTTTACCAGTTTACATCAGACCAGAAAAAATAACTTAAACTTTACCAGTTAACTACGAATAGATGAAAATCTAGCGTAAAGCATTACAAGTTAATTACGATTAGATGAAATAAAAATTAAAAAAAACTGTGTATTTAGTACCAGCTAAGATATCCAACTGACACTAAAGTTATAGCTTTTAGTATCGGCTGTGCGTCTCAGCCGATACTAATGTGTGGAGAATTAGCACCTTGTTGAGTTCCCCACTAGGTACTAAAGTGGTGTATTAGTACTGGTTGATTAACCGGTACTAATGTGCCAGCCCTTAGTGTACATAGAGTAGACTGGTGGGTCCCACATGGCAGCGAAACATGGTGGGTGGATGGGCGGGTGGCCAGTAGGGCAGGGACGTGACTATGAGGAGAACAAACAGGTGAATGACATGAGGATGGATGGTGCCTCGTGGCAATAGCTGAGGAGGTGAGAGGCCAGCGAGAGCTCGTTGTGGAACTCCCGCTTGCCCTGAAGGGAGCTCGCAACGTCCATAACGTCCATGATCTTGATGGCCACGGGCTGCCTCGACCTCGGCAGAGCGCCACAGAACATGGGTCCAAACCCTCCCTGCCCAAGCTTGCTCCCCGCAGCGAGGCCCCTGGTCGCGCACCACAGTTGCTGGTACTACAGCCTCCACATCGTGGGGGTAGGCTGCGTCCTTGCCCTGCTCGTGGCCATGGCCGCTCGCTTCCTACCCCTCTGTAGGCACACGAACAGACCCAACACCTAGGAGCGGAAATACAGGGGCATCGGGAGGCGCCCCCCTACTGCCTCGCGGTAACCCCTGCTACTCCTCTTCAGTTTTAGCAGCGCAGCCCAGCAGCAGCCCAAGATGATGAGGACATCACTGCTAAGGATACAACCATACCTGAATACCAAGGACCAATGACTTGTGCTTGAGTTCGTCAACTACATTATCAGGTAAACTCATTCCTCGTTACTCCAACAAGTTCTTATATGAATGGAGTACTGCTAAATTCGGGTTATGATTATATTATACTTAGGAACATCGGAGAAGAGACGTTGGATTGGACAACTGAATTGTTATGGAAAGGTCACGACTACTGACCGGGGCACTCGGGAGATGAAGATCAGGACTACTGACCGGGGCACTCGGGAGATGGCATAATCGGACCCCGACCGTGACGATCGGGAGGTCGCCGCGTCCGACCACAAGGCCAGTGAGGAGTCGGACCGACCGACCACGTTGGTAGTCGGACTACAAACCAGTCGGGCGTTCAGACTACAAACCAGTCTGACTCAGTTTTAGGGTTACTTTTGGTTATATGAGTCCTACTAGGTCGCGGCCCATGTTATAGATGGCATCTCATGTCATGTAACCTTATAAAAAGATTGCCGCCGTCATTGTTAAGGGTTGGGTTTTGCTTAGATTATTCTGCCATTGCAGTTTCACCGTAGATCGGTTTGTAGAACCCCAACTTCGAGTACTTCATATTATTATCAGTAATCCAGTTTGCGATTTACCTTGTTCTTGCAAAGTTCTTCGATTGTTTGCAGGATCAAAACCTTCATGGTGAGGTCAACTACGTGAGAGCGTGATTGATAACGACTAGACATGCGTGTGTAGCGATTGCAAGATTACGATCACTGATCGGAAGCCTTAAAACGTGAACGTCCTCGCGTCGTTTCAATTGAACCTATCGGAAGATCGGGCCAATATTCGCATCACAAGACCACGAAATAAATGAAATCCTAGCACAACCGCACAGTAGCTCTAGCCTCCTGCCTCTAGCAGCTAGCGACCCTAGCTCACAATCAGACCAGACCGCACTCGCGTCACTGGTGCTCGCCACCCTGCCTCCGCCCTAATCGTGCCACCCTGCCCTGACACCCAGCCCCCA
>KE372498.1:441303-462173 GCA_000418225.1 Zizania latifolia | reverse complement strand
GGCTTTTAATCTGGATTAAAAGGCCCATGCTGTGCACTATATAAAGGAGGAGAGGGTGGCACGCAAGGGGCTGCTGCTTTTGCTCTACCCTAGCCCTAGCCGCCACCTCTCCTCTCTCCCAAGTAATCACAAACGTTGTGATCAAACCCTAGAAACTTCACGAGTGGTGCTAGCACGCCGGCGTGGAGTGTTTCCATTCCTGTACGTGTGGACTTCGTGGAGGTGCTGCTCAAATAGCAGCATTCGTCATCTTCTTCGTGTGAAGATCGCTGGACTTCATCGACTTGATCGTTGGCGAACGGGCGAGGCAAGAAGGAAACGAGCGAGGACGCGCTTCTCCAAATCTTCTTCCGCTGCACTAGCGCGTCTCGCGTTAGAAGGTAACGATCCATGATCCCTCACGCGCATGGGTTCCTGGGCCAACGGGGTTAAAAATTAAAATTTGCTGGCTAGTGTAGCCTCCCCTTGTCCCTTCAGTAACTACAAGTTTGCTTTATTGCTTCTTAGAATCTTAGCAATATATGTAAAAGAACACTACTCGCTTATTATTCAAGTTCAAGCAATGTAAACATGAATGAATCTCGATCTCATAATAATGCAAAAATGAAGTGTGAAAACTTAATGAATCAAAGAACAAGTGTTGAATAAAAGTTGACTAATTATACTAAAGAATCGTTATGAAGTGTATCGAACCATTTAAACTCAGCCCCCCTATATTTTTGGTCTAGCTCCACCATTGCCAACACCACTAGGATCAGCGCCACCATCGCCGTCACCGTGGTCGTGCCCACAGCCGAGCCCAAGGCGTGGTGCCGCAAGTGAGATCAGAGGCCGGCTACGACGGTCGCCGCCTCCACTGTCGGTGGTGGTGGAGGTTCAGAGCAGTGCATGGCGACGTGCGGCGACGGTGGGTGGACGGGCGGGTGGCCAGCGGGGATGGGGCACACGGTGACACGCGACGACGGCGGGCGGACGGGTGGGTGGCCAGCGGGCTCACGACGAACACGAGTGAAAGCGGCATTTCATCGAACACCTTTTGTTAGTTGCCTAGGCATCCAAGCCAAGCCTAATCTTGCGGCATGCCACGTCATCCTGCTCATGTGGCGTGTTTTGCATCTAAACCGTAGTCCACGTCAAGCAAAATCAGATACGGTCAATAGGTAAAGGTGTAAAGTGAGCTGTTTTTAAAAATGAGGAGTTAATTAAAAAATTCAGGAGGTTATTCAAACTTTGGCTATAGTATAGGATTGTAAACCGTAATTGTAATTATAAACCATTCATGTGCAAGAGCTTGTTAGCATCCAAGCCGCCTAGACGACGCATACATCCGCGCAGAATTTCTCTGTCCTTTTCCGGTTGGAAGGAGCTCTTGGACAAGAGTCTCTGGACGTGCCGCAACAATCTTGTCCAGCTCAAACAGCGATGGCTGTGCTTGGTGCGGACGTGAAAGATAGCAAAGGTATGTTTCAGCGAGTCCAGGTCAAGGTCTACACTGTGAGTATGTAACTGCGGTCAATCTATGGTATGTTTCAACTTTCATGATAGGGTGTGACAGCTCAAGTGGCTGAACTACCGTAGCTGTAAAATCGTTTTTAAATCCTTGGGGCGTCAACCGGATTAGTAGGGATTGAATTCAAATACGAATACAGATATTTTTAAATACGAATACAAATTAGATAGTTTAAATTCGAATCTGAATCCGGATGTTTACTAAGTTTGACTTGAAATGAATATAAAAATGAAAAGTGTGAAATCCATCTATATTTTAATTGATCAAATTCGATTAATCAATAATTTTTTTGTGAATGATACATATAAACACGCACCACAAATATAATCAATTAAAATTTTGTGAATTGAACATAATCAACCAACCAACCAAATATTTTCACTTTAGCAATGTAATAGAAACATATGCGAGTTGTTTTTTCTGTTCTACACTTTAATAATATACATTTAGAGTAACAAGAATATACAATGTCAAACACTCAAATTATACACATATGCTCTATGGATTGTATGACCATGAAGTCTATAAATAAAACCATTTTCATTACTGCTTCAAAAATTTGTTCAAATTCAAACCATTTTTTTGTAAGTAAAAAGTAAACAATGATTTAATCATCCTACTATCTTGTACTACTAGAAAACCCTACTAATTTAAGTGTTTTATAATTACATAAAGAATAAATAAACCACACATATTAATATAGTGATGTCATGTCATCCTGAATCCCTAATAGTCTGATCTATGTGAAATCCTAAAATAAATACGGATGTATCCATTTCTGTATCTACATTCAACAGAAAATCGGATATCCGTTTCCATATCCATATTTATCAAACGAATTCGGATGTTTCCATTCATCGTCCACAATTAATTTGAATACGGATACGGATATCTATATTTACAGTTTATCGGATACGAATATGGATAATTCAAATATTTTCACATCGGTATCCATCCTACAGATGGGCATCAAAACTGGAAGTACACACAAAACCAAGCAGAAATGTCAGCCATTTTGCGAGCTCCGTTGCGCTGTTCTCTATCCTCTCCTCGACCGTACTTAAGCTTTTCTCTTTTTTTTTTGTTGCTACTGCCGGTTGCATTGGTTGTTTACTACTAGGGAGTTGGAGTGAATTTCCAAAGTACATACTTTTGACAAACTTTAGCCTTTCTATACTAAATGACTGAGACCACCCTGTTAGCACTTAACAAGTACGTATTTGCACAACGGTTGGCAGGTGAATTGAGAGGACTAAGCTTGTTTTCACTACTAACTACTACTAGCGAAATAAGCTAGTTTTTCACCCAACTCTTTTATTATCAATCACAATTGGAGCTGATACTAAAAGTCTCTCGTAATAGTTAAAAAAGACACGCAAAATCATTGATAGTTATAACCAGTACTAAAACATATCCCTTTAGTATATGATGGAGACTCCACCTTGTACTATTGATGTTAATACCGGCTGGTGTACCTATCCGATACTAATACTTGTAAGAAGTTTTTCCGATGGACGTTTTGTATTCCCGTTCGTACAAGTCCTGACTTTTAGGTTATAGCGTCTTATTGCTTATGTACGTGCTCCATTTTGTACAGGTTGATATTTTCAACTAGTACTAAAGGACTATAAAAGGAGCCACCATCTCAACAAAAATAATCTAGTCATCTTCTACTCTCTATACAAATTTTCTACCCAGCCCACTACCATCCGCTGTATCCTCACTGTCGATTTATTACCGAATAGTCTACCTACGGAGGTACCCAAGATGATATTTGATATGCAGGAACACATTGTTGTTGAGGTAAAATATTCCCGCTATATAAGAAACAATTATCTTAATTCAAGGTGTCTTGAGGGACATTCGAAGGTACTCTGGCAGCATGCCCTCTGAAGGGTCTTCTTGCCCGAGTCTATGGGAAGGACTCACGAAGCCGTCTCTAGGCTTCGAAGAACAACTCTCGAAGCCATCTCTAGGCTACGAAGCTTGGCTTCGTCCCAAGACTCCGAATGTCCGAAACTACCTCGAAGGAAGGGCCAAAACTAGGGGTCCGATAAGACGTGTATTCAATGTAAAAAGCCTCAAAGACCGGAAATGAAGACTTCATTGTACACACAATGATTACATTTTGTGTTCATATGGTGTATTACCACACAGTCCCTATGTAACTTTATGTACAATGTTGTTATATATCGGTTGTAAATAGAGAGTAAATTAGTATTACCCTGTTTAACACCTGCCTATAAATATTGACCCTTTTGCATGGGATAGAGGGGCCAAATACTTGTTATTCATACTCATACAATCATTCCTTGGAAGTAAGGTTATTATCTGATTCGGAGGCCTGAATTAGTATAATTACACTTCACTTGTATAGCTCTTCGAAGTTATTCTAAAACCCATGGCTAATTCTTATTATGCCAACAATTGGCGCCGTTCATGGGGAACCTAAGTTCTAAATATCCACTCCACCACATAAACCTAGTACACACATTCTTTGAACATGCCTCCGAAGAAAGCAAGTGGCGTTTCAGCCATCACCCAGAGGTCCACCAGGGTCCCAAGCCAACATCACGCTATGAGGACACTCCGCTCGAAGCTGACACTTCGGGACCACTGATCCTAGCCCCTCTCAAAACACCAGTGCTTCCCACGGCTCTAGTGCTCCCCAAGGTCCAACCTCGTGTAGCCAAAAATTCAAAATCACCACCTCAAGTCGCTCCGCCACCCCGCATAGTACTTCGAACGGTGGCCCCCAACTCGGGTGACCTAGAATCCTCCCGAGGAAGGGGAGGTCTCAAAGATCCCCAAGACTTAGAGCTGGCAAGCCCTCACGCCGAAGTGATGCAGTGGTGCCAAAACACGGTGGACAAGGTCCTCAACCCCGAAGACTCTAGAGGGCACTAGGGGCCACCATCGTCACAATTAGTGAGCCCGAAAACCATGAACACCCAGATCCAAGGCATAACGCATCCTTCGATGAGTGGTAACCCCTCCACCCTGACTTTCAGATGGTGCGCTTTCATCCGAGTCTGACCCGAGTCAATTTCCTAGATTATAGGAATCTACAACTAAATTTTAGTTTATCTCCTATTTATAAGGATATCCGTATGTATTTATCTCTAATGACATATCCGATGTCTGACTTGCTATTTAGGCTCGAAGCTACCTTATTAGAGTCAGACTCCTCTTCATGGGCCATAATAGACAACCATGTTGACTAGACCCACCTTTGGTTCGATTTACCAAAGCCCATCTTAGGGTACCAGGGGGTCATATCCCCGACACCCACTCGCAGCCACGATGTGATCATTGTGGTAGATTTTGTATTGTGGGATATACCTATTCATATCTCTAAACGTCTCTCATAGCTAGAAGACTTATGGTTGTGTGTAGGTATATCCTACAGTTAACACAATTAGCTAGGGATGAAAGTGGTTTGGATAGTTTCTATCCGAATCCGACAAAAATGGATTCGGATCCAAATTTTCTGTTTTGGATCCATATTTTTTTGAATAAGGATTCAGGTTCAGATTTTTTGATACAGAAATAGATATGATATCACTGGTATCTGATGGATATGGATACATATTCAGATAATACAGATAACTCCTATCCAGATTATCTAGGAAAAAAGACCCATTAGACCTATTTTTATAACCGTTCGATTGCTGCTTTAAGATTCGTACTCATTTTTACCTAGCTTCTCCTCTAGTCCACCAACTTCAGCTTTCCAGAGTTCTCTCTCTAGCGACCATGAGAGGCCATTGCCCTGGTCAGTGCATCACCATAGCCGATCACCGTGAGAGGCCGTTGACCCACATGGGAGCCTAGCTGTAGCCTTGTCCGGTAGCCACACGTCATGCCCCCGTGCCTCGTGCCCCGTTGTACCACCATGTCCTACTACTGCCCACCACGGCCGCCACCTACCCTAATCACCACCCAGCCACGTGTCCCGCCTGGCACCCCACCGTGCTCCCCGCCGTGTGCCTTGCTTGGTGCCCCACAGCTGTTGGGTAACACGGAGGCTACGCTAGCCAAAAATAAAACTTTTCTACGACGCACACTAGGATATCTTGCTAGAGAGAGACCATAGATCGTTACCTATAGCACATATAGTATCAGAAGAAGTGTTAGAGTAGCGAGCCGATGTAGTTGGAAGCTGATCAATGAGGTTTGTAGACAACTGATCTGATTGGGAAGTCCTCATATGACCTCCTATCCTTCAAGACCATGACGCCACTGATCCGATTAGCAACATCGATGCCGATCAGTGAAGCAATAGAGCAACATCTCTACTGGTATCTACACATCTTGGGGTGGAACACTGACCCATGGTGTACTAGCACTCGGGCGGTTGGTGTGGTGGTCGGGCTCAAGAGATGGTGGCTAGGGTTTGCTCATGGAGGCTAATATATTAGCATGCAAAACACATCAACATGCATTAAGCTCACACTTCAAAGCACACAAACCCTGCACCCTTATATATAAACGTCCTAGCTTAGGCTCTTTCGGACCCAACTAAGACTCTACTCGGATCTATATCCGATCTATTTGGATCTTTATCCAAAATGAGCCCGATTTGAATCCTATTCGAATCAGGTCCTCCAACCCATTAAGTGTGTGACCCTGTAGGTTCACGCATAACTTGGTTAATGTATGGAAACTCCTTTACAATACCTCATTAATAGCAGCCTCTAGCAAAGCATATTAACCCAAGTATATGTAAAGATCATACCGGCTGAACCTTATAATTTTCTCATGTATAAATCTATTTACCTCACGATATTGATCGAGCTCAAGGTTAGACTTATGTCATCCTATTAATAGATAAATATCTCTCTCGATTTCTATATTGGATTATAACCTATGATCAACTCCTTAATTATGTCGGCATGGCCATGCACTTATATAATCCATTACATCGAGAAGCCCAGAGATATCTCTCCCATAAGGAGTGACAAATTTCATCTTGACCACTAACATCCCTCTACATGTTTCATAACAGACCCAATGACTACTTTTATAACTACCTAGTTATAGAGTAGCATTTAGTAGTCCCAAAGTAAGCTACTATGCATGTTGGGAACCATGATGATCTCAGATTTAAGAACTTTACATAAACACTACTGAGACCTACTAAAGACACATCAAATCTCAACAGTGTCTCATAGTGGATCTATCCAACATATGTTCAATTCTCCAACATACGTCTATGTTATTGATTTTGTATCTCCATAGCGATGATTTATGAGACATGATCATAAATTAATACACATGCCGATCTCAACCATATCTGTTCCATAGATGGTCTTAGCTGATCTTGTGCCGATCTCAAGGATTATTTAGAAATAGTTACATTACGAGTCTCATGAACAAGTCATGAACTTGTTGATTCATAATGATAACTTCTATTTTCGAGGAACAACATAGTACTACATAAACATAGTTTGCCTCGTGCAATATCTCCATGTTATCTCTGGGGAATAATGCTAACAGCCACACCCCCAGCCAGGCGCCCCGCCCCATCATACCCCGACCCAGCCTAACCAGCCCCACCCCGTTCTGGGCCCAGCGCCACCATGTCACACCCCAAGCCGCCCTGCTCTGCCTACATGATGCCTTGCGCAGGAGAGAGAAGGGAAAGGAGAGGAAAGATGGAAGAGGGAAGAAAAAGGAAAGGGAGAAAAAGAGAAAGAAAGAAGAGAAGAGAAAGAAAAAATAAATGAGAGAAAAAAATTAAAAAGAAAAGAAAATATATTTTCTGTTTAGAAATGGGAGATTTTAAGGATAAAAATCTATCATTCTCTTGAATTTTAAACAGAAAGGTGATCTTTTAAAAAACTTCTAAATTTGGAGAACATTTGTTATCTTGTTCTGATAAATATCCGTAACCGTATTCATATCCGCTGCATATTCGTATTCGCTCCATATTCGTATCCAATAAAATCCATTTATGTATCCATATCCAAAGTATCCGAATATGAATCTGAAAAAATATGAAAAAGGATATGATATCACTAATATCCATCCGTATCTGATATGTTTTTATCCCTACAATCAGCTAGGGTAGGGTTTGAGAGGACGAGGCGTTCAAGTCTACTATAATCATCCTGTTAGATTGTGCAAACTGCAAGATATACCCATGCATATTCATAAACGTCTCTCACAATTGGAAGACTTATGACTGTGTGCAGGTATATCCTACAATTAACACAATCAACTAGGGTAGGTGTCGGGGATTTGACCCCATGTGTCTCACAGTTGGGCTTATCAGACCAGACCAAGGGTAGGCCAAGACCAGCATGGATCATCCAGTATGGCCCATAAATAGGGATTTGATTTTGATAAGGAAAGTTGAGTCCTTATCGGGTAGTTTAACTTCTAGATATGATATCTAGAGGTTTATTAGTACCGGAATCCCTGTAATTAGGGATTTAGTACCCGAGTTTTGATAGGGAATCCATGTCCTACTCGAGATAGAGTCCTGGGATTGTTAGGCTCACCTCCTGAGTATATAAAGGAGGCAAGCCCCCCTAGAGGCATCTAATCTCATCTCATCATCAAGCCATCTAGTATATTTTTCTTGCTTTCGACGCCTTCAAGCCTCCATAGCTTGATTGCGTCGTATTGTAAAATCTACCATCATTTTACACACCAAAACACTGAACGTAGGGCTATTATCCTCCGAGAGGCCTGAACTGGTATAAACCTTGGCTCTTGTGTTCTAGAGTCGACCATCGGGTTTGAAGGCGCTACGCTTCCCTTACACACATCTAATCAGCACCTTGGGTATCCTCTTAGGTGGACTGGCCGGTGATTCACTGACAGTTGGCATGCTAGATAGGGGGTCGCATCGCTTTCACTAAGATCCGATAGCATCTCCACGTCAACTTTCAGCCAAGCCCGACACAACACTCATCCTAGGCAACATAATGTACGTGGCAGATTCGCTCAGGAGGTTGATCCCTTTTGACTCAACTCCAACCTCCAAACAGCCGTCACGCCATAGTCTCAATCCCTTTCTACCCTGGAAGGATGATCAGGCTACAAAACACCTGGCCGACTCCATACAAGAGCTGGCTCTGGGCCAACTCTCTGATCAAGTGGCTGAGTAGGTCATTCGATATCTCTGCTAGAGCTTCGCGGAGTCACCTCCTCTAGCTTCCCCACGTCGGGAAGATTTTCTAGAGCATGCCAAAGGCCATCTCATTGGATGACTCACTAGGACTTGGTCTGAGTCTACCAAAGATTATACTACAACTCCCAGGTCAAGTTACTCCCGCCACACTAAATCGATGAGGCGGCAACATAGAGGGCCTAGGGAGAGCAACTGGAGGCCTCAGAAGGATAGCCACAGGTTCGAGCGCTCGGAAGAGGACGGACGGGACGACGCTAAGAACCAGAGGGATAATGCAAAGGATCGACCATGAAAGAGCTAGACCCAGAGGAAGGTATGGCGCAAGAAGACCCATGAGGACATCATGATGCACGAAGAGTTGTAGGCTGAAGCCGAAGAAAAGATGGACCGACAGGGAGTGACGACGAGTCGAGCCACTATCAAAGGGCTCTAACCCGACTCTGCTCTCGACTTTGTCAAGGGTCATGAACGCCATCAATCGAACTTCCTCCTTTTTTTATCTATGTACTCTCAACCCTATATGGAGTAAAATTCAAGTTTTTCACTAAGTGAAATCATGTTCTTTATCTTCGTTGACTACAATCGCTAAGGCTCAGGTCCCATAAAGGTCAAAGCGAAACGTCACCTGTCTAGCTCAAACGGTTGTGTCCCTATGGATTTGCTCTAGGTTTGGCGTCAGCAACTGGGCGAGTGAAAAGGAGTTGGCGTTCAAGCCCTCTCAGTGTTCGACTAATAGCAAAGTCTCTCGGAGGCTTGAGTCCTAAAGCCCTAACTTCAAGTCCCAAGCGGCTTCAAGAACTCGTGAGGCCTGATGTCAGGATTAGTGCATAAGCAGCATCAGTTCTTTGCACCCGAGACTATATGGCTATACCGAGGGCTCGGAGTCCCGCTTCGGGCATGCAACGGATTAGTAAAAACCCACAAGTCTGTGAATCCCCTGAGGTCTCATTCAACCTGATGTCGGTAAGCATGTGCGTAGCCCATGGGCCACACGCTTAGTACTATATGGCCTAGAGTCCCTCGAGGTGAAAACACAATAAAAATGCAAAATTGCAAATGGCGAAAGAAGCCATCCGTACTTCAAAAAGAACCATAAGTTCTCAAAAGCATGGAATTGTTTTCTAATCACAGTTAACATTCGATGCAGGATGTAAACACAACTACTGTTTGAGAGATGACGCCGAGGGGTCTCGAGCTTTGGGAGATGATGCTGCAGGATCATGATCCTCGGGAGGAGACGTAGCTAGATTCTAGGCCTCATGGGACATGGCAAGGTTCTCAGGAGGAGGCAGGAATTGGAGATCACCGGCGATCATGGCAGCGATGTCCTCCACCTCCTGCTAGAGCACCGCAGCTTGCTCCTTGGTGACCCCAGCGGGCATTTCGCCTTCCAACAACCGAAGGTCGTTCATCGGAAAGTGGGCCCGAACATAGACCAAGGCCTGTTTGACCCTAGCCTTCACCGCCTTGTTGACAAGGAGGCAGAGCTAGGTCTCAAATCCTATGAGTTTGTCCTAGAATTCTGCCTCGGCATCCTCGACCAGAAGCGAGTATGCGTGCTCGACCACCATGCGAACCTCGACCACTTCACTCTCGAGCTCCCCGATTCGAGCCCGGTCCTAGTCACACCTCCTTGCAAACATAAGACCAATGAAAATTAAGGCAAAGAGACGACAAGACAATAATAAAGGAGTGACTGCTCAGAAAAAAGCTTACTCCGATACTCAGCCGTAGATAACTCCGCTGACTCCTTCGCCACACGAGGGCCCACCGAGCGGCTCCCTCAGCCTCCCTTGCCTCCTCGACCATGCTCCTTAGAGCCACCGCTCAGCGATCGGCCTCCTCGACCACGGTCCTTAGGGCCCTCGCTTGGCTATCGGCCTCCTCTGCTAAGTGAGTGGCATTCTCGGCCATCACTATGGCACCGGCCATAGAGGTCTTCACCGCGATAGCCCTCTACAAAAGCTCAGCGTTCCGAGCCAGGAGGTCATCATGCTCGCGGTGGAGAGCATCAATCTCTAGCGCGTACTGTGCTCAGAACAGCTGTAGAGCATAGACAAAATGTCAAAACAGCGATCCAAGACAAAGACAACCTGAAAAGGGAAATGATACTTACATCGGAGAGCTACGACAAAAGAGGGGCAGCAGCCTCTGGCACTATGCCTAGAGCCAATGTAGGAGCCACAACCTCTACGCTAAGGGCCCCCAAGCCCACTCCCGTCTCGAGGCCCTCCACTGCCAGCGGGGCAGGGGGCTGGGCCTCCGGACTAGCGCCCTTAGGAAGATTAGCCTCCCCCTCTATGACCGTTGCACTTTCAACAACAGCTACCGACTCATCGACCGGAGGATCGACCATCGCCTCCGACGCCACAGCAGTGTCTTCGCCCCCTGGTGCTAGGACTAGGCCCATGATGCCCACAACGATGGGAGCCACGTCGCCCTCCTCACCTGCCAGCGTCCAAGAGTAACGGGGCCTTCAGCTGGCCCAACGGGAGGTCGACCCCATCCACCCTACAAATCGATGCAAATGCAAGTCGGCAATAGAGATAAAGGACTGCACACGTGCACAATCCTGATCTTACAACAAGGTCAGGTAGAAAGATTTTGAAGATGCTTGCTTAGGCACCTTCACTAGAACAGCGCGGGGAGAGGCCAACACCGCCTGAGAAATTATTGATGGAATTGTTCCCAAGAAAATTCTAGGTGAACCGGAAGTTCTGGCTGTAGCCAGAAGTTCCGGATCAGTCCTAGTGTTCGATTTTCTGGATGAACCGGAAGTTCTGGCTAGAGCCAGAAGTTTCGGGTTCTGGACGAACCGAAAGTTTTAGTTGGACCGGAAGTTCCGGGTTGAGAATTAATTCGATACAAAAGGTCTATTTCGGAAGTTCTGGATGGGATCCGGAAGTTCCGGCTATAGCCAGAAGTTCTGGACCACGCGAACAGATTGATCTGTTGGGCTTTAATACAGATTAAAGGCCCACGATGGTGCACTATATAAAGAGGGGTGGGGCTAGCACGTGAAGGCTGCTGGTCATTGCTACTTCACCCTAACCCTAGCCGCCACCTCTCCTCTCTCCACGATCACAAGTGTTGTGATTAATCTTCCGGATCTCACGAGTGGTGCTAGCACGCCGGCGTGAGGTGATCCCATCTCTGTACGTGTGGATACCGTAGAGGCACCGTTGCTGCATCTGTGCTGTTCTTCTTCCTTGGAGAATGCCAGATTACGCTGACTTCGCCGCCGACGAACGGACGGAGTTGTGAGGAGTAGCTCGAGGACACGTTTCATCGACTCTACTTCCGCTGCCCGAGTGCGTCTTGAGGTTCAAGGTAACGATCCATGATCCCATTACACACATGGTTTCTGGGCTAACGGGGTAAATTTTTGAAATTAAGCGCTAGCGTAGCCTCCCCATAACCCAATAGTGGTATCAGAGCCTACGTGCGTAGTGTTCGATCTGGATCAATCACATTTGGAGATATATGATGGAAATAGATTGGATCTATTGTTTTTGTCGTCGGATTTCTGGAAGTTCTGGTTGGACCGGAAGTTTCGGGCCAAAATAATTTTTGATACATAATGTTATTTTTGGAAGTTCCGGGTATGACGCGGAAGTTCCGGGTCCGGAAGTTCTGGTTGGAACAAAAGTTCCGGATAGAAATAAATTCCGTACAGAAGGTTATTTTTGAAAGTTCCGGCTATAGCCAGAAGTTCCGGGCCAAAAATAAATTCGAGTCAGAAGGTTGATTTCGGAAGTTTCGGCCCTGAGTCGGAAGTTTCGGTCCCTTCGACCAAAAGTTCTGGCTGAGCTGGAAGTTCCGAGTCTGTTTTCAGTTGCGCATAGTCTCTGCCTAACTTGTTTTTGCAGAGAATATTGTGACTGGTATGGCCTTGCAAAAGTATATGATACTCGCTT
Source organism: Zizania latifolia (assembly GCA_000418225.1). Lineage (NCBI taxonomy): Eukaryota > Viridiplantae > Streptophyta > Magnoliopsida > Poales > Poaceae > Zizania > Zizania latifolia. Next base: position 449,605 of record KE372498.1, on the reverse strand, counting down.
GTAATAACATGGCCTATGTGTCATGGTTGATTGCAGCCCAAGGTTGTTCAAATGTTGTATGACCTGCGCGTCGACATGTGATGCTTCTGCTCATGTAACTAGTATAGTGCTATTAGGAGTAATAGGCTGATACAGGTTCATGGAGGCTTGAAGTGTGATGACCCGACGGACAAGAATCATGGAGATGGACATCACCATGCAAGAGGGCCATACTATGTCACAGTCAATACGTTTGCCTGTGATGTTTACTTTTGTTCCTGTCATACTATTCTTTCATATTCCATGTGCGGTAAGCATCGTTACCATGCTAGAATAGTTTCCCTCAGAAAATTATGTATTGATGCTCTTTTCAATAGCTGCACCTACAAAGGTTGTGATCATTGTATGGTGGGTCTACCAAAGCAGGGTGCCATCTTTTATCTCAAACAGTTAGAGTGGTGTCGGACACCACATGCATAGTATTGGTTTGCTTATCAAAGCTATCAAAATGGTTTTGGGCTTTGGGGCATGGAGTTGGGCGTCGGGCATATGATGTCACCCCAATGAACAAAAGTCACATAGGATGTGATTAACAAGGTGTTGCTTACCTATGTCACTAATCTTCTAGCAGTGATGCCAAAGCTCACTAGGAGTTAGTTGAATATGGATCTTGTCCCACAATGTGTCGTTAGAGGGAAAGCGATCATTTTACATATTGTGGTATATCTTTTATTTGATAGAAGATTAACATAGCATAGTGCTGAACCTTACATTGTTGTTGTAGATCATGGCACCTACTGCAAAGAACACTTCCGTTTTTAATCTGTGACCTATCCTTGAAAGAGAGAAATTGTCTAGAATAAATTTTATAGACTGGTACAGGAATCTGAGAATTGTTCTTAAACAAGAAAATAAAGATTATATTCTGGAGAAATCCCACCCTGATGAACCGAAGGATGATACGCCACTGGCTGAGAGGCGGGCTTATGAGAAGCACGCCAGTGATTTAGTGGATGTCAACTGTCTCATGCTTGCTTGCATGTCCTCTGAGCTTCAGAAGCAATATGAGGACAGAGATACCTACGATATGATCGTTGGGCTGAAGGGCATATCTGAGAACCAGGCACGGACCGAGAGATATAATGTCTCAAAGTTCTTGTTTGGGTGTAGGTTGGCAGAGGGCAGTCCAGTGAGTCCTTATGTGATCAAGATGATTGGTTATGTAGAGAACTTGTAGAAATTGGCTCTAAGCTTGATGATGACTTGGCCACAGATATGATAATTCAGTCGCTCCCTGCAAGCTTCGAGGCATTTATTATGAATTTTCATATGAATGGTATGAAGAAAACATTGGCTCAGTTACATGGCATGCCTAAGACGGCCGAGGACAGCCTCAGGAAAAGTCCTAGTCATGTGATGATGGTTCAGAAGGAGAATAAAAAGAGGAAGCGAAAGGGTAAGGCTAAAGCTCCAGATGCGATCTCGAGCTCTAAGTCTAACTCGGCTGGAAAGTCCAAGCCGGGTGCCGCTGCTTCTGACACTTGCCACCACTGCCATAAGCCTGGCCATTGGCGGAGGAACTGCAAGTTGTACTTGGAAGAACAAAAGAAAAAGAACGAAACTGTGACTTCCGCTTCAGTTATAAATGTTATTGAAATTTATCTTGCTACTCGTCCAAGTGATTCATGGGTATTTGATACCGGATCAATGATTCACACTTGCGAATCGTTGCAGGGGCTAAAAAGGACTAGGAAGTACGTAAGAGGAGAATTGGATGTTCGCGTCGACAATGGTGCAAAAGTTGCTGCGTTGGCCGTCGGCGTCTATTCTTTGTCGCTACCCTCGGGATTAGTTTTGGAGTTAAATAATTGTTATTTTATTCCTGCCTTGGGTAGAAACATTATCTCTTCGTCATGTTTAGAGGAAGATGGTTTTGAATTCATAATAAAGAACAAGTGTTGTTCGTTATTTTCGAATGGTATGCTCTATGGTTTTTGTCCATTGGTGAATGGCTTGTATATTCTAAATCTTGAGGATACACACGTTTATAATATTAATGCCAAGAAACCTCGACTCAATGATTTGAATACTACCTATGTCTGGCACTGTCGTTTGGGTCATATAAATGAGAAGTGCATGCAGAAGATCCATAGAGATAGACTTTTGGAGTCTTTTAATTTTGAATTATTTGACACATGTGAGTCTTGTTTACTTAGCAAAATGACTAAGACTCCTTTCACTGGTCAAAGTGAGAGGGCAAATGAGCTATTGGCCATTGTACATACTGATGTATGTGGACCAATGAGTTCTACAGCCAGAGGTGGATTCCAGTACTTCATCACTTTTATCGATGATTTTAGTAGATATGGTTACGTCTACTTAATGAGGCATAAGTCAGAATCCTTTGAAAAGTTCAAAGAGTTCCAGAATGAGGTACAAAATCATACTGGCAAGACAATTAAATTTTTACGATCAGATCGTGAGGGTGAATATTTGAGCTATGAGTTTAATGATCATCTGAAGCAGTTTGGAATTGTTCCACAGCTGATGAGCTAGAGAAGATGAGTGCGATCCCGTATGCCTCCACAATCGGATCTATCATGTATGCCATGCTTTGTACGCGCCCAGATGTTTCTTATGATCTAAGTGTTACGAGCAGATATTAGTTAAACCCAGGTGAAAGTCACTGGGCGGTTGTAAAAAGTATCCTTAAGTATTTGAGAAGAACTGAGGATATGTTCCTGGTCTATGGTGGTGAGGAGGAGCTCGTTGTAAATGGTTACACGGATGCTAGCTTCCAAACCGACAAAGACGATTCACGGTCGTAGTCTGGATTTGTGTTCTGCCTCAATGGAGGCGCAGTGAGTTGGAAAAGTTCCAAGCAAGAAACGGTTGTGGATTCTACCACAGAGGCCGAGTATATCACAGCTTCAGAAGCTGCAAAGGAGGCAGTTTGGATCAGAAAGTTTGTTTCTGAGCTAGGTGTTGTCCCTAGTGCGTCCAGTCCAGTGGACCTCTATTGTGATAATAGTGGTGCCATTGCGCAAGCCAAGGAGCCTAGGTCGCATCAGAAGTCTAAGCACATACTGCACGCTATCACCTGATCTGTGAGATTATAGATAGAGGTGATGTAAAGATATGCAAGGTGCACACGGATTTGAACATAGCCGATCCATTGACGAAGCCTCTCTCATAGCCCAGACATGAGGCGCACTTGAGCCCTATGGATATTAGATACTTGTGTGAGTGAGTCGAGTGTATGTGAGAATAAGTTAGTTTGTCTATGCTAATATACATTTGGATAATTTGTTATCTTGTTCCTTGAATAAATGTCTTTTACATTGACCAGCAAGTTGATGACTTGTTTGTGAGACTATTTATGTTATGATGTTCTAAACGATCCCTAATCTCATATCGTTATGTGGGACGGTGATGATTCATAGATTAGCACATCTATCTGATTGATGATCATGTTTCACAGATCATAGACATGGAGACATCAAATTAGTGATGTGGACTCATGTTGGTGAACATGGAGTTGAATAGACCCACCTTAGGATACTACTGAGATTGTTATTTTATATGTGCCATCAGTTGTCATCTCAAATGGTGTACCTGCAGAATCTTTAGACCTGAGATCGTCATTGATTCTAGAATGTGTAGTAGCATACTTAGGGGCTTCCAAATGCTATTTTGTAACAGGGTAGTTATAAAGGTTGCTTTCGGGTGTTTCATGAAACATGACGTGGGATGTGAGCGGTCAAGATGGAATTTACCCCTCTTACATAACGGGAGAGACGTCTCTAGGCCCCTCGAAGTAGTCGGATTGGAAAGTGCATGGCCATGCCACTATGACTAAAGAGTTAGTCATGATTGAATCCACTACTTGATCGAGTGAAGTGTCGAGCTGTCAAATGAGGATGGCACGAATCTCGCCTTGAGCTTGACTGATGTCATGTGGTAAAGGGATTGGTGTGTGTGTATATCAAGGTTCAGAAAGTATGGTTTTGACTTTGTATGCTTTTGGGAGTCAATATGTGCTGCTAGGTGCTGCTATTGATCAGCTATCCGGAAAGGATTTTCGGGTAGTGGCCATTTGCGTATGAACCTATCGGGTCGCACGCTTAAGGGGATGCAATTCGAATCTTGCAAAGAATTGGTTCTTGTGCAAGTGGGAGATTGATGGAAATGTGCCCAAGAAAATTCTTTGGTGAACCGGAAGTTCTGGCTATAGCTGGAAGTTCCGGGTCAGTTCCAGTGTCCGATTTTCTAGACGAACCAGAAGTTACGGCTGGAGCCGGAAGTTCCGGGTTCTGGACTAACCGGAAGTTTCGGTTGGACCGGAAGTTCCGGGTTGAGAATTAATTCGATACAGAAGGTCTATTTCGGAAGTTCCTGTGGCCGAAAGTTCTGGCTAAAGCCGGAAGTTCCGGACCACGCGAACATATTAGATCTGTTGGGCTTTAATGCAGATTAAAGGCCCACGATGGTGCACTATATAAAGAGGGGTGGGGCTAGCACGTGAAGGCTGCTGGTCAGTGCTACTTCACCCTAACCCTAGCCGCCACCTCTCCTCTCTCCACGATCACAAGTGTTGTGATTGATCTTCCAGATCTCACGAGTGGTGCTAGCACGCTGACGTGAGGTGATCCCATCTCTGTACGTGTGGATACCATAGATGCACCGTTGCTGCATCAGTGCTGTTCTTCTTCCTTGGAGAACGCTGAATTATGCTGACTTCGTCGCCGACGAACAGACAGAGTTGTGAGGAGTAGCTCGAGGACACGCTTCATCGACTCTACTTCCGTTGCCTGAGTGCATCTCGGGGCTCAATATAACGATCCATGATCCCATTACACGCATTGTTTTTGGGCTAACGGGGTAAATTTTTGAAATTAAGTGCTAGCGTAGCCTCCCCATAACCCAACAATTATGGCGTCCTCCCCATCCTCTGGCTCCTCATCGTCGAGGATCAGTTGGCGCCGGCCGATTGCCGGTGCTCCGTGCACCCCGAGTTCATTCCCCTTCCACTTTGGAAGTGGAAGGGACAGATTATCACCTACCCTCGTCAGCCACCGATGAGGAGGGTCGACCCCTCGAGGATGCTCAGGGAGTAGCGCCTGCAAGAAGTACATAGCATTACCTTGCAGCTAGGCGTATCACACCACGTGGGTGGTCAAACATCAGCACAAGATAACAACAAAAGGCAAAATAGGAAAAAGACGAAGAGTGGAAAATTCAAAAACTCACCCGGGGTCACGGGTTCAAGATGTAGTACGCCATGAACCCAAGGTCATCCGAGGAGCTTGGCTTCCCGATGAAGAAAGATTTGAGATATTTTGCAACCTTAGCCCGAGGCGTCCACCCAGGCTCTAGAGCTCGCGGGTTGAAGGACCCAACCATCAAGTAGGCCGGCTTGTCCCGGACCTACAGCAGAAATATCCGCCATAGTAGGAAATAGGCGGTGACCCTTATCCCGGTCAGTCTGTTCTCCCGGAGTCCCTTCACCACATCCACCAGCTCTCGGACCTAGTCCTCATCAGTCGAGGATCACTGGTCGCCCCAGCTCGTCAGGGACACAGGCTTGGGGCCAATGTCCACCTTGACGACCAGAGGATGGTTCGTTCCATAGAACCACTCCACTTTCCATCCCTTGTTTGATGAGGTGACGAGCATCTGCAGATATTCATTGGACCACCTAGGACAGAGGTGGAGAGTCACTCCACCAACCTCATTGCTCCCTGTCGAGTGACGGAGAATGTAGAAGTACCGGAAGAGATTTTAATGAGGATCCACTCCCAGGTACACTTTGCATAAGTGCACGAAGATGGCGATGTGGAGGATGGAGTTGGACGTGAGATGCCCAAGGGCTACTTGGTAGTGATGAAGAAGGCCTCAAAGAAACTGATGCGTGGGCAGGCCAAGCCCACGCTCTAGGAAGGATTTGAACAGGACGATTTCATCGGTGTTCAGCATCGGGAACTCCACCCCCTTCGCCGAGCGCCACCCCGACACCGCTTGCTTAGGCAAAAAGCCAGCCGTCACCAAGTCCCGCAGCTTGTCCTTGGACATCTTCGACTTCTCCCACCCCATTGACAGTGGCGGAGAAGCTGAACAGGGAGGTAGGCTTGTGGATGCCATCAGCTTGAGTTGGAACAGCCGACGAGCCTTCCAGTAGTAGACAACACAGCCATAGTGACTGCCTAGGCGACGAGGAGCCAGACAGACGAATGGAGAAGGAGAAAGCAAGAAGAGCTGGCGGTTGCAAGGAGAGAAAGTTCAAATGATTGCGTGTGTGACGAGGAGGACGGAAATTGGCTTAAGTATCTCCGCAATCACCATGTGGTGAAGGGGTGTGATAACCACAAGTGGGACATCGCCTTGGCCACTATGCCTGCGACCTAACGGTTCTGCTTCTCTATCATGCTGAACCTGCATTAAATGCGGGTGTCGAGCGCTTTTTTAGCATAGCGAGTGTAGCCCATGATGGTTTGCCTCCCCCCTGCGCTGGTGGGTCCCACGCCTGGGGGCTTGTATGCATTCGAGTATCCCCACACTTAGGGGCTCAGGCATGCTTGAAGACTGTCATGCTCGGGGGCTCGCCCGAGGTATGGGCCTTTGATGGCTGAAGTCCTCGAGTACTTACTAAATCAATGGGCCTCAACCTCCTGAGTAGCAGGGCATCAGTTCACTCAAGTACTCAAAACCAATTCCCTTTAGTTCATCACAAACACAAAACTTTAGGCATGACCTTCTGCGGCGAGGTCTCAACGAAGATAGGATAATGAAGCAGAGGATTATTATTTGTAGGATATTCTTGGACCCTCGAGCAAAATGTTCCATTTAACTCGAGGCTCGAAGGCTATACCATATGGGTGCAACTATGCAGTGCACCTCATAGAGAAGAATGAGTTTAGAAGCTTTTTAAAGACGTCAAGGTTTGATCAAGATGTTGAAGTTTCAGATCAAAGGAGAGCTCCTCCCAGCTTGTTTTTTTCCGACGACTACTGTCGGGGATGTGACCCCCGGTGCCTCATAGTTGGGCTTATTAGACCAGACCAAGGGTAGGCCAAGACCAGCATGGACTGTTCGGTATGGCCCATAAACAAGGGTTTGATTCTGATAAGGAAAGTTAAGCCCTTATCAGATAGTTAAGCTCCAGATATGATATCTAGAGCTTTATTTATACAGGAATCATTGTAATTAAGGATTTAGTACCTGAGTTTGGTAGGGAATCCATGTCCTACTTGGGATAGAGTACTGGGATTATTAGGCTCACCTCCTGAGTATATAAAGGAGGTGAGACCCCCTAGAGGCATCTAATCTCATCTCATCATCAAGCCATCTAGCATATTTTTCTTACTTTTGACGCCTTCGAGCCTCCATAGCTTGATTACGTCGTATTGTAAGATCCACCATCATATTACACACCAAAACACTGAACGTAGGGCTATTATCCTCTGGGAGGCCTGATCCAGTAAAAACCTTAGCTCTTGTGTTCTAGAGTCGACCATCAGGTTTGAAGGCGCTGCGCTTCCCTTACACACATCTAACCACCACCTCGGGTACCCCCTTGGATGGATTGGCTGGTGATTTGCTGATAGTAGGTCTTAGGACAAAAAGGAGTTCATGTCTACTATAATCATCTTGGTAGATTATGCAGACCACGGGATATACCCATGCATATCCATAAACGTCTCCCAAAATTAGCAGACTTATTGCTGTGTGTGGGTATATCTCATAGTTTGTATAATCAGCTAGGGTAACTGTTGACATTGGAATTTGGACCGGTGCGCCATCGGTTAGTTAGCCAGGCGACGAAGCCGATCGGCCACCGATAGAGGCATAACAGGCCAAGACGGGCTACTCACGGCGTGGGCTGATGAGGAGCCATGGTGTATACCATGGGGATGATGAGTGATTGTCAACGGGGAAAGAGATGAGATGAGAAGAAGAGACGAGATGAGGAAACTTGATCGTGACAGAGTTCGCGTGTGACTCAGGTACACGGATGGACGCTGGTCGGACAGAGGGGTCACGAGGGCGTGCCAGTCCAATCCGGGTGCACGGAGCTGAAGCGGCAAGTGAGAAAAAGGGATCCGTCGTGGTGTCGACCGGTGCGACTCAGGTACACGGACGACCGACCGCCAGACTGAAGAGTCACGGGGTCGGATCGGTCCAATCCGGGTGCACGGTACGGAAGCGACGGACGCTTTGACGGCTTCGGCTCAAAATCGTCAAATCTACCGAAAAAGTAAAGTCTCCGTCTAAGTTAGCGGTGTCTTGACGGCTACGAAAAGTAGCGGCACCGAATAAATATCTG
>KE372498.1:429345-441260 GCA_000418225.1 Zizania latifolia | reverse complement strand
GACTCAGGTACACGGATGGACGCTGGTCGGACAGAGGGGTCACGAGGGCGTGCCAGTCCAATCCGGGTGCACGGAGCTGAAGCGGCAAGTGAGAAAAAGGGATCCGTCGTGGTGTCGACCGGTGCGACTCAGGTACACGGACGATCGACCGCCAGACTGAAGAGTCGTGGGGTCGGAAAGGTCCAATCCAGGTGCACGGTACGGAGGCGACGGACGCTTTGACGGCTTCGGCTCAAAACCGTCAAACCTACCGAAAAAGTAAAGTTACCGTCTAAGTTAGCGGTGTCTTGACGGCTACGAAAAGTAGCGGCACCGAATAAATATCAGTGTCTGTAATTTTACGTTTTTGCCCTGTGGGCCTTGAGTCTGTATCGAACATTCCCTAAGGGGTATTGGGGTCTTTTCCCTTGGTCCATGTGGGCTATATAAGGGGACCTAACCCTTGTATCACTTTGAGGAATTTGGAATTAATTGAAGCACTTTTCAGATTTTGTCTTGTGCAGCCTTCTTCTTCCTCCCACCTCCACCTTTCTCTCTCCTCTCCACCCTAGGGTTGAATCCTTAGTCCTAGGGCAGCCACCTCTTCCTCTCCCCCTCCAAACCGAGCCTTCCCCTGCCCCTCCTCTACCCCGTGGAGGTGCAGCTCGAGAGGAATCGCGAGGTTGAGTGGTGTGGAGGCGTTGTGAGGCGGCGGTGGTGCTAGGCGTTATTTTTGGGGGCTGCTCTTCAAGGGAAGCCAAGGAGCTCGTGCTGCTCGTGGAATCGCGACGTGGCGTCTTCAGCGAGTTCTTCGGCAAGCCATCTTAGTATCCCTCTCTTCTCTCATGTGTTGCATACCGTACAAACCGTTTATTTGACTAGATGAACGTTGTGCACGCTTTTGATTCAAGTACTTGTCTTTATTGTCTCATATGATCATTGAATGAATATCTTGTTGTTCAGATGATGATTATCAAGTGCTTGTGATTCATTTTGAGAGAATACGCTTTTTGTGAGAGTTTTCTTGTTGCCCAAGTCTTAATCGGTCTTGATGATGATTGTGGTTGTTTGAGTGCTTTTGTGCGTTTCTTCTGCAATAGAACGCTTGTTGCACTCATCTACACTTTAGTCATCATCTTCCTCTTTTGGACAACTTGATTTTGAGAGTTTTTGAAGGTTTTTCGTGCTGTTCCAGGCAAACCGGAACTTCCGGTTTGCCACCGGAACTTCCGTTTTGAACCTTCTGTATCGCGTTCTGGATCAGTCGGAACTTCCGACTCCGACCGGAACTTCCGATACATCGAAACTTCTGACTCCGTCCTGAACTTCCGATTTGAGCTCTCTGTCTGGTGTTCTGGATCAGTCGGAACTTCCGGCTCCGACCGGAACTTCCGATACATCGGAACTTTCGGCTCCAAATCAGAACTTCCGATTTGGACCTTCTGTCCAGATTTTTATTTTCCGCTGATTTTCTGTTTTGCGTCCATTCACCCCCCCTCTAGTCGCTAGATTCGGTCCTACAGCTGATACTTCGTGATTAGTTTTATTGAGTTAACAATAAATAAGTTAGTTAGGATTCCACGTTATCCACAGATAGGGTGTCTATCCAGCTATAAATATGTAAGCCCGGGGTAATTGTAACAAGTACACATAACTCAATCAATCAAACCTTTCGGCGCATCTCCAACTTTAGATACGTAGCATTAGGACGATTCCCGTCGGAGTTATAGCTACATTGGTTGTGTCTAATATCTAACTTCGATGGGGATATCTTGTTTGGTAAACTGATTCATATGTTCATGACTTTCTTGGTTGGGTCCGATACTGTGATCAGATGGAGTAGGTTTACTAGTTATAGGTTTAATGCATTGATTCACTTTTTCGCACCGTGCTTTGTTGATTGAATCTATGTATTTGCCAATCACAGCGGTTTAGCTCATCGTACTAGATCAGATCGTATACCGATAGTCAATGGCACGCTGTCTTGGTTAAGTCTGATCCATGGCATTGACGGGGATGCATACATGATGGTTTGGCCCAATCTACTAACCCAACGTTCATTGGGGTTTTAGCCGATGATTTACCTATCATCCTGGTAATCTGTTTTGATCTTGCCCATAGTTCCTTTAGTAACATGTCTTTACGTTGTATCGGTTTGGTTTGAGCCGTAGAGATTGGTACTTTAGGGCATCGATGTTAGAGCCAATTAGTATTTACTACACTTTATACGCTTTCTATGATACATCATAGTTTCCAAGTGTGCTATCATCGCTGATGCCGATAGGCTATCGCCGATAGTGTTAGGATATCTCATGTTTCTTTCCTTGTTAATTGTAGGGTCAAATTGACTGGTACGTCTACTAACATCTCTAGGTTATTTAGAACCTACACTAGAGCTAAGCAGACTCTTCCAAGCCTTTGAGTGTGAAGACATAGGGATACCTATAATTTTTGTGTCAACATGCTTTCTTGGCATGCCCAGTGGGACCTTTTCATAAACAACAAGATTTGTCTCCTTCATCGGTGCCATGACTAGGAAGGAGGCTGAGCAAACCAACAATGCTGTCATCCCAGTCACCTTAGAACTTTTGACCGATGAACATAGAGCTGAAGTATAGCAAACTATTGTAGATTTTTAGAAGCTATGTTTGGAGTCTTTTAGCATGATTCGGCGTGGGGCGATCTAGAAGAATCAACTGCCAATCCCAACCTTGCAAGCCGAGTCCAGCAGCCAAAGTCCCCAGAGATCGTTTCAGGATAAGGTCAATGAGGCGGTTAGTCATGCACTGATTAACCAATCTGGTGTGTTAGTAAATACTCTACATGGGTTGATCAAGAAGATGATATATAGGTCCATTGCTCAGGAATTACCTCAAGAGTCAGTCTATTTTTAGCAGAGGTCATCAGCGCCTATCACCTTGAGCACACCTCCACCGATGACTGCCATTCTGCCACCAGTAACATACGGGTTGGAGTGTGACATAGTACCAAGCTTAATACCGCCAGCCCCACTACCAACTGGTACATCACCTCAAGTGTACCAACCTCTAGCAAGTGCACCTCTGCAGGGGTATCATTACATGGCTTATTACGGGCCTCCACGATAGCAGATGAATTTTGAAGGAATAGTGCCCTAAAGTAATTATCAGCATCAAGAAAGGGTAGCAATGCCGGTGCCGCATTATCTAGCGCCAAAGGAAGATGATTTCACCTTCAAGATGGCAGAGATTATGAGAGATAAGTTTAGGCTCAAGCCAAAAGAACAGAGTTACAAGTATCGACATCCGTATCCAGATTAGTTTGACAGGGTGCCATTGCCAAATAGCTACAGGGTCCTAGATTTTTTGAAGTTCTTTGGCCAATACAGTACCTCAATAGTCTAGCATATTAGCCATTTCCTCACGTAGTGCAGAGAGGCATCGGTCGAGGAGGCTCTCAGGGTTAGATTCTTTCCATTATTTCTGTCTAGATCAACTTTCTCTTGGTTCTCTTCCCTGCCACCGAATTCAATCAAGGGATGGGCCGATTTGGAGAAGCAATTTCACAAGTACTTCTTCACCAGGATCCAAGAGATGAAACTAACGGATTTGATGGTCGTAAAACAATGCACTGATGAATCAGTACCAGAGTACATCTAGCACTTCTGTGATGTGAGAAGCCGATGCTATAGCCTCAGCCTTACCGACGCTCAATTGGCCAAATTAGCATTCCAAGGCCTTCTGCCACCGATCAGGGAGAGGTTTTCTTCTAAGGAATTTGATAGCATGTCGCACTTGGCACAAAGGGTATCGGTCCATGAAAGCCGATTCCAAGAAATGCGCAAAGAGAAGTCGCAAAAGTGAGTGGCTCAGGTACAGTTTTACTCATCGGATTTAGAGCAGGAAGACTCCGATTGTGATGTCGCCTTGGCCAAATGGGACAGGTTGAAGAAGACGGTAACTTGCCCATGGGTTAAAGCCACCGAGAAGGAACAAATGTATAATTTTGATATCAACAAGGCAGATAAAATCTTTGACTTGTTACAAAAAGAATGGCAAATCCAACTCCTGCCAAATCACGTGATTCCATTGGCGGAGGAATTGAAGAAAAGAAAATACTATAAATGGCACAATACTGGCCCCCATAATACAAATGAATACAAAGTTTTTCATCAACATATCCAGTCCATCTTTGAACAGGGGAGAATAAATTTGACGAAATAGCTAAGCCAATGAAGATTGATGGAAATCATTTCCTGATGAATATGGTGCACATCGGCTCGTCAAGCTTTCATGTTGAAAGAAGCAGAACTCTGAGACACTACACTAAGGATCATTAGCGTCAGGAAAGGGAGCAATGTACCATGCCATATGGGCACAAAGAAAAGGTTGATCCGCACTGGGGGTGCACTTTCATTCGTTTATGCTGGGAAAATAATATGAGGCTCCCATCAATCAAGGATTGCCCAAAATGTGCCAAAAATTCCAACCAAGATGACGTTAGTTCTGATGGTTTGCCCCCAATGAAGAGAATTCCTGCAAAAGACTGACTGGGGTCTCCTGAACAGGAGACTGTGGATTATCGACGCATTCAAACTGAAGAGAGATGGCAAGGGGATCAGAACCCCGTACAGAAGCCACGATGGTGCCCAGAAGGTTTAACACGGAGTCGAAAAAGGAGGCTTCAACGTTAGAGGCATCGGGAGCAGCTAGTTGGAGAATACGAGGGCAGAGCAAAAGATGGGTGAGAAAGGAGTGGCGCCCGAAGAAGAAAGCTGATACAGAAGAAAGACCAATAAGGGTAAATATGGTTTTTGTATTACCCGCAGAATACAGGACACCTCCATCAGACAGTGAAGAGGAAGAGGAATCGGCTGCATAATTGCTGCTACAGCCACAACCGGTGACCATTGAGAAGCCAGAGGAAAGTGAGTATTGGCACTTCAGGCCCCTTAATATTAAGGGACATGTGGATGGCAAGCCGATGTCAAAAATATTGGTCGATTGAGCAGCCGTTGTTAACATAATGCCATATTCTACATTTCGTAAGCTTGGTAAGGTGGATGAGGACCTGGTAACGATCGATATGGTATTGAAAGACTTTGGTGATAATTTATCAAATGCCAAAGGTTCTTCGAACGTTGAGTTTACGATCAGAAGTAAAACACTGCCGACCATGTTTTTTGTGATTGATGGAAAAGGTTCATATAGCCTTTTGCTAGGAAGGGACTAGATTCACACCAATTGTTATGTTCCTTCTATAATGCATCAGAGTCTAATGCAATGGCAAGGTGATCAAGTTAAAGTTATCCAAGCTGATAGATCAGTTGCCGTATCAACAACTGAAGCACTCGACTTCGAGAAGATAGAATGTCTTTCTGGAAGAGTTTAGGAAGCGAATTTTTTAAGGGTGTCGGATCTTGGCCTCTACCGATCAACGAGATGATTCTGAGCCAGGATCCATGTTTAGAGAAATAGACGATGAAGAAGGAAAGCTTAGAAAAGGGTTTATATCGGCCGATGAATTGGAAGAGGTGGACATTGGACCCAGAGATAGGCCAAGGCTGACGTACATTAGTGCTAAGTTACTTTCTTCTATAAAAGGAAAATTTCTTATGTTATTAAAGGAGTTTCAAGATTGCTTTGCTTGGGAATATTATAAAATGCCTGGACAAAGCCGATCGATTGTAGAACATTGGCTCCCAACAAAAATAGGATTTCAGCCGGTAAGGCAAAGTCAAAGAAGATTTAAGCCAGACATGTATCCTTGTATAAAGGCTGAAATCACGAGGCTATACGAAGCAAATTTTATAAGACCATGCCAACACGCAGAGTGGATATCAAATATAGTCCTAGTATGGAAAAAGAGTGGTCAACTGAGGGTATGCGTAGACTTCAGAGACCAAAACAAAGCCACACTAAAAGATGAATACCCAATACCGATCATAGATTTGCTAGTCGATGCGGTATCAGGACATAAGATTATTAGCTTTATGAATGGGAATGCTAGATATAATCAAATATTTATGGCAGAGCAGGATATTTCAAAGATTGCATTCAGGTGCCCCAGAACCATCGGCTTATTTGAGTGGGTTGTTATGACTTTCGGTCTAAGAAACGCCGGAGCAACATACCAAAGGGCAATGAATTATATATTTCATGATTTGATTGGGTCCCTGGTGGAAATTTATATTGACGACGTCTTTGTGATGTTGCAAGATAATGAAGGACATCTAGCCAATCTAAGAAGGGTTTTAGAAAAGGCAAAGATGTATGGCCTTCGTATGAATTCAAAGAAGTGTGCCTTCGACGTATCGGCTGAAAAATTCCTAGGGTTTATGGTTTACGAAAGAGAAATTGAAATAAGTCAGAACATTATTTAAATCATTAAGAATACAACACCACTAGAGAACAAGATAGAGTTGCAATCGTTAATCGGCGAGATTAATTTTGTCCACCGGTTCATTTCAAATTTATCAGGCTGACTGGAGCAGTTCACGCCTTTGCTGAGAATGAAGGAAGGGGAGGAATTTATTTGGACCGATAAACATTAGAAAGCTTTGATGAAATCAGAAAATATTTGAGCTCTCCTCCAGTGTTAATCCCACCGCGGCCTGGTGAGCCTTACAAGTTATATTTATCGGCCGATGATGTAAGCATCGGGTCGGTGTTGATCCAAGAGGTAGAAGGAAAAGAACGTGTCATGTTTTACCTGAGCCAACGATTGCTAGATGCTGAAACAAGGTACCCCACGATTGAAAAATTATGCCTATGCCTTTATTTCTCTTGCACTAAATTAAGGCACTATATACTATCGATACAATGCACGGTCATATGCAAAGCCGATATGATCAAATACATGCTATCGGCTTTAATTTTAAAGGGAAGGATTGGCAAATGGGTATTTACATTGATAGAGTTCGATTTACAATATGAATCGGCTAAAGCAGTCAAGGGGCAAGCAATCGCCGATTTTATAGTACAGCACAGAGACAAAATAGCGGACTATGTGGAGCTGATACTATGGATACTTTTTTTTGATGGATCAGTTTGCAGGCATGGGGGTAGAATCGGGCTCGTAATCATATTGCCTCGAGGGACAAGTTTTGAGTTCGCTTATACTATCAAGCCCAACTGCACCAACAATCAGGCAGAATATGAGACGGTTCTCAAAGGTTTGAAGCTGTTAGCCGAAATTGAAGCCGATGCCATTGAGATCATAGGGGATTCATTGCTGGTAATCGGGCAACTCTCTAGAGAGTATGACTGCAAAGACAAAAATTGGAGGGTATATTTTGAAGAATGTCAGGAACTGTTAAAAGGATTCAAGAACGTATCATTAACACACGTATCAAGGAATCAAAACTTAGAAGCTAATGACCTAGCACAAGCCGCATCAGGGTATCGGCCGACGGACAAGTTGGTTGAAGCAGAAATAGCTGATATCGATGCTGAAGATTAGAGGGATAAAATAGTAAATTATCTATGAGATCCATCACAATCGGCCTCAAGAAAGCTTCATTATAAAGCACTAAGATATGTGTTGCTAGATGAGGAATTATATTATCGGACGATTGATGGGGTTTTGTTAAGGTGCCTAAATCTAGAATAAGCCAAAGTCATAATGTGCGAGGTGCACGAAGGAATCTGTCGAACCCATCAATCGGCCCACAAAATGAAGTGACTGCTACGTCGCACCGGTTATTTTTGGCTGACGATGCTCAAGGATCACTTCAAATATTATAAGAGATATCAAGACTGCTAGAAATTTGGGAACATACAGCAAGATCCCGCATCGGTCATGAACCCGATTATCAAGCTAGGGCCATTCAAAGGTTGCGGAATAGACATGATCGACCAGATCTACCCATCATCTAGCAAGGGATATAAGTTTATACTAATAGCTACCGATTATTTCACCAAGTGGGTAGAGGCGATTCCTTTAAAAAAGGTGCCCACTCAAGAGGCCATAGAATTTGTCAAGAAGCATATTATTTATAGGTTCAGGATCCCGCAACAATCACCACCGATCAAGGATCAGTATTCATGTCAGAAGAATTTCACCGGTATATAGTCGGAATGGGAATTAAGTTGCTCAACTCGTCGCCCTACTATGCACAAGCAAACAGTCAGGCCAAAGATTCAAACAAAAGTCTAATAAAATTGATCAAGCGCAAGATCGCAGAATAGCCTAAAAAGTGCCTTGCAACGCTGGCCAATGCACTATGGGCATATCAAATGGCTTGCCACGGGTCAACTCAAGTGCCGCCTTATTAGTTAGTCTATGGTCACGAAACCGTACTGTCATGGGAGACAAACATCGACTCTAGGTGTCTCGCTCTTCAGAACGAGTTAACGGCCGATGACTACTACAGACTAATGACCGATGAATTAGAGGACTTGGCACAGAATCAGCTTTGTGCGCTCGGGAAGATAGAAGAGAATAAGGCAAGGGTGGCAAGGCATTATAATAAGAAAGTATCAACCAAGACGTTTGAAGAAAATGACTTAGTGTCAAAACTCGTGCTACCGATCGGGACTAAACATAATTGCTTTAGCAAGTAGTCTCCTAATTAGGAGGGTCCCTGTTGGATAAGTCATGTCATACCAGACAATGCTTATTTATTGAAAACATTAGAAGGAGAAGAATTCGTAAAGGCGCTCAACGGGAAGTACTTGAAGAAATATCACCGAGCGTCTGGATCGAGACCTGATCAGCCAGAAGGCCGATACATGCAAGATAAAGACAACATTTAATAGCTGATACCGAGAGTATCATCTTCAGTAGCATTCAATAGCCGATGCCAGGGGTATCACCTTTAGCACAAAATTAACACAAAGCATTGCAGGCAAAGCAAAGTATTATAATGATCGGTTACAGAATAAAGTCTGGGAACAATAAGAGTATGACAATAATGTTCACGGCTCCCCCAGATAAGCAATAAGAGTGGCTATGGCATGGTCACAAATATGGTTGATGTTCTCCAGATCCCGATGGTCCTCCCCGTCACTCCCACGAATATCGGTGAAACGTGGCCTTGGTGAAATCAGACAAGTCTCATCTTCAGGAGATGATCTCCATCGGTATATCAGCTAGCTACTTCTCACACAAAATGATTTCTTCACGAACCTCCGCAAGCTAAGCAAGGAGTTCTTCTTCCTGGGATCATAGTTGCATGACCTCCTCATTGATCTTGTGGGGCTCAGCGATCAGTTCATCAAGATTTGCTTTCTTGGCTAGGACGACATCCCGATCAGCAGGACCATGCTGGCGCCACCACCTCTGCTTGGCATGATCGATCAGTTGCTGAGTAATGCACTCGTAGCGTGGCCGAAAAGCTTAAAAGTACAAGCTAGGAGATAAATCCTCCATCAGGTCCTTAGAGAGCTGATGCTGAACATCGGCAAGCCATGCTCTGATCAGTGTCGAAGCAATCACAAGCACATCGAGGGGCTCCTGGAGGCAATGCAAGACATCATTCAGGACCTCATGCACATCGTTAGGGATAGGCGCGGCTTCAACCAGAGCACTTTGACCAATGGAAGCATCGTCGACTAGCTCCACAAGGTCAAGAGGAAACATATAGGCAAATTCCTGCACACGAAAGACACAATAAAGAATGATTATGAAGCATACAACGAAGAGAAATAAAGGACTAACTGATGGGAGCCCAGCAGGATTGGCAATGGCAGATGATGCCACGACATGGGCAGGACCACTGGAGGGAGTTCCCAGGCCACCAGAAGCAACGACAGGGCTAGGATTGGCAGATGAATCGGAGGTCACCACCATAGGATTGGAACTGACTGCTGGATCCACCGTCGGCCGATCAGCCTCAACCACAACTGGGTTCGGGACGACCAGACAATCGTTTGAAATGCAGACGATCATCTGAAATGATGATGGTTGCGGTAACCTGGCAGACAACTAAGTTACCAAACTGAAAGGAACAATGAAGCCATCAATAATAGCAAGGTCGATTACCGACGCCAATGTGTCTGAAGGAGTAGTAGCCGATGTCATAGCTGGAAAGCAGATCGGTGTCAGCGGATCACGAGGAACTGACCGCTGTGGGTGAGGGGGAACCACTATGACCTTCTTGAGCGGTGGAGCGGCACTCCCCGATGCCCTAGGCACCCTGTGTTTCTTTGTCCCCTTACGAGCGGATGAGACGCTGATCGACGGGGCCACGTTCAAAATAATCATCGGAGTGGGTGCTTCCCACCATAGATTGGGGTTGTTCGATGGTAAGGCATAGTGAATCGGTTTCCTGCTCTGGCTTCGTGTCGGCATGACATGGCGTGAATCCTAGAAAAAGCCAATATAGGGTATATAAGTACACACAGAGCCAATACCTCATCATCGGCCCTGGGGAATTCGGGATCGAAACGGGAATAGATAACAGATGGAAGGAGGTTCAAAAGGTGGAGCCTCTATTCACTCCAAAACCGCTCGAACAAAGCGAATACATTGATACAAGGGGAAAAATCCCCGAGCTCGTAGAAATTAGGACTACCGAAGTGAGTCCTAACATATCGGTGCTCGATCAAACCAATGCAGCACCGAGCCCTAATCTTGACAACAAGAAAGAGGTCCATTGGCAGCTGACCAAGACCAAACTGACGAGAAGATCTGGTCAAATGATAAAATTAGTAAGAGGGCTCGGCAAGTCCTTGAGCCAGGCTGATGGGGAGATGACAGGCTGAATGGAAGCAAAGAAATTGGCAGTGGAGGTTGTATCTGTTCCAATCTCCGAGGGCCGTAGATAGCTCAGATCTTCAAAATCATCGGTGTTGGAGTAGATGAACTAGACCTGGACAGACTTAGCGATGCCAAGGTAAAATAGTCTAAAAAATTCGTTGACTCCGCCAGCCGATAAAGGGGAACCATTAAACATAATCACCGCTTCTCCGAAAGAAGTACATCGGTGGGTATGAGGCTATTCGCCCTCATGGTAGTTCCCTGCGAATCAGAGGCTAAGTAAATGAGGCCGGATATCGGCTTGGCAGGTATATGCGTTCAGCCACATCTGTATGAACCACCATGGTCCCTGAATCTGATAAATCGGCCTCCCACACAAAAGCCCTTCTGCCATCCGATGTAGTGCGCGGAAGGTAGAGCCCAGAAGAATACGGCCGATCGATGGATGAAAGCGATTGACCAAGCGCTCTGCCAGATACTGATAGTCATCAGAGGGGCTACGAGGGAAATCGTAGAAGAAGAAATACGCCAACTACATATTGAGAAAGGCTGCATGCTCTCACGGGCCAACAATACCAGTCTTCTTGTTGTGATGCTCAATGTATTGTCTCCAGGTGCCAAATCCGCTGGCTTAAAGGCGATGCGAGGTTTTTATCTGAAAGTCCACGTCGTAATTAGATTCAACAATCTCCAAGCCAATTAGCATCGTCACATCAAGGAGTGTCGGCCCCATTATTCAATGGCCGAAGATGAAGGTGTTCAGAGCATCAGACCAGAAGAGACAAGCCAACACTAGTAAAGGATAATCTACTTGAGGATTGGCCAATAACAAGCCGATGCAATGACCAATCTTCAGCTCATCCCAAGACAAATGATGGATGACCGATACTCATAGAAACCAACCCCTCCATCTAGGTATCATGCTAGGCCAAGCATCAAAGTTGTGTTCCCAGTCAGTCATATCTCGTGAAGCTACGTGGAATGGGATACGATCAGTTTCGCAGTTGAGGAGTTCAGATGTATCGGCTTCACCACAAGGCCCTAACTAGTATGTGGCAGAATTTGCGTCCAATGGGATCAATAGTTGATTCCTAGCGGTCTACAGAAACAAGCAAGGAAAGTAAAATGACCTACAGTACCTAGACAAAATTATGAAAAATAAAAGAAGCAAATACCTCAGGGATCTCGAGGTTTGAAGCAGCTGCAAGGGCGCGCGATAAGAAAGCCATTAACGGTGGCGGTAAAGGCATCGGATG
>KE372498.1:416036-429225 GCA_000418225.1 Zizania latifolia | reverse complement strand
AGGCTTTATAAAAGCAGGGTTGCGCCGGTTCGGTTCCCAAGGCAAAACTCGAGAGATGAAATGGTTGCAAAAATGCAGGAGGAATTCAAAACATGCCCTCCCACATCCCGAACTCATGGGGCATACGTCACACCGTTACGGAGGTACTCCAACCGGCACACGCTTATGTATGAGAGACGGTCAAAATTCATCAACGACGACTGACTCGAAGGGCATCGAACCTATTCAAAGCCGATGAACCTAAAAGCCGATGGGGCCAATGGATTGAAAGTTTTTTCTAGTTTAACGGTCAGAAGTTGGGAGGTGAAAGTGGTGAAATTTTCGAAGTGTTTTTCAAGTATTACAACCAAAAAAGAGAGGCGATTAGTCAGTAGCCCTGGCAAGCCAATCACGAAGTTCGTTTGGCCAAGCAATCTAAGTTCCCACTCAAGGACTCATTCATCGGCAGAGAGAAGAAAAAAAGAGACTATTGCCGATAAAACGATTGCACTAGTGACAAAGCTACCGAAAGTTACTTTATTATTCACAAGAAGCGGTACAAAAAGCCGATTGCAGATAAAGCAAATTACAATGTGCCTAAGAAGTGTTCCAAACTAAGGATGGCATCGGCCTAGGTCTTCTCAAAGGTCATGATAGTGTCAGTCGTGTCCTCATTATTGCCAACGACCGGTCGAAGAGCTTGCTGCTTCTAGGCCCACTCCTTGGTCAAGTTAATTGAGTTAATAATAAATAAGTCAGTTAGGATTTTACATTATCCGCAGATAGTGTGTCTATCCGCCTATAAATATGTAAGCAAAGGGTCATTGTAACAAGTACATATAACTCAGTCAATCAAACCCTTCGGCGCATCACCAACTTTAGGTACGTAGCATTAGGGCGATTCCCCGCCGGAGTTATGGCTGCATCGGTTGAGTCTGATCTCTAACTTCGACGGGGATAGCCTATTTGGTTAACTGATTCATGTGTTCATGACTTTCTCAGTTGGGTTCGATACTTTGATCAGATAGAGTTGGTTTGCTGGTTATCGGTTTAATGCATTGATTCACTTTTTCGCACCATCCTTTATTGATCAAATATGTGTATTTGTCAATCACGGTGGTTTAGCTCGTCATACTAGATCAGATCGTATGTCGATCATCAACGGCACGCTATCTCGGTTAAGTCTGATCCATAGCATTAACGGGTATGCATACATGATGGTTTGGCCCGATCTACTAACCCGACATTCATCGGGGTTTTAGCCGATTGTTTACCTGTCATCCCTGTAATCGGTTTTGATCTTGCCTATAGTTCCTTTAGTAACATGTCTTTACATTGTATTGGTTTGCTTTGAGCCGTAGAGATTGGTACTTTAGGGCATCTATGTTAGAGCCGATTGGTATGATTTACTACACTTTATTATACGCTTTCCACGATACATCGTAGTTTTCAAGTGTGCTATCGTCGCCGATGCCAATAGACTATCACTAATAGCGTTAGGACATCTCACGTTTATTTTCTTATCAATTGCAGGGTCAAATTGATTGGCACGCCTACCGACACATCTGGGTTATTTAGGACCTGCACTGGAGCTAAGCAGACTCTCCTAGGCCTTCGAGTGTGAAGACATAGGGATACTTGTGATTTTTACGTCAACAGTAATGTTCTAGATCCACCATCTTCATTCCAAAAAAATTGCCCATTCCCTACTCTCCATACAAAACCGACTTTAATCATCCTGGTAAATTATACAGACCGCGTGACATACCCATGCACATTTATTAATGTCTCCTACAGTTGGTAGAATTATGGCTATGTACGGGTATATCTCACAATCAACACAATGAGCTAGGGTAACTTGTGATTTTTAGTTGTTTTTAGCCACTTTGGTACCGGTTGACCAGGTTTCCCACGACATATTTTTGCTTTCACGCCCAACTATTTGTGTGCCACCTTTAATGCCTGATGTTTTTTTGCCTCTTTAGTACCGGTACTAAAAGTAGTTTCGGCTTTCTCACCTGATGTGATGAGGACATCACTACTAAGGATATAACCATACCTGAATACCAAGGACCAATGACTCGTGCTCGAGTTCATCAACTAAATTATCAGGTGAATTCATTCCTCGTTACTCAGGCAAGTTCTTATATGAATGGAGTACTACTAAATTCGAGTTATGATTGTATTGTACTTAGGAACATCAGAGAAGAGACGTTAGATCGGACAGCCGAGTGGATAAGGGAAGATCAGGACTGCCGACCAAGGCACTCAGGCGACGACCCACTAAGACCACTCAGACCGCCGACCAGGGAGATCAGGAAGACACCACGTCCAACCACAGGACCAGCCGAGAATCGGATCGACCGAACAAGTCGAGAGTCAGACTACAAACTGGTCGGGTGTTCAGACTACAAACCAGTTTGAGTCAGTTTTAGGGTTACTTTCGGTTATATGAGTCCTACTAGGTTACGGCCCATGTTATAGATGGTATCTCATACTCTGTAACCTTATAAATAGATAGTCGCTGTCATTGATAAGACTCAGGTTTTGCTTAGATTATTCTGCTATTGTAGTTTCGTCGTCGATCGGTTTGTAGAACCCCAATTTTGAGTACTTCATATTATTATCAGCAATCCAGATTGCATTTTACCTTGTTCTTGCAAAGTTCCTCGATTGTTTGCAGGATCAAAACCTTCATAGTGAGGTCGACTACGTGAGAGTGTGGTTGATAATGACTAGACGTGTGGGTGCAGCGATTGTAAGGTTACGATCGCTGATCGGAAGCCTTAAAACGTGATTGCCCTCATGTCATTTCAATCGAACCTATCAAAAGATCGGGACAATATTCGCATCAAGTGGTATCAGAGCGAAGGTTGTCCGTTAGGTACATCAATCTATCCTTGTTTATTTCCATTACCAAGAGTTCAGAAAAAGCCGCACAAAAATTTCGTTGTTCCATCATAGATTAGTTTTCCGCTGTCCAAACCCTACTGAGCCTTTCGCAAGTTTAATCTCAGTCTTGCTTTGTTGAGTTTGAGTCCGAGTTCAAGTCTGGTTGCTAGTTTAGAGTCTAGTCCGAGTTTTGCTTTGTCGCGAGAGCCTTCAATGAGAGATCGAGATCATCTCGGTTTCGGATTGTAACTGCCTTGTGTTATTATCCCGCATCGCAAGCCCGTTAGTTAGGTCACAAACCGCCTTGTGTCAATCGCCATACACCACTAGCCTCCTTGTGTCAGCTGCAAACCAATTGAGGAAACCTTGTGATAGCCGAACAGAGAAGAAAAGTGCAGAAATTTCTGATTTTTGCGCATCGTTCAGTAAAACAGCCATAACTTTGGCATACGAACTTAGAATCAGGCAAATAAGTACTTTCCAGAGATCTACAGAAAAAGTTACATCCAACCGGACCCAGCTTTATTGGGTTTGACGATTTTATCTTGCCCAAATTCGGCCTGGAAGATTGAGTTTTCGCACGAGCAATTTTTGAAATAAAAAAAAAGAAGAAGAAAAGAAAGATCCAAAAAAAGAGAAGAAGAAAGAGCAAGATAGCAACAAAAGTTTTATACAGTGCTGAGTTTTCCAACACCTGTTCAATTGTGTATGCGCCTCATAAATCCTTTGTATCCTACTCTCACTCACTTAGACTAGGCCCTAGGGACGAGTCTCGGCCAGCGACCCTGACAAGTGATTGGGACTTTTATTCAACTTTGCTAACTCTGTTATTAAATTTTGCTGCCCTTTGCTACTATATATTGCCTTCCAAAATCCACATACTTCCTATCAGTATAGATTGGACCCTTGTAATCACACCTCACACTCGTCGGACGTTCCACCTCTCCAGTCGTACCACCTGCTTCAATTGCTAAGAATTTTGTAAGAGCTTGGTAAGACGCTTAGAGGAAGAGAGAGTTTTCCACCATTCCACAAGAATTGTAGTCGATAGGGATCATACTTTTGTGTTTTTTTCTATCTTCTACTGACAATGTCAGGTGAGGTGAGCGATTTCAAGGATTGTGCTTCAAAGGAGGAGCTCCAGAAGCTTGAAGAGAAGTTAGATGCTATTGTTGGGAGTATTGCTACTCTCATCACCAGCATTCAACAATTGACGATAAATCAATGGCCTCCAGCTCCGGTGTTTGAGGGTGAAGATGATGAAGAGGACACCGAGCACAGTGATGCACGCACCGCAGCCCTTGAAGAGCGCCCACGATGACGACGTCAACGTAATCATCGAGGACCGGGAGGTAATGATCACCATGAAAATCAGTCACAGGTACGAGGTAATGATGACCCTTTTGCTAAAGTCAAATTCACTATACCTTCCTTTGCTGGTAAGTATGATCCAGAATTATACTTAGATTGGGAGATGATAGTAGAACAAAAATTTAATTCCCATCTAGTTCCAGAAATATATCGGGTTAGACAAGCAACTAGCGAATTTAAGGATTTTGCTATTATTTGGTGGAATGAATTGGTAAAATCTGGTTTAGAACCTGATACATGGGATAGGTTGAAACGAGCTATGTGCGGACGATTTGTCCCTCCATCATACAGACGAGATTTGAGGAAGAAATTACAACGCTTAGACCAAGGTAATAAGTCTGTCGAGGAATATTACTAGGAGCTACAAATAGACATGTTGCGTTGTGAGGTAGAAGAAGATGAGGAGGATAAAATGTCTTGTTTTTATGGGGGTTTGAGACGAGAAATTCATGACATAGTTGATTATAAAGAATATAATTTCAGTAATAGATTGTTTCATCTTGCTGTGTTGGCTGACAAAGAACTGCAGGGAAGACAGCAGTTGTCAAAGAATAATTTTAGGAATACGACTACATTAAGGCCTTCCATGGGATACACCAAGACTTCGCCGAGCACCGCGTTTCGGTCTGCTGCCCCCTCCGCTGATAGGGCGTGTTCAGCAGCACCGTCGTCAACTAAACAAGCAACCGAGGTAAGTAAGTCAGTTCAAGCCCTGACACCTGCAAAAAGTTTATCATCAATTGCTTCCACGGGACGAACAAAGGATATTCATTGTTTAAAATACAAAGGATTAGGGCATGTGCAACGAGATTGCCCTAACCAGCGGGTGCTGATTGCTACAGAAAATGGTGAGTACACTAGTGCAAGTGAAAATAAAGATGAATTAGTACTTGCCACTAACCATGCAGGCAATGAAGATGAAGATGGCCCGCCTAGCGATCACAAATTGGAAGAAATTGGCGCTACCGACGCGAGCAAATATTTGAGTATTTCTCACAACGAGTTTTAAGTGCTCAAATAGAGAAGGCGGAACAGAACCAACGCCACAACCTATTTCAATCAAGATTCATTGTCAAAGAAAGAGCATGCCACATTGTCATTGATAGCGGGGGTTGTAGTAACCTTGCTAGCTCCGATCTGGTCGAGAAACTTAACTTGCCCACACAACCACACCCACATCCTTACTCCATCCAGTGGTTCAATTCTTGCGGTAAGTTAAAGGTAAGTAAAACTGTAAGAATACAATTTTCAGTAGGAAATTACCATGGCAGTGGAAGTTTCGATGTTGTACCTATGCAAGCATGTTCCTTACTCTTCGGTAGGCCTTGGGAATATGATAAAGATGTGTTACACCGTGGGAAAACTAACACATACACTTTCACGCACAATGGAAAAAAGATAGAATTGCTACCAATGACCCTTGCTGAAATTTTAAAAGATGACGCCGCACGAGCTGAACACGCAAGAAAATTGAGTGAAACGAAATCTGAGAATCAGCAAGTAGCTAAGGATATTTTTCCATCTAAAAAGGAGAAGAATGAGTCACAAATGAGGAAAGACATAGCTAAATTGCAAGGTGTTTTCATGTTAGCTACTAGATTTGAAATTTCTGAATTAATTAACCATAAATCTGTTTGTTATGCCTTGATTTGCAAAGAGGTTTTCTTTACACTGGATGATTTGATGACCTCTTTACCTCCTGTTATTGCTTAACTTTTACATGAGTTTTCTGACGTGTTTCCAAATGAAATAGTCCCGGGATTGTCACCTATGAGAGGAATTGAGCATCAGATTGATTTGATTCCGGGAGCAACATTACCAAACCGTGCACTGTACAGGACCAACCCTGAAGAGACTAAGGAGATTCAGCGCCAAGTGCAAGCCCTACTCGACAAAGGGTACATACGTGAGAGTCTTAGTCCTTGTGCTGTTCTAGTTATTTTAGTACCTAAGAAAGATGGATCATGGCGCATGTGTGTTGACTGTAGAGCCATCAATAATATAACTATTCGGTATCGTCATCCTATTTCTCGATTAGATGATATGCTTGATGAATTAAGTGGCTCTGTTGTGTTCTCCAAAGTAGACTTACGTAGTGGCTACCTCCAAATAAAAATGAAATTGGGTGATGAATGGAAGACTGCATTTAAAACTAAATTTGGCTTATATGAGTGGTTAGTGATGCCTTTCGGTTTAACTAATGCACCCAGTACATTTATGCGGCTCATGCATGAAGTTTTGAACAATTTTTTGGGTGATTTGTGGTAGTATACTTTGATGATATACTAATTTACAGCAAGTCTCTAAGTAAACATAAGGAACATTTACGTGTTGTTTTTATTGCTTTAAGAGAAGCACGTTTGTTTGGTAACCTCGAGAATTGCATGTTTTGCACCGATCGAATTTCTTTTCTTGGTTATATTTTGACTCCACAAGGCGTTGAAGTTGATTAGACCAAGATAGAAGCAATCAAGAGTTGGCTGACTCCTAAAATGGTTACACAAGTGCGGAGTTTCCTAGGATTAGCTGGATTCTACCGACGGTTTGTACACGATTTTAGCACCATTGCCGCACCCATGAATGAGCTCACAAAGAAATGCGTCCCTTTCCAATGGGGACAAGCACATGAAGACGCTTTTAATTTACTGAAAGAGAAGTTGACTCATGTACCACTGCTCCAACTTCCTGACTTCGGTAAGGTTTTTGAACTCGAGTGTGATGCAAGTGAAATTGGAATTGGAGGAGTGTTGATACAAGAAGGTAAGCCGGTCGCATATTTTAGTGAGAAGTTGTCAGGAGTTAGTTTAAACTATTCTACTCATGATAAAGAATTGTATGCTTTAGTTTGAACATTAGAAACATGGCAACATTACCTATGGATGAAGGAGTTTATTATACATTCAGATCATGAATCATTGAAATATTTTCGAAGTCAAGTGAATATGAATAAACAACATGCTAAATGGGTAGAATTTATTGAGTCGTTTCCATACATCATTAAGCATAAGAAGGGTAAAGATAATGTAATTGCTGAAGCCTTATCTAGACGTTATACCATATTGTCTTAGCTTGATTATAAAATTATTGGATTGGAGACTATAAGAGATTTATATGCCATTGATCTTGATTTTAAAGAAGCATTTGCATATTGTCGAGAAGGAATGACTTGGAATAAATACATTCTGAACGATTGATTATTATATCGCACTAACAAATTGTGTGTTCCAGCAAACTCTGTTCATCTTTTGTTTTTGCAGGAGGCGCATGGAGGGGGATTAATGGGGCATTTTGGAGTGAAGAAGATAGAAGATGTACTGGCCACTCATTTCTTTTGGCCAAAATAAGACGAGATGTTGAGCGTTATGTTGCTCGATGCAACACCTACAATAAAGCTAAGTCCCGCCTCAATCCACACGGCCTTTACATGCCTCTACCTGTTCCTAGTGTTCCTTGGAAAGATATTTCTGTGGATTTTATTTTATGATTACCTCGGACTAAAAAGGGGAGGGATAGTGTATTTGTTGTAGTGGATAGATTCTTAAAGATGGCTCATTTTATTCCTTGTCATAAGAGCGACGATGCTATAATAGTTGCTGATTTATTTTTTAGGAAAGTCGTTCGCCTTCATGGTGTGTCACATAAATCGTTTCTGATCGTGATACGGAGTTTTTAAGTCACTTTTGGAGGACATTATGGCACAAATTGGGGACGAAACTACTGTTTTCCACAACATGTCATCCCTAAACCGACAGCCAAACTAAAGTAGTGAACCGTACATTGTCAACAATGTTGAGGACTGTTTTGAAGACCAATCTGAAGATGTGGGAAGAGTGTCTACCTCACATAGAGTTCGCTTACAATCGATCACTACAGTCTACTACAAAGATGAGTCCATTCTAGGTGGTATATGGTTTTAACCCTCATGCTCCTATTGATTTATTACTGGTACCATCTTCTAAGAAAATAAATTTTGATGCTAAAACACGTGCTAAATTTGTGCTCAAATTACATCAAACCACCAAAGAACACATGGAACATATGAATACAAAATATCAAATTACTGGTAGTCACGGTAGAAAAGAAGTTATTTTTTAAATCAGGAGATTTGGTATGGTTACATTTACGAAATGATAGGTTTCCTGACTTGCGCAAATCAAAATTAATGGCTTGAGCTGCTGGTCCCTTTAAAGTGCTTGCAGAGATAAATGATAATGCATACAAGATTGAATTGCCTGCAGATTATGGTGTAAGAGATATTTTTGATGTTGCTGACTTGAAACTCTATATGAGCGAGGAGACTGACGTTGAGTCGAGGACGACTCTGAATCAAGAAGAGGAGGATGATGAGGACATCACTGCTAAGGATACAACCATACCTGAATACCAAGGACCAATGACTCGTGCTCGAGTTCGTCAACTAAATTATCAGGTGAATTCGTTCCTCGTTACTCAGGCAAGTTCTTATATGAATGAAGTACTACTAAATTCGGGTTATGATTGTATTGTACTTAGGAACATCGGAGAGGAGACGTTGGATCGGACAGCCGAGTAGATAAGGGAAGATCAGGACTGCTGACTGAGGCACTCGGGCAACGACCCACTCAGGCCGCCGACCAGGGCGATCGGGAAGACGCCGCGTCCGACCACAAGACCAACCGGGAATCGCATCGACCGACCAAGTTGAGAGTCAGACTACAAACTTGTCGGGCGTTCAGACTACAAACTAGTTTGAGTCAGTTTTAGGGTTACTTCCGGTTATATGAGTCCTACTAGGTTATGGCCCATGTTATAGATGATATCTCATACTCTGTAACCTTATAAATAGATAGCCGCCATCATTGATAAGACTTAGGTTTTGCTTGGATTATTCTACCATTGTAGTTTCGCCGTCGATCGGTTTGTAGAACCCCAATTTCGAGTACTTCATATTATTATCAGCAATCCAGATTGCGTTTTACCTTGTTCTTGCAAAGTTCTTCGATTGTTTGCAGGATCAAAACCTTCGTGGTGAGGTTGACTATGTCAGAGCGTGGTTGATAACGACTAGACATGCGGGTGTAGCGATTGCAAGGTTACGATCGCTGATCGGAAGCCTTAAAACATGAACGTCCTTGCGTCGTTTCAATAGAACCTATCGGAGGATCGGGACAATATTCACATCACGATGTTTTGTGTGGGGAGAGTATTTTAAGTGGTTGCCCTATCGTCATCCATATGCCATCTGTCTTCTCTCCATAAATCTTCCATCTCTCCGCTCGCGCCTGACCTTCTTCGACCAGTAAGTAACTAGTAATTGAATGTTTTCATTTTAATTCTTTAAGCAACATTCTAACACGAATAGTGGGAAGCTTCATCCGTTGCTTTCCTGGTTGATGAGTTGCTTTTCTGTACATGAAAGAATTTGTGGACCGGCGCAGAAGAGGACGTGCTCGACGTGGGAGGCCTTCTTACAGTAGAGGTGGTCCTGCTGCCACGCATGTGCCTCATCCATTGTTTGA
Organism: Zizania latifolia; assembly: GCA_000418225.1. NCBI lineage: Eukaryota > Viridiplantae > Streptophyta > Magnoliopsida > Poales > Poaceae > Zizania > Zizania latifolia. The sequence goes on along the minus strand of KE372498.1, from coordinate 419,485 downwards.
CGCAAGCTTAGACAACAGAAGCTTTGGTCAGTCTAGAAGGTCAGGTCAGTCTGTACAGCAGCAGTAGTGGCAACCATTGGCGTACTCTACATCCAACGATTCATGCATTGCACGTGTCATCTAGAATGACGAGGATTTGGAGGCAGCCTAGGCGATGACAGAAGATGACGAGACGGACGCTAGTACCTGTACTATCATTTATAATGCCATTGATTTAGTTGTGGCTGAGGATTCAGAGGAGAAGGATGACGATGAGAAGATTTATATGTGTTTAGAGTATTTCTAATGTAATCTTCGAGTGACATTGTTGTATATATGCATGTTAAGCTTTTTATCGTGATTGCGTAATTCATTGCTGATATTTACTATCGTCGTATTAAAAAACCATAATTAACTTTAACAAAGTCTAATTAAAAACAATGTAAAAAACAACGAATGGAAAACAACTGTAATGAATAAGAATAGAGGCAATAAAATAAATAAATAATGTACTTTTAGTACTTGTTAGAGTATCCAAGCTGTACTAAAGGTTCTAATACTGAGACTAAAGGAAGACTTTCAACCTGTACTAATGACACGTTATGTAGTAGTGTCTTTAGATGACTACAACATTCGTAGATACAGGTTGTGTGGCCCGGCCATTAAATGTTTATGTTCTTACATTTTTGCTGGTAGCATGGGCATTAAATTTGTCATACCAGCTGGTTTAATACACAATATCTTTTGAGTTCTAGCTTGTATGAGAATAGCTTTTATCTAAACCTGTCATATGGAAAAAATTGATCTTGTCATCGAACATCTCAATATAAAAATTTAGTGAACGGCATATGCATGAAAAAATGCTGATAAAAATATATGATAGGTTCAAAAGAATAAAAACTTTCCAGTACACTACTCTGTATATGAAGCAATGTGCTAAAATCTCTTGAACGCTGGCTTTGCCGAAGAAGAAAAAATTCCTCTGAAAGCTCGATTGAACAAAATTCTGGTATTCAACCCGTTTGTACTTAGCAAAAATTCACTATGAATTAAAATCACATGAAGATGGTCAATAAATAAGTGATAGGATTGGCTTCTTCTATTCTTCCGGTGGCCAGGTATTATATATCCAAGGAGCAATAGCAAATAAATGCAAAACACAAAGTCTTTAAATGCTTAATGGGTGAACGAGCACAAAAAAGCTTAGAATATAACGTTACGTGAAAATTGTCATATGCATGAGGCAAAGATAGGTTGAATAACACTTCTTGTGTCCAAATCCATTATGAACTAAACGAAATTAGGCTGAAAAATCGATTAAATAGGACTCCTGTTACGAAGCTCATGTGTGCCTAATAACAAATCTGATTTTTTTTCATCAAATTGATGGGAGGAGACTGCCCTTTTTGACTTCAAAACAGGTCATGCGCATGCATGCTTCTCGCTTCTCGGGTTGCATGCAAGAGGCGCAGATTGATTTTTTTCTCTTGTAAATTGTATGCAACAGGGGTTTGTGCTGGCATCTAACGATCGCGAGAACGACCTGGTTCTTGTGCTGGAAGATGAGCAGCAATGCTTCTGGCCAGGTGGCGAGGCTAGTTCTTGGCGGCGGCGCTCGATGTTCTCAACAGGCTTCTGAATATATCACGACGGTGGTCGATGTGCGAGAGCGGCACCCGAAAACAACAGCAGCAGCTGGCGGAGAGTCTTCGCTCGAGCTTGGCCTTTTTTAGCCAGAATCTGCCGACAACTGTATGAATTGCGCGCCCAGCAGCAAGCGGCACTGCTTCCTGGCATACAGCGATCCTGTGGAAGAGGCTTGGTGAGATCTGATCAGGAGACGACGCCGCAGAAGTATGAGCGGCCTGCAGGGATGGCGGGGCACGTGAGGTTGAGCAGCACATAGATGGCGATCCCAATAACTAGCATGCAGACGGGAGGAACTTGCTGACGAGTAGATTAATCCTAAATGGTGTTCTTCATAGAGCATATACAATAGTGCATAAAGTCGTTTAGATGACTCTTTCATGTTGACGTCGAGGAAAAAGTGTAGCTATATGTTAATTTACAGTCGACTATAAACGCAGTTAGACAAAGTGAGGAGAGATAAAACAATTGTCTATTAGTTTGTAATCGATATGGAAGAAAATTATACATAGCACACTGAAGGTTGCTCTATTTTGCTTTTTTTGGCCGATGAAAGAAATGATGAGAGATGGAGGAAGATGAATGGAACAGTGGGTTTTAAAGTTTATGCTGCATGACTGTTTGGTGGCATTTGAGAGATTAGATGACTTTATCCTACTTTAGGACCTTGGGACCACTGTCATCCTCATGTCCTAAGTAGGATAAGTGGGATGATAGCGTTCCATCAAATTTATAGGCTAAGCTCATCTAGCATCTAAGAAAATATTCTCCGTTGAGAGCACTCCGTTACAATTCATCTACCAACCAAACACATAAAAATAGAATAAGATTATTCTATCCCACCACAACTCATAAACATCCATATTATAGTATCCTTATGGCGTGAGGTGCCCTCGCTGCTGTCGATGGTATTCATCATCATTGCAATCTTCGCCACTGTCGGAGCTCTTCGCCATCGTCTGGAGTCGTTGCCAACTGCTGACATTTTTCACCACCGTCTAGAGTCCTCACCACTCATCAGAGGTAGGGATAAAACTGGATTATATAATTTCTATCGAAAAAATAAAAAAATGCATGGATACATATATAAATTTTTCGAATATAGTTTTTTTCATATAAGGATACATATACATATTTTTTTGATATAGAAACATATTAGACATCACTGATATCTGACAAAGGATACCATATAACTATTCGGACTATTCAGAATAAAAAATCTCATTAGACCTAATTATTTGTAACCATCCGAGTGTACTTCACATTCGTGTTAGTTTTTTAATACCACTGCTACACTTGTCTTCCCGGGCAGTTCTCTTTCCTCTGCCTCTCCAACAACCGCCCCAGCTGGCCGCCGCGTGTTGTGCCCCACGACGTCGTGCTGTCGCCACGTTGCCGCCACCCTACCCCATCACCGCACTGCCACACACCACGCCCCGCGTCGTCACGCTGCCACCGCTCCACTCTAGGCTCCGACCAAGCTGCCGCCCTGTCCGGCTACCAAGCGTCACGCTGCCACCGCCCCACCCCATCGCTGCCTCACTGTGCCCCGTGTCGCCACGTTGTTGCTGCCCCACCCCTCACGGCCGTGCACTGGACAAAAGCTATCTAGGAGAAATAGAAGAGGAAGAAGGAAAGGGAAGGCGAGAAAGAGAAAGGAGAGAAGAAAAAAGAGAAAGGAAAAGAAGAGAAAAAAATCAGTAACACTACTACAGAAAACGTTTTTCCAGACGAGGGCCTTTTTTTTTACAGGCGGAATGAAGTTGGACCGCCTGCAAAGAGAGGTGGCCGGCCGCCCGCAACAAGGGCCGCCTGGAATAAAA